>JAGFPH010000601.1:357035-384209 GCA_018207615.1 Philaenus spumarius
AGTACAAACAAGTATTTGCAGAATAAACAAAGGATTATTGGAACACATATTTACTCATGTAAATCATTTCTACCAAACAAAGCAAGTGCAGAAAATTTAATTGTATTCTTTAAAAGAAAGTTGTTCCTTAAACAACAATAGTTGTTGTCATGAGTTCTTACTGTTTCTGTAATTATAAACAGTACAAACAAGTATTTGCCGAAGTAAATTAACAATATAATTAGTACAATCTAAACACAATCTGTTTTGTGTAAACAAGAGCAAACTTTGTTATAAAACCTGCATTGACTACAGACTACTAAGGGGCTAATGAAACAGAGAAAACATCACATACCTCTTCCATGCTACAAAATGTTGAACAAAATCTGCACCATTCAAGTACCGAGTGGTCACTTAACTGCGCCAGTAGATGTTCCAGAAATCGTTGTCAGATTCTTCTCTCCCAATACTGAGCGGCTATTGCGTTAACAAAAACATTAAACATGAACAAAATCTAAAATGAAAAGTGCTTAAAAACTCAAACTAAAAACTAGAATAAGGTTCTAAGCGTAGATTGTGCCAAAAAGAGACTCTAGTAACTTTATTTCAAACAATTGCTTCAAGACCAAACAAACACCTCTATTATAAAATCAAAATAAATTTATTTCATTCGCGAATTTATTGCCTCGTGGACTAAGAAGTATTTCCGCAGGTGCTGAAATATGTCTTTGATATTAAACAGTTCTGAAAGAGACAAGAGTTTTGTTGACAAAGCTATTCGGGCAATTTGCCCATATAATATGTTTGCGATGTATATTCCATTGTTGTAAGTCAGCCTGATGTATGTGATTTGTCTGTACTGTCGCCAGAGATTTTAATAACCAAAGCTGCTCTGTAATAGATTTGTATTTGTATGTCATTGCTGCACTACTCAAGTGAAATATAAATGTGAGCTCATAATACAAACTGTTTTGGGGTTTACAAAATAAATACCCTAAAAAGTCGTTCTTGGACGTTGTACGGGAATCTGAAGGGTTACATCTTCGAAATAACGGTACTAGCCCAACCAATAGAGCAAACAAAGGTAAATTTTGTACTGAATTTAACAGCAAGTGACAACCACAGTGACTTTAAAGGAAGCACACAGGTATGTAAAATACAAAAACTGTCAGGCAAGGAGCTTTTGCGCATTTTCTATAACAAAGATAACAATAAATTAGGACTTTTTGGGGTTTTCGTTGATATTATAGTCAAGGATCATGATACTTCCAATGAGCCATTCGTAGAGAATTACATACAACATTAAATGGTGTTTTATAGACCCCATCGGACCATTTTCCACCGAGATAAGTCGGGAAAACGCTTAAAAATTACAATTTTTCAAAAATGTATATCTTTCTTAATTATTTAATACAAATTTAATCTTCCGCCTGTTTGAATTACAAATAATAAACAATAATTTTTGGAAAGATTTTACCTTAATATTGTAAATTTACAAGTTATTAATTTTTGAAAAATGGTAATTTTTAAGCGTTTTTCTGACTTTTTTCGGTGAAAAATGGTCCGATTGGGGTAAATAGAAACCCATTTTGTAGGTTTTTTTTAATTCTCTACAAATGTCCTATTGCGTGATTCATTCATAAATTTTTATAATGTTTACGAAAAACCCTAAAAGTATTGTTATTTTTGTTTATACAAAATGCACAATAGCTCCTTGCCTGATAGTTTTTTTTGTATTTTACATGAAAATATTCTACCGTTAAAGTCACTGTGGATGTCGCTTGTTGTTAAATTCAATAACAAGAAACAATCTCTATTGGGTAGGTTATACACATAAAGAATGAGAAGGAACAGTTAATTACTTATGCACACATATTTGGAAAACATATAAGGAATCAGATTGTTCAAATATTATACTGTACTTCACTGTTTATAAAATACGTGGTGATAACTATTTCCACGACTTGTAGGAGATGTTTTTTGACAAACAATCTGCACATACATCCATACAAAATATATGGAAAAGTTGTTTAAATGTTTCAACTGATTTTGATCAAATATGTTAATGTGTAAGTTGTGTTTTGGCAAATAACCTTTTTTTAGATTTTATAATCAGTGTAACTAAAATGATTAAAATCAAATGTCCCTTTGTTAACTCAATAGCATTTAATGTTTTAAACTCATTATTTAAAACGTTAACTTCCACAAATTACTTCAAGGTTTATATACAGGTATTTTGTAAACTAAATATGTGTATCTAAATGGCCCCAAATTGGTGGAAAAGTATTAAAATGTGCAAATAATTTAAAAGAAGGTGTAGGCCAATAAATAGTTAAAAAAAATGTTATTTGTCCATTTAAAATACATACCTCAATTGATTCAAAATGAAGACGATGTGTACAGTGATCAACTGTTTGTACTGTACTTATCAATGGCATTTCCATTAACAGCTGATTTCAAAATTTAAACCAATTTATATTTCTAATTTTTAAGTTAGATTTTTGTTTAAAAGTGCATCTAAGTCACGCAGGTTCTTTTTAACGTTTATTATAAGTTTGTAATATCATAAACATAATAATTAGATTTAAACATTAAATTTATTTACCCATTCTGGCTTTGAGGTTATGCTTAATCCGACACGTTAAAACAAATTATACAATGTGTATGTGTGGAGGTAGCAAGGATTTCGTAGAGATCACCTCTAGTGAAATATATTTTAAACGTTATTTACAAGTGTTTCATAAATAAATAGGTTTATAGTTGGCTGCAAAATCATTTCATTCAATTTCCAAATGGATTTATTATATATGCTACTTCTTAGTAAATGTGTGATATATGTATAGAATTCTGAGAGTTTTCTTCACCAGTCGTACTAATTATTTGAAAAAAATACAATTTAAATGATTTATTTTTCCATCGCTGTTTCTAAAACGTGCACCAAACCTGTCAATGTAAGAACAACTGCGAAGTTTATCTGTATATACGTTTGTCCATCCATTGTTTTATACCACGTACATCATACACTATCAATGGCTTAACCTAAATATACCTTATTTATAACCTTACAAAGCTAGCTAGCGCAGGGCAACAGATCAAGAGCTAAAATGCATTCATATATTTATCTAAATATTTAATTCCATAAGCCAAATGCATCCCATAAAATACAAAGATACGTGGTGTGTTAAAGAGCTAGAAATGTATCACCTTCAAATCTTACGTTGCAATTAAAAATAGAAATATATTGATGAATTTCGAAGAATATTTTATTTATTAATTATTTTTAAAACGATCTTACTTAATTATGGATCTTTAATGTGACCCAAAACAAACACACCGCTATTGTATAAAATTGATTAAATAAATATGAAGCGTTACGAAATTACGTAGTACAGGTAACCACAATTCACGTTTCACAGCTTGTCCTGTTCATTTCTGAATGTTGCGAGAACTTAAAGACTTACGATGAGCAATGTATAAATAAATAGTAAGAAGAAAATATTAAAAACACATAAGAAACTACAAGCAATGAGGAATAAAAAGAAACGGGGAGAGGATCTCTTGTAACATTGATGTCTAAAACGTTCATCAATAAATTAATAAACTTATTTGGTTCGGTGGAAGAGACGACTTGTTTCGTCAGTTCTATAGAAGATAATTGTTTGGAAAGAAAACACAAAAAGCCAAGGTCAAGCAAAAATACGCACAATTTTTTTAAAGCCCAAAGCAATCACAAATCACTGACTTAATAATTGACTATGAATCGATTTTAGGTCTACATGATTTTGAATATTTCTACGATTCTTTAAAGTTGCTATATCTGTTTCTTGTATTATTGTATATTTGTACTGGTAACTTTGATTGCCAAACTAAGTTTATAGCCCAAACACTTATTAATCTTAGGGCTAAGATTTAAAATGTTGCTTACTGATTGTATCATTTTAGATTTATGTTTAGTAACTTCGCCAGTTTCTATTTTTTACAAAGTTAAAATCTAGATTACTCAAAAGCAAGGAAATTAGGAGAAAATAAAAAAGCGAGACGAAACACCATTGATTAAATGCTACGTGTAACGTTGGTATACAAATACGTTGGTCACGTACAAAGAAAACCTGAAATTAGTAAAATAGAAATGGAGGTAATCACCCCGATTAAAACATCTCAGCGATTTCTTTGACAGCAGTGTCAAATTTAACAAATATTAAAAGATCAGATCTTAATAAAGAGCTAACACAGTTTGCCAGGCAGTACGACGTTTCAAGCCGCAGCTGTTGTAGGGAAGAGAATTTCTTGATTATGTTGGAACTGATGGAGAAGAATCAAGCTCTTATGCATTAATAAGCCTTTGTGTAGAATTAAACTTAATGTTAAGTTTTCTTAACTTTATCATGTGCTTTTTCTGTTTTGTATGGCATCTTCTCAATCTGGCCTTTTCAATAGTTTGGTTTTAGTTTATAAATATTGAATGACAGTTCCATATACTCAAGTTTCATAGGAAATAGTTTCTTTTTCGAGCTAAAAATAAAATTGTTTAAAAAAATTGCGTGTACAAGTGTGGAACTTAAAATAAACTAATGACATTAAAAATAATGATTTAATACAATAATTTTATAAATAAATAATAAATTTATTAATTACAATAATAATAAAATTTAATTATAAAATTTCATAAAAAGTTGAATTTAGCCTACCATTAAAAAAATCATAACCTACCAGTAAAAATAAATCACAGAAAGAGGCCCACAAAACGCCAGTCTGACACTAGTAGCACAGTCCTGATGAAACCACTAGCCTATTCAAGTTTCGTGTCAGGTAGAAACATTTTTAAGTCATCAGTAACAGGCTTGATAACCTTTTCCCTACATCATATTTAATACAGCCACCAGATTCTGTTGGTCATCCTCAATGTATAAAGGCCCTAGATGCCATTTCCAGACCCCGCACAAGAATGGAGTGGTTTCTCAATAATGAAGTCTAGTCGAATGAAACAAAGAAAACCACACATTAGATGGACTACCATACACCATTGTTTATGATAGAAAAAACGCTTACCTTGCCCTTTTATCTGCATTTTTAAAACCATGAACAGTACGTATATTGTAATGAAACACACCAATAGCTTTAAACATACGTCACACTGATGTGTGGCCAATGACTGAGAACATTACCTTGTTAGTTGATGAAAAGTAATTACAAATTTAATTTGCAATGTGTAATGTTTTCATGGTTAATTTCGTTTGAACGAAGATGGTGTTCCACATTAAAAACAATATTTCTAATGTTGTTACACTGATTGATTTAAATCAACAAACAATACTATTGCTATTTCAACAGTAGCCAAAGTGATAAGATGGCATATACACATGTCATATTTCAGTGTCTTTTCTTATTGGGCCATAATGTAGATAGTTCTTCTGATGCTAGAGGTTCTCTAATAAGGTGTTTTTCCTTTTAAATAAACAGCTACATGATTTACATAACAAGCTGATTTAATTTGTTTGTCATTTTTGGGACTTGAGCCTACATTGTTATGAATGCACAATATGTAATTTTAACTGATAAGTGAAATTGCATGATAACTGAGCACTTACTTTTTATGTATTATAAGTTATATAAATCTCTAAACGACATGGGCTCAAGTTTGAGGGTTACATTCTGAGACTAATACATAATTTACATAAATTACATAAAAGTCCATAAATAGGAAAATAATGCTATTTGACTACTAAAAATATAACATAACTCAGGTGGTGGCAGGTTTTCAGAGTTGGTACAGTAATTCGCTATTTACTTCTCTATGACATTTCCACTAACGGCTGAATTCATACTAGCACAAAATTATTTATGTAATTTTTATGTAAGGTTTCTGTTTAAGTGTAAGCTTAGTTGGTTTTTTTTGGCCTTTGGTTTACTTCTTTACTTATATTTAGAAAATTTTATTATTTGATTTCGAAGTTCTTAGTTTTGAGGATGGAATAAATCTTACGTATATTAAAACGACCCAGCACGACTTACGCCTGGTTGTTTGTTTTGAGACCGACTCATTATAAAATTTCGATTATTTTACACATAGGTATCAAAATACATGTCTTTCAAAATGTGTCTTTTATTCTAATCTGCAATTAAACGTGCTAATTTTGTATGTGAAAACAAATAAAAACATAAATTTTTATTTTGTTACACAAATGTATAGTCGTAATATATTTACTTGAGAGTGTTGTATAACAGTTTTGCTGAATATTTACATTTCTAGATAATTTTATAACTCTGTATATGTTTATTGTTTTAGTTGGTAGACAGTTTTGTTAATTTTATAAAATTTAAACTTTAAGATCAATAGTTTATTCAAGTAATGCCTAACCAATAACAAATTGTCTCTCATCTAGTCACATATCACGTAATGGACAATATAAATCTAAGCTCCACACGACAAATAATTACAACCCGTTACATTGTACTGTAGAAACAGCATTCAATCAAATTAAATTAAGCTTGGTAAAAACCGTCTAATATTATTTTCGTAGACAAATAATGTTTGCACTAGAATGATTTTTAAAACAAAATTCTCGGTACTTGGAAATCGCAACAATGAACATGTCCCAATTAAAACTCGGTGATGTCGAACAGTGTTTTCTATTCTCCGTTGAGAGTTATTCTTTACATTCTGCATCAATTTGTAAACTTGTTTTGTCCATGCCAATTCGGGACGTGATAGAAATACAAAAGATGATTCAATATCGGTTCAGCCAAACAGAAACAATTTTAACCTTCTTAAAGCTTCAAATGAAATCTAGATATGTACTGCATTTTGTTAGTTAAGTAACATGCCTTCGTAATTTATAGATTATATAATTTTGTTTATATTTAAAAAAAACGTATATCATTATATTTATGAATTATAACAATGAATGACAATACTTGGATGAAATAAAGTCATAACATCAATAGTTGAACAAACCAAAACATGTTCATATAGTTGAAACTAAAATTGATGATAGGATATTTTAGGGTCTACTTCTCCTGAAATATTATCAGCCTCCGCTAATTGAAACTATCTGAAATAGAATTAATTCAAAAACAGTCCACTTTAAATGGCCAATTGAAAATTTTTTGGATATACTTGAAATTTCCAAACTGATATTAAATTTGATATTTTTTGTGGAATGGATTTTTAATCTGTTAACAAATGCCCACAATTTTGATATATCGTCGATAACTTTTTTACTATTCATCAATGCAGCTGCAAATGATTATAACACAAGTGATTATATTTTTTTGTATCTGGATAATGCTAAATACAGTACAGTACGATTTTTTTAACCGTGCCCTCGGCTCAGCGAGCGCGCGGTGTAGCGGGGAGGGATTGTAAAGGCAGTTCCACAAACTTCGAATAAACACAAATGATTGAATAATTATTCGAATAAAATTATTGAAATAAAAACTACTTGAATGAGTCACAGACTACTTGTCTCTTGTTCGAATATTCGAATAATAATACTATGGTGTGGTTAAGGTAAATGTCAGACACCAAGTAGGCCTACTTCCCCGGCCAGGTGTAGTCATCGATGTATAAACACACTGGATTGCGCGCTGAGTAGTCTGAAAGGTTCGAGAAACGAGCCGGCCGGCGTGGAGCTTCCCCCTCCACTGGAGGGATAGACCCGCGGTGGGCAGCGTGATAGATGGACAGTGATACACGTTGTTGTTGTTATATACAGTTCAATTCTTTGATCTATCCTCTACACTTTTTTATAATAATATGTCATTTTTGGGCAGAGGAAATAGTATTCCTAAATTACTATTCAAAACAGGCCTAGTTTTGTTAGCAGTCTTGTAGTAGGAACATAAAAACTGGTGTTTTCAAAATAAGAAATTTGAGATTGATCAATACTTTTATACAGTTCTATTTTATAACTAAATTACGAAACTTTTTTACATTTATGAAAAAAATTACAAAAAATGTTTACTACTTTTTATATAGGCCTAAAGTTGAACTTTTTCCTTTCGTTACTAAACACTAGGGGCTCTGCCCCTGGACGCTTCGCTTCGCTCGCAGTTGGAAAATTCGCTAATGAATCTCGTTAATCTTTGGCTCGTTTGTACATTGGTTTGTAAAATTATGAAACCAGGCTTAAATATATTAACGGTAATTACAAGATTAATTATAACCTCAAATACATGCTTTAGAAACATGAGAAACTTTCATTACGATTTTAGTCCTAGTTCTACTATCTTCTGTCAACTAATGTTTTGAAACCAGGACTAAATATACAGTAGTAAACATAACCTCAATACTATGTTTCAGAAATGAGCCAGGCCTATATTACAAAATTGACTATTAGAATTTATCCATTTTTGCCAAGTTTACTTTTTATAAAATAAATTGTCAAATCAGAACAATTTATTCTAATTCTAACGTGCTAAAACAGTATAAATTAGATTGTTTTTTCATAGTAATTAAAAACTATCCAATGAACAGCTGATTTAGGATAATACTCAATCTCATGGCTTGTTTATAAACAGCTGTTTTGATTGCTTTATTTACTATTTCGTTGTAATTTTGTAACCAACATGGCAACCCATAAGACCCTATGTTAAAATTTTTCAACTTTTAAATTAGATTTTCTAAAAAAATTGCGTTTTTACACGAAATACAACTATATGGGTGTACTTAAAAATCAATACTACACCTAAATACAAAATTTCTTTGAATTCGTTACAGCCGTTTTCGAGATCCACGACAGATACAAACAAAGATAGATACAAGAATTGCTCATTTAAAGTAATAGGATGCTTGTTCCTTGAGCTAATAACTTTGTTAATTTTACTTCAATCATTTTGTTTACTTGCAAAACTGGCATATATGAATTCTTTAAACCTTTATCTACAAAAAAGCTATGGAACACTTTTGAATGAGTTTAGAATAAACGTGTTGACTAAATGGTTGAAATACAAAAACTTGGACGATTTTTTTACAAATTTGAAGTTTACGGTCATTTTGTGAGCTTATGGTTTGAGATACGGAAAAAATCAAGAATACTATTTTGTTGAAAATCTAATTTGCTACCCGCAAATATTAGTTTTTAAATTCGACTTACAGTTAAGACACAAACTGGCTTTGGAAAAAAGCTTACACTGAGAGCTTACAATTCGATCACTTAAGTCAATGGAATAACTTTACTAACTTTTAAATTAAATCAAGCAATAGCGAAGCATTGCTGGGTCCACTAGTTTACTATAAAAATAAGTGTTACATACTGTATAACAATTAAATATTGTTTAGAAATTAAAATGATTATTTTATAAATAATGTTTGGTGCCGTTGTTGAAGCTGAGCAAAATAAATTAAAACATTTGTGAGCGTTGCATTAACTTTGAATGCTTCACGTGTTGTTGCTGTCCCTCCAGTGGTGGGGGAAGCGGCTAGGCCAGCCGGACCGTATTCAATACACGCAGCCAGCGATCCAGTGTGTTTATACATCGATGGGTGTAGTTTTAATTGAAACGCACACATTATACCACTGTACCGAGCAAACCGTAAGTCAAACGAAAAAACGTTTCAAATAAAATATTTAATTTGGACCTTTATCTAAAACTTTCTCGCTAACACTTTGTCTCTCACCAACAAATAAAAAAATTTCCAGCGGTGTGAAAATTTCATGTCATTATTAAAGTACATTGTTGTAATATTGATTTTTAAAATATGAAATAGGTTTTGTAATTGATTTTCTTTTATATCATACGAATCGTATGGTTCTTATCTGCGTATCCGTGAAAGTTTCATAATTTTACATCGCTGCTAAGTGTATTAAATGACAGTGTTATTGAAGCTCGGTTTTCTCTGCTTCACGCCACTCGGCTCAGTTTTCGTGGAGAAAACTAGAGTAGACAGAGCGATTTCTAACGTTATCATTCAGGTTAGTACAATCGTGGCCGAGGGCACGGTTAAAAAAATCGTACTGTACTTTAAACATACCTATACTACAGCTATACCTATACTATACTATACTATAATATAATACACTACCTATACCCTACAGCTAAGCTTTCATATTATTTTTGTTCTGGGCACTCCTACTAGCCAGACGAATGAACATATTACTAAAGTCAATGTAGGCCTACGTTGAAGGTGGTCCTTTCAAAAGAGGTGACACTGATAGCATTGCATTTAAATAGTTCAAAAAGAATGATCAAAATGTATACTAAAGGTATTCATTGAATAGCAGCTCGAATAAAAACAGATGATATGAATGTACAAATATTGGATGATTTTTTACACCCAACAATCCTTTCCTCATTCTGATGCCATTTGTCGATTGCATTTGTAGTAATTAGTGTTGAAAACATAAATTGTTACAACACAACGCTTTTAAAGAAGGCAAAAATACAGTGAAGATTACTGAAGATAAAATTGACTATCCAAAAAGATTAAGTAAATCCTCTATTGCCGAAAACTAACAAGATTAAATAATTTAATAGCGATTTTGTTCTATTTTTGTCTTTTTTACACACTTTTACGGATTGTGATTCGACTTTTATTTACAGCAACAAACATTTGATAAACATTTTCTTGAATGCAGTGATTTACATGACGATGCTTAAGTACATGACAATTAATTGTAAAGAAGATTCTTTCAACATCTTTCTAGATGGTTTAGAATGCATTCTAGTTTTATACTATGCCCAGAAGAATCAGAGATTTGAATATATAGAATTTCATCTATTTTCTAAAAACTCGTCGATCTTTAATGGCAATGCTGACGAAGCTTTGGAATACCTGAAAGAGTATACCTAGTGAAAATGATTTAACTATTTATTTATATCTATTTAAGATAGTGCAATATTGGTAGTTGTTTAAATGCGTGTCATATTGAAAAATAAATAAGGTAAACAAATTTATAAAACTGAATACATTTAATTCTAGTTATTATTAAAATTAAATTTAGGTTATAGACCTAATAATTTTGTTTTATATGCAATCGCTATAATATTAAAATGGATCTCTAAAGTCTGCAATTTTATTCATAACATGATTTCTGCATAACAACTATGTATATTATAATATACAGGAGGCTAACAATAAACCTGCAACCTAACAGGATGGTTTGAAAATAGTTTTGTTCACTTAAAAATGTGTGTCGCATCAAGATCTTTAAAATGAAGTATCATACAACTAAGGGTCTCGTTTGACACCGTTGGGTTTCCAACACCCTCCCCATTCCTGAGAACCAAAAAATAGTGTGGCTTTTTATCAGCAGCCCCTCACTGGAAATTATATCCCCGAAACCTTAAAGATTTAAACCCTTACACATTTAAAGATTGCGACATGTTGCTTTTGAGCTCTGTAGATATAATTGATTTATTTACTAATAAATATAAAGCAACCATTTTTGATTGGTAACTTTGAATTTTCTTTATGAGCAACAAAATCAAAGAGGTTCCATGAAAGTTTATTCAAAGTACTGCGCCTGGAATCCGAGGTTTTGTATTTAATGAGATATACTTTCAAAACATTATAAACAATTAATTTAAATTCTAGATAATTTGAATGACAATTATAATAAGATAGCCCGATTCAACCACTGCACATATCTTAAGTAAATCTCAATATAGGTAGTGTTAAATCTGCCAGGGAATTGTTTGACCTACTTTGTACTTTAATCTCGTTGCGGGACGAGATCTTCTTCCCATGATTAGAGCCAACAGTTACCCCTGTTTTTGCTTTTTGACAATGCGCAGTAAAAATACAAATTGGTTCTTGTTTGTACATGTACTTTAATACTTATTCTAATAGACATTTCAGTTTACAATATACGACTAAGTTTTCTTTCTTAATTTTTGGAATCAGCTTTTTAAACCAGTCTTTTATAAAGTATACTTTATACTTAATAAACGCTTACATAAAATGGATGGTAAAATAATCTATAGACTATAATAAAAATGAAATGCTGTTCGTTGGTAAGCGCATCACTTGAGGGGGGCAGATATCATAACAAATTTTTGTTTATCAATTTTTCAATTTGTATTTTTTTTTTTTTTTAACTGCATAATGTTCTTCAAAGATTGGTACCAAAATATTGAAGAGTTACAACTTATTGAAATCGTATGTCGCTACAATTATATTTTCAGTTTTATGCTCGGCTGTTGTTTACATAGCTTGTGACTTTTGTTTATGTTAGGAATGTTGTGAGTTTTTATTTCTACCTGTTTACTTTAATATCAAACTAGATACGGTTGCATTTTTTCATTAGCTTTTGTTCTATAAATAATGTAAATAATTGTTATATTAGTGAGGTAATTAGAGGTTATAGCTGACAAAACTATTTGCATAGCTCAAGGAAAATGTCTAGGCAAGCTTAGCCTAGGCTTAAAAAGAGGACATTTTGTGGAAATCGGTGGAAAAAAGTGATAGAGTAGATAAGCTTATCTAGTACAGAAAACAGATCTTAAGAAATAGGCATCAATAGGGCTTTAACCTAAAACCAAAAAACTCAAAAAGTGTCTTTTGAAATATACCCATGAAATAAATTTGACATTTCATTTTTTTAATAATAATGACAACATTTTCTGTCATTTAAAACAAACAGCACTAACATCGGCCCGGTAGATCTTCAAAAATAGGTATCAATAGGGTTTTAACCTAAAACCAAAAAAACTCTAAAAGTGCCCTTTTAAATAGTATAGACATGAAATAAAATTGACATTTCATATTTTTTGATAATAATAACAACATTTTCTGTCATGTAAAACAAACAGCACTAAAATCGGCTCGGTAGATCTTCAGAAATAGTTATCAATACTTCAAATACTTTCCTGTTTGATGATCAAACTCGACTTTTAAAGAATATCCTTTAATCTAAGTATAGCAGTGACGTCGAGCATCAATGTTCGGTGCGTGACACACCCCGGAGGGAGTGCCCACGTGCGTGACCATGAATCTGCAGGGAGTGCAATACCGATACGTGTTTCTCTGCCCACTTCGCTTCACTTGTCTACAGCCATCTTTATTACTATAATCAACACTAGCATATCGGCAATTACCTTTTATTAGTCTCGTAAAACATAATTAGAAATATATTTGTAATCAGTAATGTAGCCACCAAACATAATTGCATTAATCATTTTGGAATTAGTTGTTCCAAATGTGAATACATGTTGAATGCGTATGAAGATTTTGAAACCAATTTATGTTTTATAGAAATCGGTATATTGGGTCGCGTGACCCCATATAATATGAACTACTAATCTAATAAAGTGTAATGTCAACACAGCAATGAAATAGTAGCTATAAACCATGGTTTCGAATTTTAAAATAGGCATAGGCCTGTTAACTTTTGCCTCCTGACTTATCACTTATGTCTAAGAAAAGGCAGACCACTTTATTTTTGAAAATTACTACACCAAAAATATTATACAAACTTCAAACATATTTTTAATAAATTACTTTATGAAATAAGACGAAAGAAGGGCTTAAATACACAAAATGAGTACCCCTTATTTTGCAGAATATTTAACATGCATAATTTGATCTCTGTGTACGCAGTTCTTTCTCTTTCTAGAATAACAAGTAATCCTATAAACTTTCCGTTTATAATTTTAATGTATGATGCCATAAAAACTAATCAATGTTTGCAACTTTATCTTATTATTAAGTCATGAATTATCATTTGAAATATTATCATTAAATTAGTTCAAGTTTAACGTTATTGTTGAAATTTTATTTGCGATTAAATTATATTCCTTCACTAAAACAGACCTGTGAATGTACTAAAATGGAAGTAATCACTAGATCATGTTTTCGCTTATGTTTCTATCCTTGACTATTTTAAACTCTAAAGCTCAATATCAAAGTGTACTCACGTAAGGAAGACTTACCTTAAATAATTAATAGCAATAAATCATAGCTTCCAACTATTCATGCTCCAATTACCGCTGTTATATATATTTAACTAAAGTGTAAATATTAAACAAGACTAAGCAAGGAAGAAGATAAGCTACAGTGTCTAACCAGTTATACATATTTAACGTTGCTTAAGTCCACGAGTTTTTATATTCTGATTGAGCTATACTTACTGTATATAAAAGCTATAATATTTATTATGTACAAAAACCATTTGTAGCACCTTCTAAAATTGTATGGTATGAAAAAACCTAATGTCCACGTATGTGTATTATTCCAAGAAGAGGTTAGTCCACGAGTTTTTATATTCTGATTGAGCTATAAGTTACTTACTGCTATAATATGTATTTATATGTTACTAGATAAAATAGATATAATTTCAAAGGCTGAGCAAGTTATGATTGAAAACTTAGTGGAAAACATGAGATTTACTTTTTGAATGATGCAATTTTAGCTTTGTTAGATGGAATGTAATTGATAAAATTTAGTGTAGATATAACAATCAGCGGTTTACGCTAACACTGCTAAACTGGGATGTATTAAAAATCTGGTATTTCTCAGTGGCATTTCCATTTAAGGCGATTTCCAACTTTGAAATACTATGCATCTCTAATTTTTAGGTTAGGTTTTTGGTAGACGTTAGCTTAATTAATTCATGCTCGTTTCTTTAATACATATTATAATATTGTAAACCTAATAACGTAAATTTGACATTTAACATTATTTACCATCTTAGCTTTGATGTTATGATTTATTCTACTTATTTATTACAAATAAATTATAAAGCAAAAATAAATTATAAATAAATAAGTTTTGGACCACATTATGTACAATTATTAATTTAACTTAACTTGTAGACCTTATAGTGATTACCATGACACCTAAATACTAGAAAGACAAATTTTTAGTACTTTTGCCTAAAATAGGGTCTCCCTAATAATATTTAATGGTGAAGTAGATTATTTTTATCTGTTTTTGAGAATGAGGTTAGGACTGTGATACTTTACAAATGATGAGATGTATAGTAAAATGTATACTGTGTAGTTTGAAGAAGATTAGTTTCAATGTCATTTCACATGTCAGTTGTAATGTTAACAATTCATTGTTTATTCGTAATGAACTATTAGTTTTATAACAAATAAACGGTACCAGAAACTGGAACATACTTTCTCACAAACATATTTAAATTATTAAAGAGATTCACAGTGACTTCATTATTGTAGGAGGGGTAGGAGAGGTGATTTTAAACTAGGAGATTAACTAATAAATATTATTATTATTAGCTAGAGATAAAACTATTCGAATTAATTTGCACCAAAAACGTCAATTAGGCCTTTATAGATGCACGAAAAAAAGTTTTGAAAATTTTGAAAAACAACCCCCTTTATGGCCAAAAAACCCCCAAAAATCAGTTATTATTATTAGCTATACGAGAATTTTTAGAAAGATGCTGTTTTTTTTACATATGGTAGGGTACATTAAAAGTACGAATAAGCCAAATTTTATCAAAATCGTTAGAGCCATTTTTTATAAAAAATAATAACTGATTTTTTGGGGATTTTTTTGCCAAAATGGGGGTTGCTTTTTTTTAAATTTTCAAAACCGTTTTTCGTACATCTATACAGGCATACTTGAAATGTCTGGTGCAAATTTGTTTAAAATCGATCGAATAGTTTTCGCTCTGATTTTGTATACATACACATATACATACAGATAGACATTTTGTAAAAAGAACTTTTTTGGACTCAGGGGGTCCCAAAACGGATATTTCTACAAAAATCTCAACATCGATTTTTTTGCGATTTTTCTCTATAGGCCTACTATAGTATAGCGAGAAAGTAAAACTACGATATTCTTGTTTAAGCAAGTATAGGCCTACTTTACAAGCTTACAGTTATTATCAAACTTAATGTAAGTCAACTCTGTGAGAATGATTCATATAGGCCTAATAATAAAATAATCATTACTTTTTCATATAGTTATTTAACAATTTAATTGTATATATACCTACGAGCTGACCCGGCAAACGTTGTTTTTCCATACTAATTATTTCTAGTGAATATTTTGGTAGTTAAATAAAAAATAACTAACTTATTGTAAGAATGTGGGGACGGGGTCTATGACTGAAAGAGAAATGAAGCGCTGTGGATGACAACGGCCTATAAAAATAACAAAACACCAACCATTAATTTTCTTAATTCAGTGTACTTCAATAACTTGTCTTACATATTTAAAGTTTGATCTCTTAAAAGTTAAATATAAATTTAAAAAAGTGATACTTGTTTTTAATTTTAAATTATGACAATTTAAAAAAATCAATATCAATCTCGAAGTGCAATCTAGTGTACGATGTTTTTTGTTAGTCCGTCTTTAGCCAACACAAACAAACTGGATGGTTTGCCCATGCAACATGCCACGTATAAGGATGGAGAACATGCCACATATAATTGTCCGTGTGAAAAACCTGATGTGCCCAAATCTAAGCCACAAACATACATAGTTTGGCCTTGCGACTTATTGATTGTCATTGCAAATGCCAATATAATTAGAAATTGATCGCGTTTGAATTCAATTGGCACTTCCGTGGGAATCATTGGGATTCGTGGCAGCAATACATATTTGCCTTGGAAATTGCCATTCAAAATGCTGGTTTCGACAATGTTTTTCATCAATTTTTTAATGACTAATAGCGTGCCATTGCGCAGCCGTGATGGGTTCAAATTCTGAAGTAAAATAACCGGAGATCCAACTTTCAGTTGCAGATGGTGCGGTAACATGGCTGGCAAATCCAATGAGTTCAAAAACTGTGTTGGATAATTTACAGCTTCGTTGGCATCGCAAACCGTATCGATCGATTTGTGTGACACCAACTCGTTTGACAACGACTGTTGTATCTTGATATTTAAATTATTGACGTCTACATTTTTCGCTGCAAAAATGACTCTTTCTGCCAGCATGATTCTTGTATTGTGTGTGTACATCAGGTAATAAGCGGTCGATGAGAGTTTTTTGAGAATTAATGATTGTGCAAAAATCGGTCGACAACTTTATGCATCCAGTATTTTCATGGACAGCAACTTTTCCATCGCTGATATCTAACAATTGTTTTGAGAATGTGTCAGCGGATGGATCTTGAAGCATTTGAACGCACATGTTTTCTTTCAGCTGTAATTTTTCAACATTACGCCACAATGAAGATGATTTTAAGCAAGCGTTGATCTCATCAGCGTACGTTGAACGTGGAATGACGGGAAGTGTTTGTCTGAAATCACCTGAAAGGAGTAACAGAGTGCCGCCGAATAGTAGTTGGTGGTAGAAGGGTGAAAATGTAGGATTAAAAGTATTTTTTGATGCCAAATCATAAAAAAATTTATGTCTAAAAAATAAAAATAAATTCTGGAAAGAGCCACTCTTATCACCTAGCGCAGCGGTTCCCAACCTTTTTTTCCTTCCGTACTCCTTTATACTTGTTTAACTAAAACTGTATCCCCCATGACATTATGTACATTTATAAGTTATCTGTATGTATGTAGGCTACATATATATGTATGATATATATATATTCTATTAAAAAGTGTATAATTATATATATTTACCCGTATTACCTTTTATTTAAATCGTTAAGTAAGTTTGGTCTGCTGTGAGTAGGAATTTAATTTTAAAATAATGCAAAATATAATTTAGATTTTACTTTTTGTCTACTTGACAAATGAGTAAACATTTGCATGAGGATAATAAGTAACAACAATTCTAAAGTGGTTTTAGGTTTACACCAAATGAAAATAAAAGTAATTGAAAATAGAGATGGGATTGTATAAGTCTTGAAAACTTTATGTTCTTAATGTGATCCTTGGGTAGGTTTTGCGCACTTAGCTTTTTGAAGTATAATTCTGATGTTAACAAATACACTCTTAAGTCTAGACTTGCATTTAGCTTGTTCCTATATTTGTTTTTTTTAAGCATAAGATGGGAAAGCTTCTCCACTATTTCAGTAGTAGTAAATGGTACTAAAACTTAGTGCTTCTCTAGTCAGAGGTTCATACTCATCACTATCACTGGTGCTTGCCCAGAAATGTCCCAGGTTTATTGTCTTGAAAACTAACTTCGATGAAGAATCTGTAGAAAGTTCAATAAGTTTCACCTTTCATTGATTGGTAACCGTAGCGGTTACTCTTTTTTCTAAGTTGTCTTAACTAAAAGGATCTGCAATCTGTCTCTGTCTCTACGATTAGAGAAATACCGCCTGAAAGAGTCCTTGAGATAATATTATGTTTAACCGCTTGAGTGAGATGGCACTGCGTCTGCGTGCCAGTACTATCCTCGACATACGGTAGATCATAGCGTCTGCCATTACAGTTTACTTTCGGCGTACCCCCAACCAGCCTGCCGCGTACCCCAGGTTGGGAACCGCTGACCTAGAGGTATAAAAAATAGCCTACGACCTATTATCAGACCTATCAAATATACACAAAAAATTTCAATCAAGTGCCATCTTGCAACTGCGCATCTGTGAATGAAAGTAAAAATACTAATATCGCTATTAAAAAATAGCGATTGGTGGTAAGTAGAATGGTGAAAATTTAGGGTTATAAGTATTTTTTGATGCCAAATAATAAAAAATGTCTTGAATTGTTGTCAAAAAAATAAAAAATAAAATTCTGGAGAGGGCCACTCTTATCACCAGGGGTAGGCTATAAAAAATATCCTACGATATATACCTACCAAATATACACAAAAAATGTCATAAAAATCGGCGAAGCTTTTTCGGAGGAGTTCGATAACAAACACTGTGACACGAGATTTTTATATATATTATATATATATATTGTTTACATTGTGGATATTCCTTCCCTTTTAGAAATGGCCTCCATTTTTGTTTGGTTATGTAACGATTAAGTCATGCATTATGTAGGGCTCTATAACAAGGGCTATACAATTTTGATCATTTACCGTGACCCAGTATCGATCGCCTATGACGTCACAATGCTGACACGCACTAGCTGGTAGTATTTCAGTAATGCGCACGCAGTCGTTAACTCACTGTTGTAACTCGATGGAAAGGCTTCAGTAAAATCAAATTTAGATATTCTTAATCTACATAAAGTACGGATTCTAACAGTATAAAAAACTTTTATTTTAACAGGTATTTCGAATTTTAATAATTGAAAATATTTGAGAATTATCACAGACTGACATGAAAAAGTTACTAAGCGAGGAAATTTTTTATTTTTGGGTTATAAACAAACTTCCAGCGGGAAAGTTGTAGCCAATGAATTGATCTAAACTATCCAATTCACCGATTTGTGATAAAATGATTACATCATTATGAAATCGTTTTTTAAATGAGCGCGAGGAGGGGCGGCGCCGAAACTCCCGAAGTACAGTTGTTTGATACGGGAATAACGTTTATATACATATTGTTATTTTAAGGTAATATAGTAAATCACTTGTTCCCAGGTAATTATGCCAGCTAGAAAAAAAGTAAGCATTTTATTTTAACATAAACTAATTATAATTTATAATTAATATTTGATATTATTGAAGTGGACACAAAAAGTTAAGTTGGAGGTTAATGTTTAAAAAGTAATATCATTATTACGTACATTCAAAGAAATAAAATTAGAGATCAATGATGGAAAAAGAAAATCGTAATTACGTAAAAAAATTAGTTTCATATTTAATTAAAAGAATTAGCTTATAATAATGATATTATTTTTTAAACGTTAACCTCCAACTTAATCTTTATCTTTACCACTTTCAAGTTGACGCCTAAAATTTTAAACCTACTGATACTTTGAAAACTTTTCTTTAATTTTGAATGCATCTCAAGTTTTAGACGGTGTCAAAAACGGTATGTTGCTTGACCACCTTTGTATTCAGATGTTTTTAGAAGTTTCTAAATATTTGACTAAAATTCCCAAACACTCAAAAAGTTAGTATTTTTGCCTTTATAATAGATGATATTGGTTAAAATAATGTGATATAAAATACGCAAAAAAGTTTGGGGGATGGACTCAAAATAATCCTGTATGTAGTGTAAGCTTTACAATTTAAACCTCTAAAAAATACATAACATCTATATTTTAAGGATTTACAAAATAATCACTTTAGTAAGATTGATCAAGTGAGCCTTAAACTGGTTATCACATTCTGTTTATTTCTATGAGTTAGAAATGATTAACATTGATGTAAGTGATTACTCAGTTTCTTTAAACACATCAATAATGATTACACATAGATTATTACTATGTTACACATTTCAATAATATTATTGCTATTTTGAGGGGTAAATTATATATTTCTGCATATTTTGAACTTTTACTATTTAAAAAAATGTATGCAAATAGTGTTTCTTTCTTCTAGATCAGTAATTATTATTTTGTAAGACGTCTAGATTTAAAGTATAAATTTGTTTTATTGGTTTAAGCAGAAATTATGATCAAATATTCTTATAATAATCTCACTATTGATATACAATTGAAGAAGAAGTTCTGATAACGTTAACACGATAGGTAACTATTGTTAGTGTAGTTATATATTATATATAAACAAATTATTATTAATCACTCATAAGAACATTTAGAAAAGAAAGTTTTAAACGTAATTCTTAAAATGAGGCAGTAATGTTTGCTCTGATTCCGGATGGAAATATCACTGTGGTTAACTTGTGACTATTTGGAACTTTTGAAACTATTTGTATAAAAATCCTAATTTCCAGTCTAATTTCCAAAGTTATGGAACTCTGTTTTGGAGACCCCAATGATGGTTGTAATTGTAAAAGTATTACCCTGATATTATTAAGAAGCAAACGTTTCAATCTAATGAATCGTCTTCCTCGTTCATAATGTCTCGAAATAAGTTCGACTAAGTGTATTTGAAGCCTGTTTTGAACAGAATTGAATTCATCTAATTACAGACTGCTTAGTGTCACTATTAACTCTAATATATAATTCGTTGGATTGTATTATAAGGTATAAACTCTGAGTTTAGTGTATTAGCATATATGTATTGGTGAGTGACGTATAGGGTGATGAGGGTAGCAACGAAGTAAAACTTACGACTAGCGCAGTGTAACATTGGGTTTATCTGGCAGTGTCACAAATGTGGTTTAGGGTGGGTGGGTGTAGGAGGGTGCAGTTTGGGATAGGTCAGTGCCCGAACTCCCCATTCCACCCCCCGACTTACATCTAGACAAAGTAATGTTTCACAACCGACTCTCAACAGTCTCAACGCATTACTTTCAAAGTTACCCGGCTCAGCTCGACACGGCGTCTCCATTTTAACAACTAAGCCGATCCGAACTCAATAAAGGTCTAGTTTTCGTCTGGCTGGAACACAAACACCGGATAACGAGTTTATATAAACTATTGTTTATCCCTACTAACACAAGAGAAACTTTGGTAATAGTTAGTTTAAAAAAAAACCCTGATATGATGAAGTCTTTATAATTCTATCTCTGGACGTTTAGTTCCCGAGTCAGGCCGCTAACCCCTCACCCACAAGGCCGACTCAAATTACAAAATAAACTCATAAGCTACACATAAAAATATGTGTTTACAAAGCACTTTTTGTGTTTATTTTCACTATTAACAATATTTTTATAGCAATAACAACAATATCATAATACATTTTGATAACAACAATACTTCACAATAACAAAAAACATGTTAACAATAATACAC
The DNA here is from genome assembly GCA_018207615.1 of Philaenus spumarius. NCBI lineage: Eukaryota > Metazoa > Arthropoda > Insecta > Hemiptera > Aphrophoridae > Philaenus > Philaenus spumarius. Next base: position 378,594 of record JAGFPH010000601.1, read on the forward strand.
CAGTGGCTCAAAAAAATTATACCAATCAGAAACTATTGCAATTATGTGCCTATAAATATTTATAACATATTAACCTGTTTATCTCCATTCAGGCAAGAAAACTATCAAACTCTTTATACTCTGATACACAATTTTAATTACTCACTCCATTTTTAATATTATTTTATATGACTTTATATTGTTAGAGTTTATCGGGAAGGCTGTTGTACAATCTGAGTTATTTTCAAAACTCTTCATGGACACCTAATAACGACGCTACAAACTCAGCCCATTCTAGTATCTTTGGACTGAGGCATTACACTGAAAGTAGGCTACATTTTCAATAGTAATCTTATGACTACTTTTCTGGAATTTCTTGTCATTTTACAAAGGAGTCATGATTTAACAATTTTCCATAATTTAAGTGGCTGCAGTCGTGTAAGAAATATTGTAAGCCGTTATCGTTACTTTTAAGTCTACTGAGAATTTCCTTTGCATAAATGGTCCCTTTGATTTCGTTTAAGAATCATTTATGTGCTTTCTCCATTTTAAATTTGGTTTAACGTAGGTAATCTTAAGATACATTTTTAATCGCGCATTATCTTCATTACATTAATGCTCAGGCTATTGACTGAACACCAATCTTTTATTAAACTGATCTTTATCTCTACAATTTCCTTAGAGTCTAATTCACTTTCTGTTTTTATAACTGTTATCCAAAATATTGATTTTTGTACCGTTAATGTTATAAGACAGAATATCATCAGCTCCAATAATCAAATACGTATTTAAATTCAATGGAAACTCTTATGTTGTTGTAGTATTATCATCTAGCTGTACCGCACTCCTCGCAATAAATCCAGTACTGCTTCAATGCCTCAATACCACTTATATATATGTAGATTTGTCCGTTATTTTAATAAAGCAGATATTTGATTTAACATTGTATTTTCATTTTATTATAGATTTTGGAGGAAAATTTAAAACTAGTTTCCAGTAAGTTTATCGAGTGTCGTACCTTAATAGGAAAACCCGGAACCCTTATACAATCACTCAATCATCTGTCTGTCTGTCTTAATCTGTTGTAATTATAAAGCATGCATGTATTGAAATAATCAAAACTCATACAATATTAAACATATTTTTCCCAACAATCGGTATGCAAAAATGTTATTTTATGTTACTGTCGTAAGGGCTATCACTTGAAAGATTTTATTTAAGGATATCAAAACTGTTCTTTTAGAAATATTATATTTTTTATTCATTTATTTGTTTAGTTTTACACAAGGCAAAGATGATGTGGCCGTTAGTAATGCATAAAAACAAAGTACAATTAACTACCAATGAGCAATTTATAAAGTAGAGCTTATCTGGGTTGCCATTAAACATACAAACATGCAAGATTTATACAAATAAAGAAACCAACATCTCCCTAGTACGCAAGTTTTTTCCTTCTGTTATCCACACATATGGAATCCTTCACATACATCACATCTTTAGTTTAATTTTTCTTATACAACATCGTTATTATATGTGTAAACAGGTAGTAAAAATATTTAACATCCGCTCCTCTCTATCTCTCTCTCTCTCTCTCAACCCCCCCCCCCCCCCACACACACACACACACCCGTCACACACACACACACATATATACAGTACATTTAGCCAGTCAGTTCTGTGGCTAAAAGTTGTCTAAAAGATTATTACCAGCTGTTGATTTTTTAGACGGAAACAGATTTACAGTCTCAGACCTATGCCCGCTGTAAATCCCCGAGTCTCCGTACATGTCATTAGCAAGTGTGTGTGGCTGATATTTCTTCCAAGCAAAGAGCACATCGCACTTTATCTACATTTTTACTCGCCCATGCATAGTTATCATAGTCTTAGTCAAACAAATACTAAAACCGTTATTTTGTTTTAAAATTTCTAAAAATTTTGAATTTGTATCACGCCCCTCCTCCCCTCATATAATTTGAATTTTGATGTCTTATACTTAAAGATTTATAATTTTGTGATAGTGTTAACTTTTATTGTTCCACATAAGCCCCTCAGTTAAGTCTATCTTCTGAATATTATCTTTAAATCTATCAATACAAGTTACACCTTTTATTTGCCATATTTATATGAAAATCTAAAAACTTCTACCCCATTTTCTATAATGTTTAAAGTATTCTATACATCTTGCCAAACATTTACCAACATTTTGATGTATGACAGTCTCATAAAATATTTATTTAGTCTCGATTATTGGAATATATTATGAGAGTTAGAATGCTTTTCAGCTTGAAACGTTTACCCGTTTTGAAAATTACAGAACCACAAAAGCAAAATAAACCAACAACAAAAGCGCACACAAACATACTTAAGAATTGTACTTCAAATAATTTATTTGTTTCTGGATAGCAAAAGGACAGAGGATACTACCACCAACACTGTATAAAATCGATGCTCATTTAGTTTTTTATAGTAAACCAAACATAATCTAAACTGGCTACATACATTTAGGCTTTACCCTTCGGAAAATATAAGTTGGATTTAGCGTTTAATTTCCTGAAGAACTCGCTATCCCACGTAAAAACTGTAATTAATAAGGACTGACATTGAATTCAATTTTAGATATATATATATATTTTTAATTAAGTAGCCTAGGCTATTTATTAAAGAATCTATAATAGAATTTTGTAACTACGTCTTGAAAAGCATTATCTGCATGGAATAATCCAAAGCTTTATCGGAATATAAGTAGCTGCGACCAATGAAATATTAATTAAAGTTTGCAGCAGACGCCATCTTGGAATTAACCTGATGCGACTTCATCAATACTTGATCGTTGCAGTCTCCGCGTCAGTATGTCGAGTAGTGTAGTGCGCCGGATTATTTCATCTATCCTCACTCACTCGCTTAACCTAGATGTTAGTGAATATGAAATTTGAACAAGCAACTATAATAATAGTAATTAAAACCAACTACAACTTCAATCTCAAATAAACGATATACAGTACAACAAAATTTCTACAGGATAGTATTTATAAAAGTAATAAATAATTATCAAATTATCTTTTTGCCTATGTACTTACTATGAATTTGATTGTACTGTTAAGTCAATAATGGATTAAATGGGGGGAGGGGTATAAATACTACCCCGTAGACATTTTGTTGAAGGATATATCGTTTATTTACGCATGACTAAATCATTATAAATTTAGAGATTAAAGCATGTGGTTGGTTCCAATTAGCACACGATATTTATGTATTCATTTATAGGAAATAAGACCAGATACTTTAAACTTAGTCAAGATTAAACACATATGTTAAGAAGCGATCATAGACAAAAATGTTCAGGGAGTATCCGCAAAGGTAAATGCGCTAATTCAATCTGTTACAGTTAGTTGTAACCTTCAACACAGGGGGTGTATATTCGTAACTAGTTTCTGAAGATCGGTTAAGCTGCAATATACGCTGCTCCCTCCTCCTCTTTAATAGTCTAATTGTCATAAAAAACTTGAAGCAAAAGACCAACCACTCTGGTAATTATTTTGGAAATTTCAAAACGATTAGGCCAAGAAAATATATTCACGAAAATTAAGAAATATAGGCCATGATAGACTTCAGCTTTCTTAAACATATTTATTTAATAGTAACATATTATATAGGATAATATAATAATAATAATATTAATATTACCTGTTATTGGTCCACCATGTGTCTTATTTTGGTAGTTAGAATAAGTAAGTATTGTCATGACGGACTTATTTGTCGTTAGTACTTATTATCACATGACGGACCAATAACAGGTAATATTTATTATTATTATTATTATTATATTATCCTATATATTACTACTCAAAGTGACTTGGAAACCAAGAATCATGCAACTAAAAAATATTTGTTTCCCTATTTCAATGTAGGCATTTAGTAGTTTGCCGTATTGAGCCGTTAGAACTGATTTAATATTTCAACTGTTTCGTAGATCGTGCAATTTTAGAAATTAAAATTCAGGTGGAATTAAAACACAATATTGAAAGTTATAGTTTAAATTATGCCAGTTAGATTAATGAAAAAGGAAAGTAAAAAAACCGACGAAAAATAGCTTCGTCAATAGCTGGACTCGAGCCAAAGCCGGTACCATGACTACTTAGTTTAGGTTTACAAATAATTTATTACCATGAAAAAACACAAATATGGCCCAGTCGTATTAAGACTGAACTTTTGAAAACATACCAACAATCAGATTTTTGTTTGCAATTTTATTATATTTTTTTAAAGAGAGCCTGAAAAGTTCTCATCAATTATCTGTACAAATTTTAAAGGGGGAAACATTCGTTTTGTAAATAATTTCACAACTATCGTAATATTGAAATAAAAAAATTTGTTTGTTTCTGTTTATAGAAAGAATTTTCACCTCTTTCTTAGAGTATACAATTACCATTTTGAAAGTAGTCATGCTCTCTCTATTACATGATATTATGCAACTACAAATCAATGCCAAAATATGGGAGACTTGTTATGTTCAGGACATCACATAGTACAACTATGACAATATTTAGTTTCAATACGTGATATTGCCGACCATCAGTAATTAATTCAGTTAATTCAGGTTTAAAGAACTAGCATTTTGGATAAAGTCAAGTACTAACACTAACCTGATATTCATAAAGTTTAGTATGGAATTAGATATTATGTTACGACGATAAGCTTATTCCAATATTTGTGCAAAGTAATAACACATTGCACAGAACAGCTTAGCTTGGAGCACACTAGAGATCAGATAACTTAACACTTTCAATTAGATAACTTTGGCCGTATGTCTTCGTATTCAGAGATATCTATCTCTATGCAAAGGAAGGATATTGTATACTAGAAACCGAGATCCTACTTGAAACAATTAATATCATGTTAATTAAACTATATACAATGATATCATCGTATGACTTCCAAAGTAAAGTGTTTATGTGAACTAATGTGTTAAACTACAATTACTGGTAGAACTTGAATCTATTGATAATTTAATATTCACATTGTTAAATAATGTTGCCAAGATTTATTTTAAAGTTAGTTTGTACCTGCCAAAATAAGGTTCCATTATTATTATTTTTAATTTGTAATAAATTACCTGCTTACACGCTTCCTCGGCAAGGGTTAAATTAATTAAATTACAAGTGAAAAAACAAATTACAAATTAAAAATAATAATAAATAACACCACTGTAGGCTGCAAAAAGAATTGAGATTGTTTTCAATGTCGCAATACGAGGTATTCAGTCTATTAATTCATGAATGCAGAAAACCGTACAAGTGAGATAACATCGACCAATATCTGGAGGATCAGGATAGCTCAGTTAGTAGAGTGTTGCCACGGAAAGGCTAAGGTCCTAAATTCAAATCCCGGTCTTGGTCCATGTTTTTTCACTTGTCATTTAATTCCATTATTAATATTAAATTAAAGTATAAACATTTTTCAAAACCTGTAGCTAAATCATTTGGTTCTGAAGGCAACTGGCGGGATAGAAAATACGTTGGAGAGGAATTATGAGAAGAGATCTACCAAATCATCCGGAACATCTGGAAACAAAATCCAGAGAAATTACAGGAAGCTATAACGTGACCAACTAACAAAAGATGAATAAAGTGAAAGGGT
>JAGFPH010000601.1:396169-407893 GCA_018207615.1 Philaenus spumarius
ACGTTCAATAAAGTCATTTTTCAGTTTCAGACAAGCAGCCATTGTTCTTAAAACAGATCCTGTCTTAAACCAAGACTACGGTCTCGCCAATTTACCAGACGGCAGCCCTCGCGTGAACATATCCCCCAAAAAGAACAGGAATAGTTTGTTAAGCAAAATCAAAGACAAAAGTAATGACTGTTTCTTTTGCTGTTCAAAATATAGCACCCTCGTGAAAAAATTCAGACCAGGGAGTTTATACAGGTTTTACTGATAATTATCAATAATTATTTATCAGCTATGTGCGCTGGTTAGTTCTTGTAGGCCATAGCAAGTCTAAAAGTCATTGGTAATATTTAAAATGGTTGGACACTGAGGAAAAAAAATATATCCAAGGCGCAAACTAAGAACCTTCAACAATATTATGTAGAAATAATATCAAGTTTTGCCACGATAGTAAATGTAAGTTTTCGACTGGTGAAGTGAGGACTACAAAATTTTTATAAAAAGACCAGTGAATGACATTTTAACCTTATTCCAACCAAGATTTGTTTTTAAAAACAGATTTTGATTAAAGGTGAGCACTTTTACTATCATTTTGGTATAACAATAAAATTTTGAGACAAAATCTAAGTCAATCGTAGCAAATAAACCTCAAACATTCGGATGGGATTGATTGATTTAATAAAGAAACAAAAATATTGCACATGTGAAAAAGTTACAATGGGTAAATTGAGGGGAACACGGTTTTGTATTTTTACACAGTTTCGTGTGATGGTCATGGCTAAGAAAAACCTCAAAATATTGAACAGCAACCAGAGTGTGAAAAATAGAAGTCGCCAGAGTCCATCTTCTATAATAATACACTTTACTCGAGAAAAGGTAATTTCTGAAATAATGAAACTCAATGTCCATTTTTTTATTCTTATTGGTAAAAAGCTTAACATTTTTCAAACACTATAATAATATATTTTTAACAAATAAACTTCGTCTATTTATTTATTTATTTTTTAATTGGATCAGTGCATGAAATATTTACATGTCTGATGTTTCCCAGGGTGCTACTAGCCAACACACAAAATACAATTTTTGGGAAGCCAACACAGCTACCATCATACAATAAACCTTTGTAATTACCTAAATACTAAAGAAATAGTAAACATATTTTATACATTTTATAATATATTACTAGGAACCACTAGAAAAAATGAAACTTTTATAACGAATTCTGCCTCCTCTGGCTCTCCTGAAAATTTTCCAGAAGTGCAGATTGCTGACTTTGATATTAGGGTCCAAAAACGCGCTTTACAAGCTTGGCATATTTTCCTTTAAACTAAAATAAATAAATAACAAGTCAAATTGGTTAAATAACCCACATTTTCAAATAGGTATAAAATGGCATAGCTAAAACTTTGATCATGAGGAAACCATGGTGCAAATTGGGTCATTAGAAACAAACAGGTATTTACAAAAATATGATATGTAATGATTATACCTTACGGTAATGAATTTTCAACATTAATAACGTAACTGTGATTTTACACAAGCCTAACTGTTTATGTATGTACTTATATGACAATATTATCGTCATAATTATTAATGTAATCACTTTAAGGATTTTTAGTATATTATAGGTTTCAACTATGGTTTTTCAAGTCAGTTGAGCAGAAGCCCTTTTTTCAACACCTGGATTTTTCCAGGATATCTTTTGACTTGCATAATATCTCTCAGATCCTCAGGACTTCAGGATCTCTCAGGTCCTGTCAAAAGCTCAGGACCTCCCTGTAAACCAAATTATTGGGTTTCCTATCAAACTGAAGGCTTACCAAACTGTAAGAGCTAACCCTGGAACATTCCACGTAAATAAAAAAAAAAGTGGTTATGTGAGAAAAAGTAACTCTATGCCAGCTACTCTCTAAGTCCCTGTTTGTCCCCATTATGCTGTAGCTGTAAAAGGCAGGTTGCAGGATTCTTTTAGAGGTGGCTTGGTGTTGGGATCACATGAGGAATAGTGGTGAAATAACAATCTTCTCCAAGTCTGAACAACAGAAGGTACTGAAGAGCATCGTATGAACGCTGCGTGTCTCTAATTCGTAAAAACCTGCTATATTTGTTGTGAAAACAATGTCTCTTTTATCAAACTCTTGGCTCACAATCAAGATGGCAACCTTCTTTAGAGGTCGAAGTAAATGAGCAACCTCTATTCGCAAACAAGAGGAAATTTCGCATTTAATGTCTCTCTCAATGATGTCATCACCAAGGAAGTATACTTGTAAGAAATGTAGGATGCTGTTGTATTACCGGATCGGGTTCCCTAGTCTATGTTATAGCCTATCTGATTCTGCACTTTGAACGTAAACATAAAATATTCCTCCTTCGCCTTCAAAGGATGTAATTTGGAAACACCAGTTATATTTCCAGATGTCTGTGTGACAGTGATCTGACAAATGCTGCTGGTGACTGAGAAGAGAACATAGAGAGGTTCCGAACACTGCTGGATAGTAGGTAGTTGTACTTTACAGTTACTGCAGCTAATACCGGGAGACTCGTCTCTCCATTTATTGGCTTGACAAAAGATACAAACAACTTTTGAACCAATATCAACAGTTTTATTTTTATCATAATCAGTGTTTGGGTCATATTTTATAGCAAGAAAATTTTAGACCGTGAAAACAGTGAAATTTTACCTCTTTTCGTTGTACTTAATCAGTGTACTTAATTTTCGTTGTTTTTAAATTTGAAGGTTGTTCTTTGTGTACTTGTTGACAGCCTTCCTGTTGACCTCGTGATGAGCTGTTGTAGGCCCTATATTTATCAAAACCTTCTTGTTGACCTCAAGGTTATATGTTGCATATTTTGTAGCAGCACCCCTCACTTGCTTTTTACGGATTAAGTTAGTGAAACGTTTCCTACGTTTCTTGATCTTCTTTTCTAGAGCTTGGGTAAGAGCTTCAGTAACGGATCCTGGAGATTGTGGTTGCTGGTGAAGCAGAACATCTTTTTTTGCATCAGAGGAAACAGTACACCAAAGTATCCTGCAATAAAATCTCCCGTAAAACGAAGGCTTTTTATTCCTAGTGCAAAACGTTTTCTCACCGTTCCGCGTTCGTAACCAGAAACACACCACCGTGGTACACCTGGAACTGATAGAGGAAGATTTCTCCTGCCACTTCTAGTTCACAGAAGGTACGGTAAGTATTCGGCTTACTCATGACATATACGTATTGAGTCTTTTTGGTGTAGGGTGTCCCCTGAGTCATCGTGATGTATGACTTGAGTCTCCACCAGTTATTATCTTGATTCACCATCTAAGCAGTATATGGGCCGCCTGCGAGACACAACCGTGTTTAAGGTGGGAAAGGGCAGAGAATAGACACCATCCCCGGGGATCTAAACTGGGCGGCGAGGGACCTCTATACCGTTATCAGTTCAACCTCTGACATTATGTAAAATATTATAGTGGATGAATAAGAGAATATAGACTAACAAAATAACAATTCCTATAGTAAACATCAGAAAACTAAGAACAATTTAATCAAATTACCGGTAACCAAAAAATTATAACCAATTAATTATGTGTTCAATTCTGAAAATTGTTTGGTAAAATATAAGAATCTAGAATAATATAATATTAATTCCTAGAAAATAACTTAGAAAACTAGTAAAAATTAAGTTGACAAATTAATCAGTAGCTAACAAAATAATAGCTAATTATCTGTTCAATTCTAAAGATTGTGTGGTAAAATATAAGAAACTTGAAAAAATCAACTGAAGGGTCAAAAAATGTGAATAAAAACTCACCAAAACCCTATAATTCTACAAAAGGCCAATAACATGAGTAAAGCCAAATAGGCAAATAAAGTTTTGAATAATAGCTCAAAACTAAAATTAAACAAAATATAGGCCTAATCAACATACAGTGATAAATGGTGAATAGGTTTGGGCAGTGTAGTAGAGGCCGGAACAGAACTGATTCTACACTCGATTCCAAATTCACCGTGCAGTACAGAGTGCCCATAAGCCATGTTATCCATATGACAGTCTCAGCGATACTAGCCAACTAAAAAACATCAACTGCCATTCAACGCTCGTACAATTGACGCAACCCTCATAACAATAAAGGTGATATTCCCTGTAATGGTAGTAGCATGTCTATTCTCCCTTAAAACCTGTACTGCGTAAGACCTGAACGTGGAATCGAGTGTAGGACTGGCCAAATTTAAGCGATGTCAGCTAATCAGAGTGGATCAGACAGTCATAAGTGGTAGTGCAATGGAAGGAAGGTAATACCAGTCAGTAAAACATCCTTATCATGATATTATTTGTGGTAACTTAACTTGCATTAGACTCCATTTGGATTTAAATTTATGTTTTTGTACAGGACTATTTTCTTTGTAGAATCTTGTTAGGTGGGAGATTCTGTGGAATTGGAGAAACCGTGATTAGTCAGTGAATGGTATTTGGCTTATAGATGTAGATTGTTTGAATGGCCATTAATTATTTAATAGAAGATGCATCTTTTTCGACTTTTGATTTGAAAGTGTATCAGTATCCAACCTGTATTGTTTATCTTACTTGTTATTTAGTTTTCGAGTTTGTTGGAGATGAGATGAGAATAAACAGCTGCGAACCAAAAACAACAAACAATCTGTTATAAGAAGCAGGTAACAATCGGATTAGTAGAAATGGGTAACAATCGATTTAGCAGAATTGGGTTACGTAGAAGAGAGTAGCAATCGGTTAAGTAGATGTAAGTAACAATCGGTTAGGTCGAAGTGGGTACCAATCGATTAAGTAGAATTGGTTAACAATCGATTAAGTAAAAGTGAGTAACAATCAGTTAAGTCAAAGTGGGTAACAAAATATGTAACAATCGGTTAAGTAGGCTGCAAATCAGTAATAAAAGGTTAAGAATAAATTGGTGGCACTAGGATAAGTAAGATGTAAGTTACAATCGGTTGTGGAAGTGGGTAACAATAGGTTAAGTATAAAAATCGGTTAAGTAGAAGTGGGTAACAACAATTTGTTACAAGCTAGTAGCCTAGGTGACAGTTAAAGGAAATTTGTATAACAGCCTACACAACTTATCCAGAAGTCGTATCCAGTTTATATTAAGGCTAATCTTCTGCCGTCTCTTTGTGTACTCACATTCCAGTAATTTTGAGGTTTTTACAATTAAATTTTAAAGGAAGTTCAGCCTAAGTTCTACACCGAACTGTTCCTACTCTTCAGTTGATATAATAGGTACTGCTTTGTGAATCCTAACAAAAACAAATATGTCTAGGCTAATAATCTAATAGGTAAATTACTTACAGTAATGGGTAGCCTATATCGCATACAGCATCAAAATGTGTAGGCTTATATTGTGTTTGCTAAGTAGGCTATTATTATAAGTCTATCATATTTTAATGTAAACCATCTATTATCAAATACATATTTTATGAAAGTCGTTCTACCTTACAATGGTTTTGTGTTTATAAAGGTTTGTAGGCTATACAAATTTATCATAAAAGTTGATTTTAGCTTTAAATTTGTATACCAATATCTATAATAGGCCTATTACTAATTAATCATTAAATACATAATAAACTATATTATATAATCAACAGTAAAATAATATATGGATTAATTTTTCATAAACGCTTGTGTGCAGTTTTAAGAGCAATCTTTTATAACTAAAGTGGACTTAAGCCGAGCAGTTTTATTGTGGTTCCAAAAGCTGTAAATTCTAAATGCGGTAATTATATAATACACCATGAAAAGACCGCACTATTCGAGCTCGGTTTTGGATTAATAATTAACAAAAGGGCTTAATTATTTTCGTGTCGTTAGTAATGAGCGTGTGGTTTAATTGTGAAAACTGCCTACAGAGCGCAGTCTGTTATCGACCCGTTGCATGGCCTAGACACGTACCAGACCTACCCCACTCTGGCCTACTAAGAGGCGGGATTGGGGGCGGTACCAACCCCTCCATTTCCGGCTTTACAGTCATTACGACTCGGCATTGAAACACAAAAACAGCAGTTTAGATCTTAGTGTGTTTACGCACTTTGATATGTTAAACAAAAAGTTATAGGTTAGCAGAACAGATCCGGATTATACATTATTATTTTTTTAATTTAAAGGAAATGTTACCTAAAATCTAATATTAGCCCCAATAATAATTAATAAACAAATATCGATTGATTTTGTAAAAACAATATTTGAATTACAAACAAATATAGCCTAACCAAAAGCGTTATTCTATAATAGTACAACAATGTAACTTGAACAAAGTTATTTCAACACATTTTAAAACGATAAGTTTGTTCGTTATCATATGTTTTACTACCGTATTATAACATTACAATAATTACCAAGACCCGTGATAATACAGAATATAGTAAACAAAATTATATAAGGATCAATCATAGAATGTAATATTAATAATTATTGTTGAAACCCCCAACATTTGTCCTATTTTAGGATTTTAAATTATTATGTTCATAAAGAAACAGGATAATTTCATTATAATATTGCTTTTCAATTATTAAGAATAGGCCTACATGAGTAGAAGAGGCGACTGTAGATCGTATTTAGGTGGAGCCATACCAGAGGTCTGGGCCATTAGTCCAGTCAACGAAGCAGAAAAAATGGACTTCACCTTAAAAAAATCCAAAGTTTTGAACTTTGAACACTTATTAGTAGGTGGACTACCTAATGATGAATTAAACAAAATTCCTAATGAATCTAGCGGCAATGGCCCAAAACAGTTTAATCTTTTCGAATTTTGTTAAAATCACGAAAACTATTAGGCCTAGTCGGAACTAAATTGCGACTATACATAATTTAAAACTGGTGCAATTTGCAACAAAATTGATCTCAAGAATTTTTTTCATCGTAATTACGATGTTATAAGGCGTTAAAGACAGCATTTTTTTCGAAAACTGTAACCGGGTGCGTATTGATGCAATTCAAAGTGTAAATACCGAAGTTTAATTTAATACTGAATTTCAACATAATTCACAAATAATTCAATATTGAAAATATTAAATATAAATAAATTTAATATAGGCTATTAATATAAGTCATGAATTTAAACATAAATAATTCGTATTGTGCATTTCAGCCAAATATTAACTTAAGGAAGTGGCGTAGCCAGGATTGTTGAATGGAAGGGGGAGGTTATATATGGGTGGATGATGTAAGATTTAACTTCAAAACAAAGTTTAATGTAAATTTAACAAAGCTCTTGTTACAGGTAACGTTAGATCCTTATCTTATCACTTTCTTAAATGCCATTCTGTCGTAGGTTCTTGTCTTTACGTTGCCGGTTTTCTTCAGTTTGGTCTTTTTGGAAAAGAAAGTAATAAAACTAGCGTGCCTTTTATGTTTCTTCAGTTTTACTGCACAGCATTTAACCAACACACTAACATAATACATACGCACAAACTACGAGTGATTTTGCTTAAATGTTATAGGCCTACTTGGTATAGTTAATATATCGTTGCAGGCGACATTATCCTAGCAACAAGTAATCTCAGCTGCAACTTTACATTGCAAAATACTATCTTGGCAATATGGACTCAATACATTTCATGCTAGTTGTGGTATATTAAATGTAGCCCTTCTTCAAGTACAGCAGGAAGAGATCATGAAATACCTATACCAAAGCTAACCGAAGTACCAAGAGTTCAGACAATTGGGAGTTATCCGACTAGAGACATACCAAAAGGCACAATGTGGATTGAAGAATGTAATTATGGAGGATCTGATGGGATTGGTGAGTAAAACTGAAGAGCCAAAACCATTTGACACCCTATGGATGGCAGCAAAATGGTTCGAAATAAGGTGTGTTCCTGAATGGAAAAGCTTTATGCATTCAATCACCAAAGTACTGAGTAGTGGGAAAACTGAAGTCGTTCCTATTATATTCACAAACTCTCCTCCATCTAATTACAATACGATTTTTACTGCACTGCACTATGCTGGCAGCGTATGTGAAGTGTCTAATCAGAAATCCATAGTAGTGACATTCAACCAGCTTTTTTACATCAAAGCCAGGGAAATTGTTGCAGCAGCTGAACCTGACTCGCCGTTGTCTACTTTATTCTCAGGTTGGATGGATTTCACCTTCTGATATCCTATATTTGATGTATTGGATTTTTGACGAATGGAAGTGGCTTTCAGGAACTGATGTGTATATTTATGGTCCCCATATCTGTAGAAAAGATGCTTCTAGCGAAAGCGTTTAATAGAGTAGTACGCGCCCTGCTGTTAGCAAACAAAATATTGGAGAAAATCTACATACATAGGGGAAGGTAGGGCAAGACGGGGTATCGTGATTTATTTAACCGACAGGTGCTCAAATCTGGTGAAATCAGTTTCAACTAGTTCGAGGGATAAAGACGAGTCTACAAACAGACCGCCGGCCATTTTGAAGGAAGCATTAATTGTCAGGAGAGTGAAATTAATTTGGCTGCGGTCTGATGTAATTTTCGTTATTTTAAAAGATTTGAAAGGTAAGCTGTGTTAAGATACTTTAAAATTTTAACTAGTGTATTCCGATAGAGTATTTTCATTCCTACAAAATTATATAATAGCCAACTGTACAACTGTTTTCAGTATAAAACCTCTAAGGCTTAACCTATATGTAAACAAATATTCTGGTTCTAAGAGGTTGTTTATGTAGGAAATTGTATGAGACTACAAAAGAAAAACTGATTGAGAAAAACTGTTGAGTGGGATGTAAAAGAGCTGTGTAAACATTCGGTGCTCCTGAAGCAACCCTGGAACGTATGTTAAAAAAGTTTAAATTAGAAAATGTTGAGGAAATCCCAATAAAATATTATTTAAAGAAAAACTAGGGCCTATTTCAAAAATGTTTTCGACTGAGGAAGAAGAGGAATTAGTTAGCTATAGGCCCTACTGTATTAAGCTTTATATAGACTAGACTGTTTTGTCTAAACACAAATAATTTTTCCCGATTCAGGTTTCCTGCTTCAACAACAACCGACAGACCAGAATGCGCGGATGAATGTCAAATGCCAGCTGAAACTGTTCCTTCATCTGGACCATCCCAAAATAAATCTTAGTTCAAATTTGCTGCCACATATGGACGGATTAAATGAATCTTCAAACGATAATGCCCATCAAACGTTTAAATGATTTTGGATTAGTTGATGGTTTTAAACGTTTGATTAAATCACTAATCCGTGAGCTGAAATGGAATCAAAAAAGATAATGCCCAGTCTGGGTGTTCTCATTGAATACCTAAAGGAAATTACATCCTTAAGACAACGTAACTCAGCAAAATACAAGTCAAAGGAAATTTTTGATTTCTCCTAAGTAGATATTGCCTGTCCCCCATGTTGGAAGTAAAAGCATAAAAAAAACCAACCATAAAAAATGTTGTTATTAGAAGCTCTCCTTACAAGCTCGAGATTCTAGAATCAAGTCAGAAGAGAAATGACAAAGAGTCGAAAAATAAGAAAAATAGTCCTGGTTTTGCAAAAAATCGCTCTTTGGTAATGTAGAGTCGAAGGTGATAATGTCAGGAAGATGAAAGAAAGGAAGAAACAAATCATTGATAATCCAAATGGAAAGCAAAATATAAAAAGAAAGAAAATTTCAGAAAGACTAAGAAGATGCTACTAGAGAAGAAGATGTATTCTGCCTACATTGCAGATACTATTATTCTCAATGAGACGAGTGAATAGTAATGTTTAATAATAATGTCTCATGTTTTATATGTAGACAATGGGCACACTGCTCATGCGCAGGGGAAGAAGATGATGAAGATCAAGTTCATCATATTTGTGATTATTGTAAATCAAATGTCATGCAAAAGCAACAAATTATTGCTAAAAAGACAGGATTAAAAAAAATACAACAAGATATATTTTATGTTAAATAATACTATCTTTAATTCTCCTAATATGTAATTAAATAGTTTGAATATAAATAAGATTGTATTGTGTCATTATTTAAGAACTATCCTCCAAAATACCTTCTGCTCCATCTTGCCCCTTAGACTACCCCATCTTACCCCGCATGGTAAGATGGAGCATTTGCAATACTTTTTAAAAACTGTTATTTTATTAATAAAAAGTAAATAACCTTGATTTTTTATATTTTTTGTGAAAGGCAATGCTTTAATGTAAATGTTGGTATTAAATTTGTTATCACAACTTTTCTTAAACAAATTAAATTAAATTAAAACCCTTAAGGACCCATCTTGCCCCACCTTCCCCTACAGATTATTGTAAAGTTATTGATGAGGCCAGAGCACATTTTTTAGAAAAGTTTCCTTCGCTGTACGAACTTCGAGAAACCCGCCATTTAATCAGGCTAACTGAGGAATTTCAAAACCAATTGAATGAGATGGAGATAAATGAACCAACAGCAACCCTTTGGGTCCAGTTATTCAATAAGATAACTTTTACTGAAGGATTATATTAATGCAGAACGTTCAGGTGACTAGAATGGTTCATCTGAACTGCATCAAGAATATGATTCAATAGTTTCTTGCATCTGGGCATTTTCTTATCCCATATCAAGCTATTTGTATGTGCAAGACATGATGAAACTTAACTTCTGTCATGACTCCAACAGAATTCAACAATTTTGTAAAGCAAGGTTTCTTTACAATGCGAAGAAGTGACCGATTTTGGGCAGGAGTTTGGTCAGGTGTGACCATAGAAATGACCCTGATGCATAGGTTAACACGAGAAAGTGGCTTTACGGACAGTGTTCTGATTGTTTAAATATATTAAATTTATTTATATTCAACATTTTAAATATTGAATTATTTGTGAATTACATTGAAATATTAAACGAAATTTTGGTAAAATACCAACTTTTAATTGCGTCAATACGCGCCCTGTTACAGTTTTTAAAACAGGTATTGTTTATAACTCCGTAACTACGAGAAATACAAAAAACATGCAAGGGATTTATTTTGTAGAAAATTTTATCTGCTTTAATTTTGTATATACTCACGATGTAGCTTCGACCAATAGTTTTCGAGATATTAACAAAAAATCGCAAAGCTTAGCCTGTTTTGGGTCATTGTCGCTAGAACTCGCCTCTGATTCTTCAGGACTTTTGGTTTATTCATCATTAGATACCTACAAATAAGTGTTCAAAGTTTCAAAACTTTTGGATTTTTTTTCGTTGACTGGACTACATGGAGACTAGAGTTTCCGAGAACTTTACTCTTAAGGGTTAATACACTGGGGGACACATCACGCAGTGTCCATCACGCAGTGGAACATACAGATTCCAGAAAAATAGAAACCATAACGTTAAATGGGGTTAAATAGTTTAGCCTCGCACGACACACATCACACATAGAATAAACAGAGTTTGAAGCAGAGTCTGTGCAAGGCTCTCTGATTGGTCCTTATTCTAGTTTTTCCTTAGGCCTATAATTCAAATTTATTTAGCTTAAGTACTAAAGAAAAATATCAGTAGGCTACTTTATTTGAAATAATATCGACCAGGTAGTTTGAATTAACTTAACAACATTAAAATCTCAATAAAGAGGACATGTACAGGTTCCGTAAATTGATGTTGATCAACAATTTAACAAAATAACATGATCAACAACTGTAGTGTTTTTTGTCGTAATTTACTAATTCATAAAACAAGTGTTATCTGGTTCAAATTACTGTAGTTTACAGGAGCAATTCAGATTGAGTGACAGACAAATTGCAAGTTATTAAATTAACTAGCCACTATTCAGATTTTAATATTCATTTGAAA
>JAGFPH010000601.1:407903-430514 GCA_018207615.1 Philaenus spumarius
GTAATTATATTTGCAGTTAATTTAAAGAAAAATTACATTGTCACACGTGGTTAATTAACTAGCGACTATTCAGATTCTAATATCCATTTGAAACTATAACAGTAGTTATATTTAGAGCTAATTTAAAGAAAAATTACATTGTCATACGTGGTTAATTAAATAGCCACTATTCAGATTCTAATATTCATTTGAAACTATGACAGTAATTATATTTGCAGTTAATTTAAAGAAAAATTACATCACACGTGGTGTAAGCGAAAGGTAAACACAATAATATTAATGTTTCATTTTCAAGAACTGAACGGAGTTAAATGTTTACGTTTTAGTTGCTTGTCATTTCTGGTAATAGCCAAATTAATACCTGTTTTATTTTTGATTTGGTTATAATTTCACCGTCGAAATAAAATATGCAGATACCGAAAAATTATTTAGCTCTTTATAATTAATTTAATTTAAACCCAAACCAGCAATTAATGTAGAATTTCTTAGTTTGCGTTTGCGATAATTTATTTTGTTTATTTGAATTTTAATAGTATTCTTTAAGGAAATTGTCAGACATTGTTATAGCTTTATTTATATATTATGCTTAGTGATTGTTTCGTATTTTAAATCAAGTTTGATTTAACTTATTTATTTGAAAAATTATAGGCCTATCATCTTAATTTATAACGTTTTAAGCAAACGACCAATATTAATATAATATATATTAATATAACTCCAGAAAACGCTTTGAGATGCGATCCGAAATAAAATTGTGTTATTATGCTTATTACTGACTTAAATAACAAAATATTAACAGTTCTCCTAATCTCCCATCAAAATAGCATTACCGTGTATCACATCTATTTGGTTTTAATGGACAGGTTTGAAAACCAACAGCAGGGTATATAAAACATAAATACATTTTGCAGGTTACGTTAATTTGAGCGTATTTTGTGATGACCAATGTACTAGTTGAATAATTTCATTTAGCGCTTGGATTTGTCTATCAATTTATTATTGTCTTTTTTTCATATCGTGTGGTAGGTACGTGATAAATAAAAAGTAATGGATTTTTTACATATTTATTGTAATTATTATATAAATTATATCTGCTAGGATAAATACGATCAGTTTGAGTACAATTTTCCGCCAATCCTAGCTTAACCCTTTCATTTGAGTTTGTCGACGCGTTTCGGAGTTCCTCCATACTCAAGACCTACTTCAGTACTCTATTGATTGTAATTTTGAGAAAATAAATAAATAATTCAAAACAAAGGGGAGGTGGTTATGTTTGGAAACTCTAAAAATAAATACTATATGGTACTGTCAGGAGTGAATAGTATGAAAAGGATTTAGTTAAATATATCAAAAATAGTTTTTCAAGAATTAAGTGATATGTAGTCTACCAAAAGGTCTCGAAAGTAATGCATTCGAAATTTTTTTAAATCTGCAGCGTTAGACATAGGCCCTACTCATATACTTACCAGGAACGTTGTACAAATTGTAACACCGAACTAGTACAAAAGTATAAGCTTTTTCAAATTTCAAACTTTAAGGATATTAAAGGAGTATATAGAATGTGTAACTCTGCAGATATATTGACTTTATTTAAGCACTAGGGGAGACCCCTGCGTGCTTCGCACGCCAACCCCCAATGGAACCTTCTAAAAACATACGTGATGTTTTATTTTTATTTATAATAAAGTTGTAGTATTAATAATAACCTCAAAACTAAGATGGTAAATAATGTTAAATGTTCAAACCAAATTATTTCTTATATTTTATAACAGCAGTTAATAATAGTTAAAAGAACCAGCTAAGCTCAGGTCTACACTTTAAAACCCTAACCTAAAAGCTAGACATACAAAAATAATTGCTTCAAATTTAGAAATCAGCTGTTAATGGAAATATTGAAGCAAACATCTATATTATCTGTTATTTTATTCAATTGGTTGCTATGGTAATAAATGTAAATACATGTGTTGATTTATCATTCTAGACCTAACCTTAGAATTTTTTCCGACTAAATTTACAAATATTGAAATAAAAAAAGGTTTTTATCGAAATTAATTATAGCCTATGTTACTCAGGGATAGTGTAGCTATTTATTAGTAAAACTATTTTTTCAATCGGTTCAGTAGTGCCAGAGATTACCCCCTACCAATGAATACAGAATACTTTAAGGGTCTGCTCCAGTAAACGAGAAAGCGACAGGAAACGCACTTCCGGTATCACGGTATCCCTATCTAACCAGTGCAATTTCTTGCATCTGAACGATTTGACATTGCCTCATTTCATACCATTTTATAAGTCTATCTTTTGTAATTGAGTGTTGAAAAAAAAACTGAATATTCTTTATAAAATTTCGGATCCTACTTGCAAATTATTTTTCATTATTAATTTTTTATTGTGTTAGGAAAAAAATTCAAACTTTGTACTTACTAAATGTCAGTTCCTTGACAAATGAAAGAAATTAAAAAAAATGTAAATTGCAAGAAGGATGCGTATTGTGACTGTGCTTAAAATGAGACCTTGCAAACAATTTTATGATAAAAAGTAAACGAAATAAATGGTATGAAATTTAACATTGCTCTTATGGGATAAAAATCCATTTTATTTTTACTGGAGCAGACCCTTAAGAAGCACAGGCTCCATGTTAAAAATTCTACGCAAAAAAATAGTTAAGCGACCCACCACCGGGCTGCGCTGAAGTCGCCAAATCTACAGAAACCTACAACCTATTACTTCAAGAAACATCCACTAGAGAGTAGCGCAGTCGTATGAGACAGTCCTCCCTCCCCGTCTGCGTCAACCCTACAATTTGACTTCGGCCTTCTTGTAACTTTAATTTTTTACATCCTTTATAAAACTGTCTTGACAATTATTGTGCAATAGCATAACCAACAACGCTACTGAGGCGCTTAAAACTGTGCGTGTCCCAGATACAAACCTTATAACCTAACACACACTATACCAAATTTATTGACAACAAAATATTATTTTAGTTCTTGTTACAATAACTTAGCCTCTAGGTGTTCAAATAAATCACTATTTATGGCACTTATTCTTTAATTTATTTACACGTACAAGACACCTGAACATTGCACATGAAATTTTAACTAGTGGTAAAACGACCAATAACGTGTTGACTTTTAAAAATTGTTTTAAATTACATAATAAATCCTATACTACAAACATTAAATACATGACAAAAGTATTATAAGTAGTGTTGTACATTTTAAGACAATTGTATGTAATATAATAATGACTTTTTTTTTTTTATAAACTGTGATCAAAATAAATATGATATTTATATTATATCTGAAATTTATTAAACAATAGTAGATATCATATTTTATTTTGATCACAGTATCGAAAAAAAAACCCCTACACGGAATTTACCTAAACTGGGCGATCAGGTGTTGGTTGTGTTCGTTCCTACATATTGTAAAGAATTCCTGGTAGATTTGTTTCTTTTAATTATTAGATTACTTTCTTTTATTTGCAGTTGCATTATTACTTTCATTTGACTATTTTTCTATTGGCAAACCGTTGCCGACAACTCACTAACAAAACGCCAAACACTGCCGGGCCAAATACTAAAATCACACTCAACGATAAAATAATGTAGCTATTTTACTTTAATCGCTTCAGCGGGCCTACAATAACCTTTCTGAACAACAATCAAACGAAAATAGTTCATTTCTCTTAGTATGGCATCAGTTAGAAAGTGGAGTGGGAGGGAATAGTATACAATTAAAAATAAGGGAAACATTTATTTATTTCCCATGAGTAACATGGGATAACACAATGTCCATAGGTTTACATAAGACTGTGTATGCAGGTTTGTTGCTAGTTGCTTCGGGGTATTTTATGTGAATTAATAGATCATTTCCAAATGAAAATGTGTACTAAGATTTATCAATACAGTATATATGTTCACAAATAAGCAAGATATAAAATTTTAAAAATTCTCCATAATAATAACATTGGGGCTCATTATGCAGGTTTGCTGCAACAAGGAACTCAAAAAATGGATTTTTGTAAATATCTATATAACTCAACTAGGTGACTCCACATACCAAGTTTTATTAATTTATGTTCATAATTAAGGGAGAGGTACCATTTTACTTTTTCGCCATAAGAATAACATCAGAGCTGAGTTTGCAAGTTTGGTGCTACAAGAAAACACAATAAGAATAAGTATATAATAATTAAGTAATAAATTAATAAATAATTTTAAATAAGAATAGTTGTCTGCTTTGTTTTCAATAATTTACTTTTTTACTCAGCTGTTATATTGAATTCGGTTGCAAAGAGGGAACACATGGCATTATAAATTAAATAGTCAAACAAGATTAAAAATGGGCAAAACGTAGTTTTTTTGCCAATTTCAAATTTATAACTTACGACTGAGTAAATTCAGGATTATGTACTTTTTTCATGAATTTTTCTATGAAATTGCAATTGAAAATTCGCTGAGTTTACAGGTCTGTTGCGACGGAGAAAAATACTTATTGGTAATAGATATAAAGACACCAAAAACTTTAATTAAAAACATACGCTTATGATTTAAAGGGAAAATTATCAAACGATGTAATTATTGCCTTTTTTTAAACTGATCTTAACCTCTAAAAAAGATTAGTCTCGGTGATCTTGCCACTCCTTATCTTTCACAGGAAATCTAAAAAAATGTAAATCCGGATTTCTTACACTAGGCCTACTATTAGGACACTGCAAATAATGACACTTAATTCCGCTGGACATAATCACTTAAAAACAAAATACTAATAATAACTTAATTTAATTGAATTGCTTATTCTAAACTATATTAACAGGGAAACACATAGCTGGTGTCAAACAACGAGTAACTAGGAAACAGTTTAAGAAAGGGTCCGTTGTTGACAGGGGTAGTGAGTGAAAGTTGCAAATGTTTGTTTTGCGTGGAGGAAGTGAGAGAGAAATATTTTGTGTACAGTTCGGATCAAAAGGGTCTGGTGCAGTCAAGCTTTGCTGCTAGCGCTCCTGTTCGTGGGTCGCCCAACTATTGTCTTCGAGTCGCTGAAAAGCGTAGACTTTTTCCCTATACCCCTGTGCTTCTTAAAGTATTCTGTATTCATTGCCCCTACATACAAACAAACAAACAAACAAACAAACAAACAAACAAACAAACTTTACCTCTTTATAATATTAGTATAGATGAAAGGTGTCATTACAATAAAATTGCCCTTAATCAACACCAAAGGTAACGATTCCAACGTATAGCCATCTAAGTGCAACATCCGCTATAAGTACTGTATACTCAAGTCCATCAAATTTACGAGGGAGAATTTGAGTTTAAAAAAGATGCACAGCACAAATCAAATGTTATAGCCATGTCCGACCGATGAAATAAAATGTACTAGCATCTAGACTTGTAATGGAAACCAAATTATGTTGTACTACAAGCAGTCCTGAAGGTTTAATTGTCCTGAAGCATGTTCACGTTTGGCTTTTTGTTCCGAAAAAAAAACACTGTAAAAAATATTGCATTCAGGTCTACCAACATAAATTTTGAACCTTTTGGCAAACGTAAATGTGAGTTCAAACTATAAAACCTTATGTTCCCCGAAAGAGCGTGTATGTAGTATATATAAGAATATAAAAACTATATTTTAATTATTATTAATATTAAGAGTTAAGCAAAAGCTCCGGGAAAATGAAAAGCGTAAATTAAAGTAGTTACAATAGATATTTTAAGTTACATGAGTATTTTCTAATGATGAAATTATGTTTTTTGTACGATATATAATTTTGGACCAACAAAATTCAATGGGAGGAAAACTTTAAAAAAAGTTTAAATGTTAAATTCTTGTAGGTCTTCTTGTAGCAATTAAATTAAATATTATTTGTTTAGTAATAATATTATTACGATTCACACCACGCCACCAAGGGTTAAAATAACTAAATTACAAATGAAAAAACATAAACCAAGGCCGGGATTTGAACCTAGGATTTTGGTTTACCGTTCGAATGCTCTAATCCAGGGGGCTCCAAAATTTCCAGCCTTAGGGCCATACTGATTACTTCAGTAAGTTCGAAGGGCCAAAATCGTTTTAATTTTCCTGGCATTGCCTATAATTTCTAGAAGAGTAGTCGAGTTCGAGCCCTGAGCGAGAATACGCTTGCTAAATTCGCTAGTTCAACCCGTACCGTCACATGTGGGTAAAACTTACAAGTACGATTTTTCATTAGACTAGGTTGGTAACACTGATCGTTTAAGGGGGCCGTGGCTCCCACGTAATTTCATCAAAATCAGTCAAGAGTGAACTGCTTCTCTGAGAAGACCAAAATATGCCGTCTTTCATTTTCAAAAACATACAGGGTAAAAATTACCCACATATGTTACATTCACTGTTTGAAATTTCAATTTTTTTTACCAACATGTGTTGAGAGAATGGGGTAGTTTTTACCAACATATGATGACAGTCACAGTAAGCACTCTCATCACAGGTATGTAAATATTACCTTTAAGGATAGGCCTACAAGCTGGTAAAAAATAGTTATTTTTCTCCTCACGTTAACATTTGATGCATTTTTTCTCCTTTCAGTATGGACCTACCAAGTACTTACAGGGAACAACCGGGCTCATCCACAGAAAACCCTGGCCCTTCCAAAGAGAAACCTGATCACAACAAAGAAAAAAACGATTTATTGAATAGATGGCTCTAAAGAAAAAGAAAACTGATATACCTCCAGAATTTATTGAAATGAGAGCCCAAAGGCCTTTGGGTGATGTCAAATATAGTTTCCGGGATGGCATCACTCTGATGTTTCAGAATGGGAACTCGAACCGTGTTATTCTTATAGTTTCTAGTTTGCATTCATCAAAAGGCATTGTCGAGGAAACTGGTAAGCCAGAAATGATTGCATTCTATAATGGAACAAGAGAGGGGGGGGGGGGTTAAAACTTAAGACTTTCGGTGCAACGTTTAGAGCACAAAAAGAAAAGATGTACGTGTGACCCTTTGGGTGTTGAGTGGGATGATTTCCATCAGCTTAGTCAATGCATTTGCCATTTACAACTGTTTCGCAAAGAACGAACTGCAGACAAGTACAATTTCACGAAAAAACTAGCTATACAACTCGTAATACCATTTATGTTAGAAAGACTACAGAATCCCATGGTCAGAAACGATGTAAAATATATTATAAAAAAGACTGAATATTGACACACAAACCAACAATCTCATTGGTGAAAACGACATTCCTAGCGATAAATTCGAAAAGAGGAAAACCTGTGCTATTTGTCCTTACACTAAAAATCACAAAACTAATCCAATGTGCGTGAAATGCAACGATCCTATTTGTAAAGAATTCTCCAGAAAAATATGTGTGAGATGTGTTATAAAAGATATAAATTCTTAGAACTATTATGTTTTGAGAGAAACAAACTTTTGCTAAATAACGAATGTTCAACGTTCTCAATGAAATAACTTCAATGTTCAATGTTCTCAATTGAATAACTGCCAATTAGAAGATAGAATAATAGAGGCTTTGGGTCGTAGAATTTTTGTTACAATTTACCTTTTTCTTAGAATTATTACTCTAGTTTTTCCTGTAATTGAAAGTCTTTATGTTTGTGATTTTCTTCTTTTTTTTCATTTCTGAAATAAAAATGTGCCTTCATTTTATACAAAATTGGCTAGTGCCACATTTAGTGTCATTTTGTTTTTTGAAGAGTCTGAATCCTACTTGACTAGTCAGTAGGTAAGAAAATTATTATTTTATACAAGTTTTCTAATGTTTATAGTTTATGTACTAAGTTGAAGTTTTCTAATAATAATATGTCATTTATATACAAAATTTTGTAAAAAATAAATTAATAAACAGTTCAAAATATGTCCTATTTTCGAATTAATTTTGTATTTATTCCGAAATGGAGTTAGTGATACATACTAAGTGAAACTAATCAGGAAGTATTATATTGATGGAGGGGCGGAGGGGGAGGATAAAGAGATCATAATGTGTTCTGGGGGAGATAGGAGAAAGGGTGGTGTAGATGGGGGGTTACAATTCAAATGATTAATGACGAGTAAACTTGAATAAAAAACATGTATCTAAAAATGTATATAATTCAATATATGTTTTTCGTGTAGGTCTACGCCGTTAATATTCTATTACATTATTTTCAACTTTAGTGATTTTTACTGTTGAGTTTCAAATAAATCCATCTAGGAAGAAATCATTACAAAATAACTGAAAATAATGTAATTAACATATTCAATCTCATTAAGTGAGTCTTAAACATTTAGGTTTAAAGGGTTTAATACACAGTGAAGTAGCTGACAACATGTAGCAGATAACTATAAGCAGCACAATTTCTGTCCCGGCGACCGAGGCTCTACAATAAAATTGTTGTGTACACTGTAGGCCTATAGTAAATGTCAAGTGATAGTAGAAGTAGTAAAGGTAAAGTATCATTAGCTTCCAAGATATAAATATATATATATATACAAAGTGCGAAGAACGATTTGGTGTTCTTTCTACAAATATAAAAGACAAAAGCTTGGGGAATTCCATCATCTTTTCCAAGACGTGGAAAAAGATAGCGGCAAATTCACCAGTATTTGGAAATGTCACATTTAACTAGATCCTAGTATTAGTAGAAACAAACACAATACAAATATACAATGGAAGTATTGCAATCTACATTGGAATCCCATATCTATTGAATAAAACCTTCTATAATTTTGTTAAAGTTAGTATGATTGACACTTTATTTATTCTATAATTGTAAACTATTTGTGGATTTTCTGTAAGTTATTTTAACCTTTGTCCTTCATTAATCTAGCGGGCACAAAGTGAGACGTTAAGCAAAAGTGTACATATTTTTGAAATGTATCAATAAATATTCGTGTATATTTTTATCCGTCAACGCTCGTGTATATTTGAGCAAAACCTCAAATATAATTGACCGATTGAGTTGAAATTTGGAATACTTAGTCATATATTGCCTCAGCAAAATAATAAAATTAATAAAAATTCACCCCCCCCCCCCATAAAAAACAAACAAAAAAAACACAAAAAAACACAACAACTTACGATAAAAAATAGATACTAATAAGTTGAGTGTAACTATATAAGCATCTTTTATTTTTAAACAAATATTTTACATAAAAACTGGTAAATCAAATTAAAATTACATGTACACTTTCAAACATCAACAAATCAACATCAATAACCAAACATAACGACCTTCCCTGTGTTTTGAATTATTTATTTATTTTCTCAAAATTACAATCAATAGAGTACTGAAAGTAGGTCTCGAGTATGGAGGAACTCCGAAACGCGTCGACAAACTCAAATGAAAGGGTTAAGCTAGTATTGGCGGAAAATTGTAATCAAACTGATCGTATTTATCCTAGCAGATATAATTTATATAATAATTACAATCAATATGTAAAAAATCCATTACTTTTTATTTATTACGTATCTACCACACGATATGAAAAAAACAATAATAAATTGATAGACAAATCCAAGCGCTAAATTAAATTATTCAACTAGTACATTGGTCATCACAAAATACGCTCAAATTAATGTAAGCTGCAAAATGTATTTATGTTTTATATACCCTGCTGTTGGTTTTCAAACCTGACCATTAAAACCAAATAGATGTGATACACGGCAATGTTATTTTGATGGGAGATTAGGAGAACTGTTAATAAGCATAATAACACAATCTTATTTCGGATCGCATCTCAAAGCGTTTTCTGGAGTTTAGTAGGCCATTATTTTATAATATTATTATTGGTCGTTTGCTTAAAAACGTTATAAATTAAGATGGTAGGCCTATAATTTTTCAAATAAATAAGTTAAATGAAACTTGATTTAAAGTACGAAACAATCATTAAGCAAAATATATAAATAAAGCTATACAATTTCCTTAAAATTACTATTAAAATTCAAATAAACAAAATAAATTATCGCAAACGCAAACTAAGAAATTCTACATTAATTGCTGGTTTGGGTTTAAATTAAATTAATTATAAAGAGCTAAATAATTGTTCGGTATCTGCATATTTTATTTCGACGGTGAAATTATAACCAAATCAAAAATAAAACAGGTATTAATTTGGCTATTACCAGAAAAGACAAGCAACTAAAACGTAAACATTTAACTCCGTTCAGTTGTTTCAAATGAAACGTTAATTGTTTTTATCTTTCGCTTACACTACGTGTTATGTAATTTTTTTTTTAATTAATTGCAAATATAATTACTGTCATAGTTTCAAATAAATATTAGAATCTGAATAGTGGCTAGTTAATTAACCACGTGTGACAGTGTAATTTTTCTTTAAATTAACTGCAAATATAATTACTGTTACAGTTTCAAATTAATATTAGAATCTGAATAGAGGCTAGTTAATTTAGTACTTGCAATTTGTCTGTCACTCAATCTGATTTGCTCCTGTAAACTAATTTGAACCAGATAACACTTGTTTTATGAATTAGTATTACGGCAAAAAAACTACTGTTGTTGATCATACAAGGACAATGCATTTAGAAATGATTAGATTATATTGGCCTCGATAGTAGGCTTATGATTCATTTTTTATTAATTTAGATATTAAAATCTTTATAGAAAGCTTGATTTTCTCTACCTAATTTATCCATGCAATTCTATAGGCCTATGTATTTAGATTGTTTTAGTAGTTAAATATTTCAAAACAAAATCACATCTTTTACTGTTTCCCAATGTGTAATGTGTTTTAATCTCGAATACATGCTTTTAAGACACTCTTTTCACATGGCACGTTTTAGGGTGTGTTTGAATTGCATTAATTATATTGTAGATTTTTATGATTATCTTAAATTTGTTTATAAAATAATCCAAAATTACTCAAATTGTCGTTTCTTTCTAGATTAGCCCATTAGTGCATAGCGTCCTATAAATAAGACACGTGGATAAATTGCTATAATATGGGGGTATTTTGATTTTTAATCTTTTAGTTGGCACCACTGCTTCCTCAATACAATAGGGAAGAGGAAAAGCACATTGTGAGCTGTTGTTGACAAAACCTCTCTTCATAACAAGGGAAAATGTCGAAGAATAATTATGTTACCACGCATGAAGGGTAAGTTTATTTTATATTTAGTTCATAAAAATAAATTTATTTGTTTCTATTACTGTTACTACTTACAAATAACATTTAGACATAATCTATTATTATTTAAAGGTCATGATATATTATTTGTTATTTCTAGGTTAGGTTAAATAGCAGTGTCTTATTTTTAAGACGCTATGCCCCTGAGTAAGTTGACTCGTCAAACACAAATTTTTTTTAAGTTGGAACACTAGGCTATTTTTAGGATTGTTTTTACTATTGTATGAACACTTTCATTCCAAATTAGTTTATTTTTCAGTAATATCTAATTTATTTCATTTTATTTATCATTTGAATACAAAGCTAAACCAACGTAAAATATGACATTTGCTGCTAAAATAAAGGCCTAATTTTTCTTGTACTAACATAACCTCTACAATTTTTTTCCAGGCTTTCTCTGAAAGATATTTTGGCTGAATTGGAAGGAACTAACGATGAATCAGAAATTCTTATTTATGTTACACCTCCAGATGATCAAGGAGAAACGGATGCTGACAGTGACAAATCTGACGAAGAACACGAAGGAAATCTAAATCATCTTGGACGTAATTTATTGCATAGTAAATGTGAAGTTCAAACAGCCTGTATTGATGAAGATCAGGTCCCTGTAAATAGTTCGCCTAATGTAAATAGTTCACCTTCTGTAAATAGTTTGCCTAATGTAAATAGTTCACCTTCTGTAAATAGTTCGCCTAATGTAAATAGTTCACCTTCTGTAAATAATAGTGTATTACATGCATCCACAGGACAACCATCAGCGGCATCTTCTTCAGGTAAGCGACCTAGAAAAAATAGCCTACCTAATAAGTATTATGATTCGGAAAGTGAATTTGATCCACCTGAAAAAACTAAAATGAGAAAGATTTGCAAAACAAACAAACAGACAAACAAACCTTTAACAAAAAAACAAACTAAAGAAAATTCTAAACAGAAAAAAATTAATCAATGGAACACTAATAAGCCTAATTTTAAAATGAATACATCATGCTACCCAAAACCGTGTTCTGATGAGGCCATGGAATGCAAATCTCCTCTTGATTTTTTTTCACTATAATTTGATGATGAAATGTTAGAACTTATCTGTGAACAGAGTAATTTGTACGCCCTTCAAAAAAATGTTAGTTTGTATCTTACAAAGGAGGAATTACTTGTATTTTTAGGTGGATTACTAATGTCAGGATATGCTAAATACCCAAATAAACGTATGTACTGGTCAAGAGAAAATGATGTTCCCACTTTGCTTTCTGAAAGTATGCGGTGCAATAGGTTTGAACAGATCCTACGTTTCTTACACCTGAATGACAACAACAATATAAACTCTGATCGACTGTACAAACTACGCCCGTTTATTGACAGACTAAATCTTGCTTTCGCGCTTCATGGGGGACTGGATGAAAATTTATCGATTGATGAAAGCATGATTCCATATTATGGAAAGCACTATGCTAAGCAATATATTAGAGGAAAACCGATTAGATTTGGCTTTAAAAACTGGGCTTTATGTTCATCAAATGGCTATCTCATTAGTTTTGACATATACACAGGCAAGGCAAATTCTCGTGAAAGCTATTTTGGTGTTGGTGGAGATGTTGTAGTATCCTTACTAGAAAAAGCTGAAGTTCCAAGTAATTGTGGTCATAAGACTTTCATAGATAACTACTTTACGTCTGTGGCACTTTTGAAACATCTAGCAAACATTGGGATGTGTGCAACCGGCACATTGAGAGCTGATAGAACTGAGTACTGTCCTTTGAAGAGCAATAAAGAACTACAAAGTGAAGTAAGGGGAGCTTATGATTTCAGGTCCACAGACAACGTGATGGTATTTAGATGGAATGACAATAGTGTAGTTACAGCTGCGACAAACTACGAAAGTCTCAATGTGGGCACTGCAACTAGATGGTCTAGAGAAAAGAAGTCGAAAGTACAAGTACAACAGCCAACAGTCTACGCAAGTTATAATAAGGGAATGGGAGGAGTGGATCTCTTAGACCAAAATATTGCTGCATACAGAACCCGAATGCGGCAAAGAAAGTGGTGGTGGCCGATATTTGTATATCTTTTTGATGCTTCAGTGGTTAACTCTTGGATACTCAACAGGAAACTGCTTCCTCCTGACGAGTCTATCAACCAACTTTTAAAGTTCCGAAGAAACTTGGCGCTTACAATCCTGAAACAGTTTGGTAAACCATCTTCTCAAGGCAGATTTCCTCCAAAACCACTCTTGGACATTCGACAAGACAAGGGAGACCATTGCCCTTTGGAAATCAAAAAACAGCGAAGGTGTGCCTATTGTCCTGGGAAAGCAAAATTTATTTGCTCAAAGTGTAATGTGGGACTACATCCAAGGTGCTTCATGGGTTACCACAGCTCCTGATAACAGTCAAAGGTTTTTTTTATGATACAATTTATTACTATTATCTAGTTTGAACTAACCTAAAACTTTTAAAATATGTGTTTTATACTTATCAGTTTAATTCAATAAAACCTTGTTTTCTCAAAAAAGAAGTTTTATTATAAACCTCTCAGAAAAGTAATAATTGGGAAGAACCTGGCATTGAAATTCTAAAACAAAGAAAGTTGTCCCTGTGCATAGCGTCCTATTTATAAGACAGCCATTTTCACAAGATCTGGGTATGAAACATTTTTATATTTATTTTTCCCCTTTAAATTAAAGCACTAGGAACAGGTTTTAAGAATAAATTAAGTTTTTTTCAAAACTTTTAACTTTATGCACTAATGGGTTAGATCACACTTAAGATCGGTTTATGATTAGGTTTTTGGTTTGAATTTATAAGCTGAATGCCTTAGTTTAAGGATACGATTAGAGTAAAATGAGTTTTTGAACAAAATGGCGACCAAAAAGGTCAATTTTCCTGTCTCCTAATTTTGAAAAGGAATTTAGCTATTATTTAGATTTTTATTTTAAAAATACACAATAAATGACTTCAGTTTCAGCTAAGAACCTCTATAAACAAACGCAGAAACCAAAAATTAGAACGAGAAAAATTCTAGTGGAAAAATATTAGGCTAATTAATTTTTAACCTAAAGCAAAATGCGATTTAAATTATTAAGCTGTCCCATTTATATTGAAGAAGAGTATTCGTGTACGAAATATATTTTTAGGATTTGTTTGTATCTCAGCCTCCACCTCCGGCTCATGCGGTGGTTCATTCAATACGCAGCTGAAACACTAGCTTTGCGGGTTTATTCCTCGATCTTGCAGACTGAGATTGTGGACTACGCAACAAATCAGATGTAAAATGCAGCTGGTAGAGTGCGAACACATATATATAAAATTTCTAATGATACAACAAAACGTGATCTGGGGACCATGATCGGTGCTGCCTTTCTGGCTAGTATGTATTGGCCACTTGGGCTTTTGGTTCGAGATTTCAAGGGTACGAATTGCAAAACGTGACGCACACACACACACTCACCCCCACCGACGTAGCGTAGGCAAGAGCAAGACAGCAACACTTGCTTAATAAAGTTACCAAACAGTTCGACTCTAAAAATTGTGTGGAGCAACAAAGGAACAAAATGAATAAGAGAATGTAGTTGGTAAAGGACTACAACTCAATAAATTCGACGCAACGCCAATCGGGCTCCTTATCTCGGCTCCCCCTCCACAGCTCACAGACACAGCGGTCACACTGACGTAGCGCAGGAAAGAGCAAGACAGCAGGTAGCGCTCTCTCTCTCTCCCTCTCCATAAAATTATAAGGTTTTATGAAGATATCTAAAGAATAAACGTATAAAATCATGGTAAAATTACAAAAACTTGGACGATTTTTAACAAATTTGAAGTTTGCTTCCATTTTGTGAGCTTACCGATAGAGATACGGAAAAAAATCAAGGAAACAATTTTGTAGAACATCAAATTTTCTACGCGCAAAATGTTACTAGTTTTTCAATTCGGCTTACGGTTAAGCCACAAACTGGCTTTGGAAAAAAGCTTGCACTGAGAGAAACGGTGCGGCCACCACTTTTATTTTATTTAAAGGGTTAAAAATGAAAAATAAAAAACATCGCTCGACCTAGGAATAAGGAACATTCATGCAAAAAATCATGACAATCGGTCAAGGCGTTTGGCCGTAATGGTGTGACAGACAGGACAGACAGACACACAGACGAAATGCCGAACGGTCGAGCTAAAACGGAGACCTCACTTCTCTCGGTCTATAATACTGCATATTATACATATTACAAGACATTTCATATTAATATGAAAATAAAATTAAGTAAGTATAGGGGCTGTAAGTAGTTTAAAGTTATCGTTACGTGCATAAAGATTATAATATAATCTTCTGTAACCCCAGCACAATGTTTTCGATAAAAAGTTAAACTTGAAAACGTATTCGCCTACTATCTTTATTTTTATCTCAGGTTATTAACTCTTTTGTGTTTTTACTAATAGACTATGTTTCGTTTGTTTCAATTTCTAGTATTACTTCAATACTGCGATTGTATGTACAAGTATTTACTTGATTTGTAAACACAAAAAATTAAGAATATTCCCTATAAGAACTCATTTAGAGTAAATTACGCTCTCAAGAAACAAAAATTGACGTAAAACATAAAAACTACAAAGTGTGTTAATTCATTCACCGTTGAAGTTGTTAAAACAGATGTTCCTCAAACCCCCTGAAGATTTTTGTTTTATATTTTGTACTTATTGATAGTAAACTTTATTTAACTTGCAAAACTAATAATATATATTAGTAACTAAACAAAAATAAATGAGGTACAAACTTCATTTTTCGGGTTTTGAAATACCTATACGTGCTAAACAAATAATTCGTCTTCGATATTTTATTTTAATAGAATTGGAAGTTTATAGTTTGATAATTGCTTTAGATATTTATCGAGTCTTGTTCATTTTAATATGTAGAAATTAAATAACATATATACTATTTTTCTAAATTAATTTTGAAATTCTCTTTCTTATAAAGTACTTAAGTATTTTCATCATATTTAACTGGCATTAGCTAGAGGTTGCTTGTACTATTGAAATGTATATTTTGATAACAAGTTACTTTCACGACACACTGTTTACTACATATTTACATTCTCTGGAAATCTTTGCTTTCAAAATTGTTAAATGTAATGATTAATTTGTATATTTTTCTACTCTTTGTATTTCAGATATATTCTTGGAAAAAAGTATGCTGTTTATTTTTATCAAGTTATTTAAACACGTCAATAAAGCAAACTTTCAGCCTATGCAAACATTTTTTATTAACAATTGTAGCTACATACAGATGGGCCATTATTTCCTATTTGCTTTTTTACTATGGAACTTTGCATACAATAAGTACCTACTCACATTTACATTCACAAGTAGTAAGTGAAATACATTAGTTTCCATGTAGAGTGGTTTCCAGAGAGAGAAGCTTTTTGAAGTAGTCTAGACACCGACACCAGTGACACTAGTGCATTATACTCGTAGTAGGATGACGAAACAACGGTAAAGTTAGGTAAAGCCATACTCTTAACTTTTATGTAAAGTCATTATAACTTTAATCAATTTTTATTTTATGATGTTTAACTACATTTATTCTGACCTAATGCATAGTTATTGTAAAAACAAACAGAAATAGTTACAATCATTATTATTGTAATCAGTAGATCCATTTTGGATTTGAAAGAATTATTTAAGCTACTAGTTGAACTGAGAATTATTTAAATTTATTGATTATAAAAAACGTACGATAAAAATTAAAGGTGAAAAACTAAAACCACGCATACAAATATTGAACCAGAAAATAATAAACAAATATCATTATTTTTTCTGCTTAAATGTCTTTCCATTAATACAAAATTACGTTTTGGTTTTTATTTAGTTCGTATTTTATTCTTTGTTTCAACTTTATTAACCATACATTTTTTTAACGATTGCCCAGCTCTTTAATTTGGCACCAACACTCAATTATTTCTAGAATATTTGATTTATTGACTACGCAAACAGTGACGTCCAAGATTCGCTTCAATCACTATATCGAATGTTTCTGTTCCAGCCAGATGATCGATGCGAGTATATTGCTATCTGTGGTTAATTGCTATTTTATTTCTGTCTTTTTGCGACTACTCTTAAAAAAATGCTCATGTTGCATTTTATAAATTTGTTTAAAAAACTGTGATTAAAATCGCACTATAGGTTTCGAACAAATTCATTTTTTATTCTGACGATACTCAACTCAGTGTCTCAATTTTACCTCAAAATTCAACATCATTAGACGATTCTTCATCAGCAGAAGGCCTAGTCGACAAATCTATTCAGTAGTAACACGTAAACACCACATAGTAAGTACAAGGTTGTTAAAAAGTACTAATTTCTTTTGATTTCACTGCAGAAAAATTTTAGCCTAAAAGAGGAAAACAGCAAAAAATTTGTTAAAAAATTTGAAGGTTAAATTTGCAGTGAGACCAATCGTAATCACAAGCTACACATTCAAACCATGGCGTCACTCCGTCTAACTAAGCATGCTTGGATTAACTTTATTGAAAACTACCAAAAATATTTTCACTAGTATAATGCTTTCAAAATTGCTGTAATTTAAATAAAAGTTTAATGTGAAAATCCAATTTAATCGCCACTTTTCACTTAGATCAAACATTGCATGTATTTTACTTTTAAAAATAAAGAATTTGTCATTATGAATCTAACCAATGATGGGACTAGTTAATTATTAACTATCGCTAAAATAGTAGAATTTTTGAACATTTTTGTTACGAAAGAAATATTTGACACTGACGAAACCACTTTTTGAAAACTGATTTCATTATGGGTTATATTTTTTTTAAATACAGTGATGATCGTACAATGCCTTACTTTGGCAATGTTGACTCAAGATATTATAAACTTTAAAAGCCTTTTAAAATGATAATTGCTTTAATTCAATTATAACTTTAAATATCCCTAAATAATAAGCCTAAGCGTGCTTAGCAAATAGCAGTCACAAGCATTGGCTTTAATGACATAAATAAACTCTTACCTTGTACCAAAAGATTCGTTTGGAATTAATAACAAAATTGCTGACTTTAACCATATCTGGATAGTCGAAATAATACAACTGTTACTACATAAACAAATGTGCCTGTGGTTAAATAAAATACACACTCTGTTTTACAACAGCTAAATAATACGAGTTCAGAAAGTATAAGTTATATTAGTAAAACAATACGAATAGTTTAAGTATAAAATAGTAAAATGGCTTCAAATAAAAAGATAAACCGAATCCTGTGTGTATAAAATATAAAAGGCTTTGTCCTAACGTAATGTCTGACTGACTGACATATATGTAGAATCAACGTAGAGCAAAACTAAAAGATACAAATACGAAAATTTAAAGGTACATTCGTTTGTGTTCATAGATGCACACTAAGGCTAACAACAGACGAGACACCGGTGTACGGGACACTTTCCGGTGTCCCAGCTTCTCGCAGGGAGAGACACCGTAGAGCCACAGAATCTGGTAGCGCGCTACTCAGTGTCTCATCTGTTGACACACATTTAATTGATAGTACATTTAGTGTCCCGTACACTAGTGTACCGTACACCGGTGTCTCGTCTGTTGTTAGCCTTAGAAAGGATTTTGCTAAATTTATATTTTAAAGATTAAAAATACAGAAAATACTGATTAAACAGCTGTTTGGATAGAAAGCTTAGCAACGCATGTTTGTTTATATTCATTACCATAGCAATCAACTTAGCAAATTAAGAATCAGTTGTCATTATTCACAAACAGCTTTTGCAGGTTAGATTAACCAACTAAAAGCAAACTCACACAAAAATCAACGAAATAAACGGTACCAGGAACTGGCATATACTTTCTCACAAACATATTTAAATTATTAAACAGATTCACTGTGACTTCATAATTTTGTAGTTGGGGTAGGAGAGGTGATTTATTAAAGCAGGAGATTAACTAATAAATATTATTATTATTATCTGGAGAGAAAACTATTCGGTCGATTTCGAAAAAATTTGCACAAACACGTCATAGGGCTGTATAGATGCACGAAAAAAGGTTTTGAAAAATTTTGAAAAACAACCCCCTTTATGGCCAAAAAAACCCCCCAAAATCAGTTATTATTATTATTAGTTAAACGAGAATTTTTAGAAAGATGCGGTTTTTGCATACGACAGGTTACATTAAAGGCTACAAATAAGCCAAATTTTATCAAAATCGTTAGAGCCGTTTTTTTATAAAAAAATAATAACTGATTTTGCTAAAAAGGGGGTTGTTTTTCAAAATTTTTCAAATCCGTTTTTCGTGCAGGCCTATCATGTCTGGTGCAAATTTGTTTGAAATCGATCGAATAGTTTTCGCTCTAGCTTTGTATACATACAGACATACAGTCAGACATACAGACAGACATTTTGTAAAAACTTTTTGGACATTTTTTGACATTTTTTTTGACTCAGGGGGTCCTAAAACGGATATTTCCACAAAAATCACAACATCGATTTTTTTGCGATCACTATACTTTCTCTATACTATAGTAGCCTATAGTGAGAAAGTAAAATGCTTACTGTATTGTAATTCAATTCAAACATATTTATTATGTTGTTACATATTATAAATAAAACAGCTGTTTTGGGTCAAAAACTTAAGATAATTTTAGGTTAGGCCTACAATGAACCAACACACATTTATTTGCAACCAATACGGCAAATTTATAAACTGGTAAATTTAAATTAATTTTAATTTTATTCTTCTCAACTGACAGATTTTTTTTTAATTAGGTAAAAGCAAACAAAATGCTTATTGTATTATAAGTCAAACATTCGATGTTACATTTATTACATTGTTTCCTTTAGTTAGTAATATCAAAATTTGTTTGAAATGAAATGTTGAATATTGTTATTGATTGATGTAGAAGTGCACTAAATACAAAATGTTAAACTCAAGCTCAGATATATTTACTTAACTCATATAGTACTAAGTAAAACGAATTTTTAATATGGGCTCGGTTGCCATTTTTTTTGTTCAAATAAATTTTTTAATTATTTTATTTCGGAAAACAATAAACATTAGTAGTCCTTACAAATGCCTTTTATAAAATAATACAAAATACAATAGGCCTACAGCTAAATTTACAAAACTTTAGTTAAAACCTAAACAAAGTCATCCTCCTTAACTATAGAATGAAATATGTTTCAAAAACAGTAAGACAACAACTAAAACTTTAATTTAAGAATCTTCAATAATTATTCTTAATATCTAACGAAACAAAATATCAAGGCATATATTAGCCTATATAAAACCAGAAGTCCTGACCTGACTGACTGACTGATTTATAATGCACGTAGGGCCTACAGCCAAAACTTTTACACCACTAAAAATTTCAGAGAATCCTACTTGTATAGCCTAACTCTTTATAGAAGAGCACTAAGAAAGGATTTTGCAAAATATTGATTTCAAGAGTTGAAAATTAATGGTCAAAATACGGTGGTTCACTCTCAGCCCTATAGCAAATAAAACAGCTGATTTGAATCAAAAGCTTAGCAACACAATTGAATTAACGTTCTGTGAGCGTTTCACATTATGGACATATTTTATAACTTGGAAAAATTGCCTCTATTAATCTCTATCCTAATTAATCGTCAATCACGTGAAAATATCATAGTATACAATAATCTGTATGCATTTACTTAGCCTCATGGGTTGGTGAGCGAAGCGAGCAAGGTGGAGCCCCTAGTACGAATATATGAGGGAGGCAAGAGGTTTCTCCAATAACAAAATGTTTGTCAAGACATTAATATTATGGAATTACGGTATTAATATTATCGTCGCGTACTTTTTATGTGTATTTACAAAAAATGCTCAATATAAATAACTCACACGAAACCAAAATCTTACATAAATATAAAATTAATATTATATTGTAACAAAGAAAATATTTTGGGAACAAGGTAATCCTATACAACCCAGTCTATGTGAGCACTCGAGTTACGCAATGGCTGTAATAGGATAAGTTATAAAGGTGTGCAGAGCTTCGGTTACGACAAATCACTGTTACTGTTCTTGTTAAAAACAAACCCAAAAATTATTGTATATTATACATGTTCTAATTAAAACACTAATAGATCAATAACGGTTTCACGTCACACAAAGACTAGAGTCAAAGTTTGTTGGGGTAGGGTGGTGACGACGACCTAGGCCAACCCAGACGTTACTTTGGCCGGGACGCCAGACGCGGGCACTGACCTACCCCAAACTCAACCTGGGGGGTGGTTTTCCTCCCGTTCCAACAAATATATTTGGCATTATCTTTTCCACACACTGAACCAATTCTTTGTTTCTAATCGGAAAATCGGAAATTCACGACGTCATTAGTTAAGTCTGTAAAACATCGCAAGAGCGTTCATCTATTATTGGTTGTTACATTTACACACCGAAAGAATATACTAGTTACTTAAAAAGTAATCGATATTTAAATAATTAACAAGGAGATAAACAAGGGATACAATTATACATATTTACTTACCACTTTTAATAGTTTGATTTCTTCAAAGAATTACGTGAAAATTATGCCGTTTAGTTACAGCACAGTCGTCTATAGAAGTTTAGTGGGTTGTTAGTTTAATTTTGTTTTGAGTTACAATTAAAATGCCATAAAGGGCGCAAAAAACGTTGAATAAATACAACTAATTTACAACACTATTTAAAAAAAAAAAAGACAAAAGGGTTGAGCACTGAAAACACAAGCTTAATGTTTCATAGTTTCTTAACTTGACTTTATCATTTCCCTCATTAGCACCCGCTGTTGAGCAGAAAGAATAATAAGCAGATTGAAAATTATTGAAAACTTCAGCAGATTGGGAGTCTCTAACTTAGTAATCCTTGCTAATGCTGTAATAGATGCTTACCTTAGTTGTAATATTTTTTGCTTAGTTTTTTACTTAGATGCTGTAAAAAACTAAGTAAAAAATAGTCTATTAGTATTAAGTACAAATTTCAAATGTATAAATTAATATTGTGTAAAGTTATTATGTATAAGTAAATAATGACATGTAATACAATTATAAGTATTCTAACAAGACTTCTGAGTTTTGTATTACTATTGTAATTAATTGAGGTTTTGATGAATAACTTAAATTGTAACACATTAACTAGCTAATTGAACTTGTTCGTGTTCATTTGATTTTATTTGTTTAGCCTTTATTATTTTATTTAGACATACATCAGATGTTTTATAATATGTACACCTCCCCCCCCCCTGCGATACATATAAATGAATACTTGTAACATATAACATAGCCCGCAATGGTACATGTGAGGGCCCCCTCCTTCCTGAGGATGGACACCCCTGAGATTGATATCAACCTTGATTATACATAAATGTCCATAATCAAAGATATCAATCAAACATTACCATTTCAAAATTTATAATATAGCATATAAAGATGAGTAAAGCAAGCTTCTACTTCAGATAAATAAAATTTTAATAAATAATTTAAACTATTTT
>JAGFPH010000601.1:440514-462680 GCA_018207615.1 Philaenus spumarius
TTAAAGTTATAGAAAACCAGGATAATCTTTCGTCTCAAAATTGTTTATAAAAGAACTCACTTAAAAGGTAAATAATAGAATATTAACGAAACAAGCATCCACTCACAAACTTAAACATTAAATAAGTTTCATGATTAAGTTCATAAAATTACAAATACTTAGCAAAAGGGTTAAACTCATCAGCAGTGGTGGACTGTGCCCGTCTTGTTCTGGTGTATCAGCCATGCGGTGTTTGTTAAGCCACGTTTTTACATATGGCTCCGGATTCCAATTATTTAATTTCACAAACATAAAACTTGATACAATGGAGCACTGTCAGTTTCAAACGAGTTGGTAAGACTACAAGATTTATAAGGCATTTATCGTTCACAACCGGCAGAGCTGCAAGATATTTTTTAGTTTTGTACAGTTTATTATCGGTATTAAATGTCTGGGTGTTTTTACTGAATTGTCCAGGAAACTCTTATAGCAACATATAGCTCTTTTTAATATGTTGAATGCTCAGCTTGAACTGCCTGCACAATTTATCAACCTCAGGTTCTAGATCAGGATCTAGAACTTGTATTTCTTCTTGATGTGATGCATACGCTTCTTGCTGCGATGACGAGTCTGTCCGGCGGGATTCATGGCTTGAAATTGTGGTAAAGATTATTCAGTTCAAGTTGTTGATGACACTAGTTATTAATCACTGATTATTGATGTTGTTAGTTTGGGATTTTCAGTTAGTTAAATGCCACTAAATGTATGCCGCACACTTCGCCTTATGAGTTTGTCGACATGTACTACTGTAGTTTCTTGATTTTGCAAGGACTCTGACAGCATCGAAAGCGAAGTCAAATGTCATACAATATTGCCAAATCTATCAAAAACTGAGGCGATGAAGATTGCTTTGATAGTCCACTGTACATTGCTCGTTCTTTCGAGTTTTAAAGCTAAGTCAAAATGTCTGTTTAAGGCACGGTATCCATACCAAATAGCTGATAACGTTCTGAATGAACGTAATCCTAAAATTTTTCCACTTTTGATTCATCTCTACTTTTAAATTACTAGCACTAGATCCCTCTGATTTTTTGGTGATCGACTAGAAAGTGAGTTATCTTTAACCATGAATATGTGGAAATGATACACAGCTCCCACTTCATTTATTGCATCACTAAGAGCTAGCTCGGGCCTGTGTAATTTATTCAGTACCAAATAATAAGGTTTTGATTATTTGGCAAGCAATTGCTCTGCAACTCTTGATTTTTTCCCAAGCACCATCACTTACGAATCCAACAAAGTTTTGTTTTAGGTCAATGTCATCAAAACCATGTTTGTTTAAACAATCGAGGAGATTTCTCGTTACAGTATTTGAAGTTTGCCGGATAGTTCTAGGAGATCTAAGAATAAGAACTGTAGGGGATCCTCTTTGCTAACTTCGCACTTCAAATATATTACCAAAGTTGGATTGCCGCCGAGAGTGGTTGATTCATCTATCAGAACAGATATTTTTCCTGG
The DNA here is from genome assembly GCA_018207615.1 of Philaenus spumarius. Lineage (NCBI taxonomy): Eukaryota > Metazoa > Arthropoda > Insecta > Hemiptera > Aphrophoridae > Philaenus > Philaenus spumarius. The sequence goes on from JAGFPH010000601.1 coordinate 442,012, forward strand.
TACATCTAAAACTTGTTTCTCAACTCTTTTCTTCATTTCATCAGAAACGAGGGGAACTAATTCCATTGCAGATTTGTTAGAATTCATTCAGCCCCACTCCTATATCATTTAATGTCATGTAATTCCTATGTCATTTACTTTCTGTCTCTTCAACAAATTAAAATGGTCGATATAACCTGTTGCAGGTTGCAGAAGCAGTTGCAGATAGTGAAGACTGTACACTTTCTCTACTGAAGAAATTTTGTAGAAAATCTCTACTGTGTTTTTTTTTAATTATTGTTCGGTTCCATTACCGGTACTAATGTATATTTAGAAATGACTTTTCGTACACAAAAATAATTAAACACAACCAAGCTTATCACGAGAACACAACGCAGACGCTTGTTAGTGAATTATTCTAACGACACTCCAAAGTCACAAAACTAATCAACATCACAATGTCAATGTCAAAACGACCAGCCACTTTTGACACTTCGCGAGAGGTAGTATGTACCAAACGAATGCGCGCATGAGCCCAGGCACAGTCGCAAGTCGCTGAGTACAGTCAACGCAAAATGACAACCTGCTAAATCGCCGTGCAGCCGGTGTTCAGGTTTCTACGTTTAAATATTTCTCTCTTTCGGGGCAAATGTCGTTTGCATTTGTGACGGCGTTTGTCAGTTTACAGACATTGTTTTTATGGATTCCGTGTTGTACTCTCATTTGAGATATTTATTTTTAATTAATTCATCGTGAAATTAAATGAATTATTCGATAAGTATTAATCACTAAATGTAGTCAAAATTATATCACGTTTGGTCTTATTTTGATAACAATAATTTCATAAATATTATATTATAAATTGTTCATGCCGAAAAAAATAATATAAAAGTTTAAGGTTCGATGGTTTTAAACTTTTCGGTCGCCTCGATTCTGAATCATTGGTCTCTTGTAGTCGTTAGCAGCTCTTGGAAAGTTGTCCCATTTCGATTCCGAGCTGAGGGACAATGTGGGAGACTTTACTGTAGTTGGCTCTCATAGTCGCAACGCTCCGAAGTTTATTTAGGTTTTTCGATTGGCGGATTAAAATTATGAACCGAATGAGGAATTACGGCGTTCCGGTGCGTTCCGGTGCGTTCCGGTACTACAGAATTTACGATACAGTTCAACATAAGATAGGTTTCACTCCGGGGCTGTTTACTTTGAGTTATTCCGTGTGTTATTCTGCTTCATGCCTCCATAATTTATTATTTGTTTACAAAGAGAGGTTAAGCAACAACCAAACAAAAATGCAATATTATACAGCAAAAAAAAAGTGTTTTTATTCAATAGTAGTACAATTATGAGCAACAATAATTGATTTAGTAACCACAGATTCATATAAGTCTTAGTGCGGCTGTAATGTCTCAACTCTCGCTTGTAGCGACACCTATACTGTGTTTAATGAATTATTGAATAGAATGAGTCTCGTCTCAATAACGCTAGGCAAACAATAGAGTTTACATATGTACGACTGTGGAAGATCACGCAGCAAAGGCTAGATGTGAAGGAAGATATAGCACACACTAAGCTAAGGAATCCCATGACCTGAAGGCTGCCCTTTGCAGAGGATGGAATACATTATAATGATCGTGAAATCGATGTGTTCGTGCGAAATGTATCATCGATAGAAACAGAAACCAGTAGTCGCTCAGTCACGCGCTTACTGCGTTCCGTTCAATCACTTTTAGCCTACTCTTGCTTCGATGCTTACTTGAACGTGTTTATACCAATTCAACATTTTTCATTTGATTTTCTAATTTAATAATACAAAAATATTCCAAAGAAACTGCTTTTATTGAAAGTATTCGATATTTCTTTATGCGGAATTTAGCTTATTCCATATAGGCTATAATAGTGGGATTATAAGTGAAAATGCAAGGTTTTAGTTTCGTAAAACTAATTTTTAAGCGAATCAAATGAACAATGAGTAATTTAATAAGGGTTTATTTATCAAATAAATAATTACACATTTAAAACAATGTTTCGACGAGTAGTTTTTATCATTAGGCCTACTGTTTGTCTTTTTTCTAATCAGGGAAAGACCGTGTAGATATGGTGTTAGTAGTCTTGTAGTAATTAAGACAGCCGAGAGCCAATAATTAATTACTAGGGGTTTTAAGATGTTTGAATACAGTTTATACCTAAATGATTTATGTACTTACTTTCTTTATTACGAGTATATTCATTTAGTTTACACTGGCAACGAGAATTAAAATATTTTAGTAAGTTTAACTTTTAAATCATACAAGAAATCAAGGCCTATTACATTTGACCGAAGAAAAGGTTCAAGATATTTGGATTAGGCCTACACTTCCAGAATACCAAAATGAAGTAAATGGTAAAGTATAAAGCAATTATTGTTTAGACGATCTTAGCAAATATTTCCTTCGTCAAAAATGTATACCTATAAACAGCACATTCTAAGGGATATGCAACAATTACTTACGTAAAGTGTGTCGGAAAGTAATTAATTATTGTATTCTTAAATAATTTGAGAAAACTACATTCATTGATCAGTTAATTGACAATTATACTTCTAGTGAATTATGGAAGCATTTATTGAGAGACAGAGATAAAATAATTATTGTAACAGCTCTAAATATTGCACGAATTTTAGGACAAACAAAACTGCAAACCTATTATAGAAAATAACGGTCGGTCTTACCCTACAAATGAAATTAGGCAAATTAACTCCCATAATCATGGGAATAGTGAAAATAATTTTCAAAGTAATAAGGCTAAACAAACAGAACATTTAAACTGAAGTTGTTATCGTTGTGGACCTCTCATCAGGACCTCTCTTCCAGTTATCTGCTAAAAGTCAAGATTTCCCATCAAGGAAAGAATTGTGTAGAAAGTCTAATAGGCCTATAGTTGATCATTATGAAAAGTATTGTCAGTTCGAAATTTAGTTAAATTTTCAAAGAAATTTGTGTGTGTCTAAGGCTATTGCTATTGATAAACCTTTGAAGAAACTTGCTATAGATTTCCTGTCCCAAAAAAACAACCCTGTTGTAAACATTTGCCCGCAAGAAAACCTCCACAGCCGAAAAAAGAATTAATATGAATGAAATCCCGCCAAAGGAGCATGTTCATTGCTTCGCGCCTCGGTCTTGATGTGCACATAGAAACGTGTGGAAAATAGTTCATTTCTACCATCGCGGATTTGATTGACGGAGAGTTTCAAAATTCTTTCAACGTTGTTTGGGGAGAAACTCTGTTTGGCGTGGAGCTTGATATTTCTTTCAACACTGTTTGGCGGGGAGCTATTATAACGGAAGTAGGGGACTAGGAGACAAGATTACTTGACCTTGTATAGATGCTCGAAAAACGGTTTTGAAAATTTTTGAAAAACAACCCCCTTTTTGGCAAAAAAACCCAAATAATCAGTTATTACTTTTTTATTAAAAAAACGGCTCTAACGATTTTGATAAAATTTGGCTTATTTGTAGCCTTTAATGTACCCTACCATATGCAAAAAAACCGCATCTTTCTAAAACTTCTCGTTCAGCTAATAATAATAATAACTGATTTTGGGGTTTTTTGCCATAAAGGGGGCTGTTTTTCAAAAATTGTTAACCTTTATTCGTGCATCTATACAGGCCTAATTGACGTGTTTGGTGCAAATTTGTTCGAAATCGATCGAATAGTTTTCTCTCTAGATAATAATAATAATATTTATTAGTTAATCTCCTACTTTAATAAATCACCTCTCCTACTCCACATACAATTATGAAGTCACAGTGAATCTGTTTAATAATTTAAATATGTTTGTGAGAAAGTATGTGCCAGTTCTTAGTACCGTTTATTTGAATTTAGAATCAGTAAAAAATAGTTCAACTGAACTGAAATAATGAAAATGAGGAAATACGTGACCTCATTTCCCAATTGAATTAACTGACTATTTTTGAATTATGAACAAAAAAACATTTTTAAGAAATAATATACCATTCTGTAATCATTTTCAGCGTTTTTAAACAGTAAATAACTCACCTTCTACTGAGCATAGCCTAAAGGGTGTAGATTTTGTCCACTTTTTCAGGGGTTCCCCCATTGAACAACTCTGACAAAATCTTGACCCTTTCTAAACAACCCCTAAAAACTAACCCCCCATTTTAGAGCGGATGGAGTTTAAATTGCACAAAATGCAGTTCCTTGGAGCATATCAAATGTGTGTACAAAATCTAACCTCGATCCGTTATTTCTGTGTGGCTGTAACCCCGTCGAAAACAAGAAGTAGAAACATTTTTAAAATAGAGATTTCAAACATTTATAACTTCGACATATGATGGTCCCAACAGTTAAAATTTGGTACACGTCGTCAAGGGGCCCCTCGAGAATCGGTGTACGAAAAATCAACATCACTGACCAACAGGGGTAGGGGGTCGAGGTAGGGGAGGGTGAAAACCCGTACTTGTTCTGTCGCGTAAACAGTGTTCTTGGTTGCCGTCTCGTTCTTGATTATCTTGGAGGGCGGGATGCTCCCGCTCCCTAGATATATGACCACTTAATAACAATGTGTATATTTTGGTTATCATTGGTTATTTTATGCAGATATTATGAAGCTCGTTTCTTGAGTACTATAATAACAAATAAGAAATATTTTATTTGGAATTAGAAGATATATTATGTAGCTTATAATTACTAGAAGTGATAGTTACAGACAATGCTCTCCAGTTCATTACTTCTAAATGCTTAGACTATTGTTAAGTAATGGATTAAGCTTCAGCTATGCACTCCAAAATGGCCGCAAGCAAAAGGTGAAGTTAAAAGGAAAAATATGTAGGCCTATATTTTAAAACGTTTTTGTTAAGACTTGTTACACGGAAATCTCAATAAAATCTCGCGCCAATCATAGTTATCTAAAAAATAAATCAGCGAAGAAACATTAGTTGCCTCTAACGATAAATCAAGTTTCATATTCATCCAAGTTCCAAAAATTATTTTTCTTGATTTAGAACTTTACGATTGTTTTTCTTTTTAGTTACTCAGATAGGCTAATATCTACACAAAATTAGAATTAAACATGAAAGTAATATTTTACAAACGTTATATTCAGAATAGTCCTTACAATCTGTATTGGACTATTTGCAGCATTACATTATTTCTCATATCGCAAAAATAACATCCTACTAAATTAATTAACTCAATAGTTTTTACAAATAACTAAAATTGTATTAAAGTTATCCTATTCTCTGCTGAAAGTGAATCATAATCGTAAATTCATGATTAAACCTTGGTTACCATTGGCTTAAAATAATTCAAATACATTATGATCTATATTCAACGTTTTTAGAAATCATTGAAACTAAGTCCATTGATGTTCATTTAACTTGTTCAAGAGATTGTCTGTTGCTGTAGGTTTGAAATGGTGCTATCGTGGTGTTAAGAATAAGTTAGCATAATTATTGTGCTCAGGGCTGAATTAGTGTACCTATGACTAACTGGATATTTATATGATGGTACAAATGCAGTAAATTATGTAGATTCGGAACATGCATCTTCGTAGGCTACCTAAAACACATATTATTGGCCTAATAATAAAATCATATCACAAGGTTCAACTTGTGAGGTGACCCCTGGCTACCTACCCTCTCCCATATATTGAAAATGCTCTAAAGTGTTAACTTCTCGTATTATGCTTCCTTTTCAAAAATGTCAACCATTATTATTTTGAAGCTGGGTAGAAGATACCCCTACTGTATTTAATTTTAATATAATATTCGTAATGAATTTACACTAAATTTAGATTTGTAGCCTATATAACGGATCGATTTAACTATAACCAGGCCCTGATTTACAAACGTAAGCGTAGTAACGCATTAACCTGTTGCAACAGTTGAACAGAGTCAAAAGGAAATGTTAGTTTGTACTATTACAGTACGCTTAAAATATTCGGGCTAAACCAAAACTTTAGAAATAGATTTAAAATTCGTTTAACAATATACATTATACTATAACTCATGTTTTATTATCTCCGGTAATTATAAAACTGCAACATACTTTCCCACAAACATAACATATTTAAATTATTAAACAGATTCACTGTGACTTCATAATTGCAGGAGGGGTAGGAGATGTGATTTTAAACTAGGATATTAACTAATAAATATTATTATTATTAGCTAGAGATAAAACTATTTGATCGATTTCGAACAAATTTGCACCAAACATGTCAATTAGACCTGTATAGATGCTTGAAAAAAGGTTTTGAAAAATTTTGAAAAACAACCCCCTTTATGGCCAAAAAAACCCAAAAATCAGTTATTATTATTATTATTACCTAAACAAAAATTTTTAGAAAGATGCTGTTTTTGCATATGGTAGGGTACATTAAAGGCTACAAATAAGCCAAATTTTATCAAAATAATTAGAGCCGTTTTTTTTTATAAAAAAAATAATAACTGATTTTTGGGGGGTTTTGGCCAAAAAGGGGTTTTTTCCCAAAAATGTTCAAAACCGTTTTTCGTGCATCTATAAAGGCCTACTTGACATGTCTGGTGCAAATTTGTTTGAAATCGATCGAATAGTTTTTGCTCTAGCTTTGTATACTGACAGACATTTTGTAAAAACCACTTTTTGGACTCAGGGGGTCCCAAAACGGATATTTCCAACAAAAATCTCAACATCGACATTTTTTTGCGATCACTATAGGTACTTTCTCTAGCAGCCTGCGTTTTTAAAAACCTAGTATTTATTTGCATAATGTGATGGTTTAAAACTGAAAAAATAAGCTTGCATATGTAAAATGTTAAAAAGTTTAGGGAACTGAAAAAGGAGAGGGCTAATATTATCTGCCCAGAGCGCACCTACCTGAAATCGATACCTGACTATAATGCCATCTCAATAAATTTAATATTCACAGGTATTAGCCTATACAAACCTGGATTTGTATAAAGTGACTTAGATAACAGGCAGACAACTTAGTAAACTTAACGCATTTAAAATGTATGAGTATACTACAAAGAATATTTATGTGAACAACTTTAGCCATTTCTCGAAAACCATATCATTTTGTAATTATTTTCATTTCATGTTGTGAAAAGTAGAGCAATAGTGTCAAATTGATGGTATTTTGTAGGTCAACAATGGTTTGTTTGTATAGGCCTAATACAATCTTTTATCTGGTTGGGGCTGCACGATTGGCCACCCGTGGTTAGCTTATCATCCATCTGAAGTGACTCGTGTAGAGGCTTCGTGCGTCCACTCACGACAAAAAGACCAACTGCCATCCCTTGTGCCTGTAATAATAATAACCATCATGCACGGCCATTCAAATCGTGTCGATCCTCGGATAACTCTCGTTACACCTCAAGAAAAACAAAAATTCTAACCTTGTATTGTTGTACGAGATATCTACCATGAATAAGTATCCACGGTTGTCACAAACTAGGCCTGTTTTAAATAGTCGCCTTCATTAATAGCACAATATTACAATCAAATCGTGCAACCAATTTATAAGTAAAGGAATACTCAAAACGGCAAAAATTGTAACTTGATGCGAAGACAATATTCCAATAATTCAAAGAAACGTTCTGATGCAAAGAAACAGAAAGATAATAGCCCTACTTATGTATCTTATTAACATTTGTAAAAACAATACGTTTATTTGGTGTAATATAAATAAGCTATAGAGTCGTAGTTGTGTACTTATAAATTTATATAATAAGAAATAGTATGAGCGTGAAGACGACATTTTCCATCCAGCTGTGTATCGTTTAGAAGTTTTCGAGAGAGAAGTCATCTTTGAAATTTCTAAAATATATTGAGATACGCAGATTGGCGAACTCAGATTCAAATTTTCGGCCAGTTCGTAACAATTATTCTGGTGGAGAGTCTTATACTGAAGAAACTATGTTTATTGTACGGAAAACATAAGATAAACATCAATGAAAGAAAAACGTATTGGGTACAAATATTAAAACAGAAATACGTAAGTTGTTTGTACTAGGGTCGCCACCCCTGCTCGCTTCGCTCACCAACCCCCGTGGTGACTCATGGGGAAGCCAATGCAAACAGACTGTTGCATACTCTGATATTTTTACGATTAGGACAGAGGCACTTGGATATACGTAGGGTAGTGGGGGTAGCGGTGACCTGCAGCGCACCACTATGTTCACCCCTCAAGTGTCAAAGGATGAGGTAACCGGTTCAAACCAATTGTTTTCGATAATGTATGTAAAAAGCATCTATGGTTCATTTTTACAGCCATTTGACACATGACTTGTGTAAAAAAAATTTTCATCACAAGCGATTTTAAAGAAATCTTAACTTGAACTCTTCATAGCTAATTATGCACCGATAGAATTGAAATTTTAACCCGACAAATTATGAACATGTTCGAGAAAAATGTGCCTAAGTAGAGCTCATAATATTAATTACAAACAAAATAGCGGATTTTTAACGTTTTTATCGAATTCATGAGGTATTTTTTTCAAATCAAAAAGTTGTTTTCGAAATGAATTTTTTTACAATCTGACATTGTAGTTGAATACTTGAAAGTTTTATGCAAAATTTCAAGTTGTAAAATGTAACGGTTAAAATGTATAGCGATATTTACGTGTATTTAGGGAGTCCTATGTATTCGCTAAATGGGCTTGTAAAGCGAAGTTTCAGTATTTATTATTTTTAAATTAACTATTTTTTAATTAATAGATTAAATATCCATAAATTGGATAATTCACTGCTGCTTTGAATGCTAGGGTTTCCCCATTCCATGTAATGTCGAAGTATCATCAGACCCTGTTCGAGCATAGATTGATGGATGCGCAAAACATATTTGTTTTCCTAATTATTTAATTATTTGGTTTATCTTATATATAAGATCTTGCTTCGAAGTAACTGTTCCAGTTCGACAACAAACTTTATTATTGGATTGAATTTTTGTACCGCATCAGATGATTTAATCACAATGTTTGCATTTGAATAATGATTAAAAATATAAAAGAGATGTGATATTATTCGCGAATCGGCTTTTATGTTGTTGGACATAAATTTGGGAATTTTTGAGAACCTGGTATTTCATTGATTTCTTTTTTTTTATAATTTCAATCGTACGGTGTAAAACTACTGAATCGTTGACACGATTTATAGCAAAATCAGTTACTTCCTGAATCTTCGCAGAGCGATTTTTCTCTTACTTAAGCAGATCGTACATAGTAAAGTTTACCGAAAAAATAAAGTCGGAGCATCCAGTTTAAATACAATGCAACGTTATCAAGAATTGTGTTCATTAGAACCGCTTTAACTTGCGTTGAACGAATTTTTCAGCTTCATCCGAATCAACTACAATAAATTTTAAACTTTTTACAAACCCAGCGCGAAATTCGTTGAAAAAATATTTGACCGTTCTGCAAATCTGTTTAATAATTTAAATACGTTTGTGAGAAAGTATGTGCCAGTTTCTGGTACCGTTTATTACTTTCTCACTATACTATAGTAGGGCCTATAGAGAAAGTATAGTGATCGCAAAAAAAATCAATGTTGAGATTTTTGTGGAAATATCCGTTTTGGGATCTCCTGAGTCCAAAAAAGTGTTTTTACAAAATGTCTGTATGTATGTATGTCTGTATCTATGTCTGTATGTATATAAAGATAGAGCGAAAACTATTCGATCGATTTCAAACAAATTTGCAGCAGACATGTCAAATAGGCCTGTATAGATCCACGAAAAACGGTTTTGAAAAACAACCCCCTTTTTGGCAAAAAAACCCAAAAAATCAGTTATTATTCTTTTATAAAAAAACGGCTCTAACGATTTTGATAAAATTTGGCTTATTTGTAGCCGTTAATATACCCTACCATATGCAACAACCGCATCTTTCTAAAATTTCTCGTTTAGCTAATAATAATAACTGGTTTTGGGGGGTTTTTTTTCCATAAAGGGGGTTGTTTTTCAAAAAATTTCAAAACCTTTTTTCGTGCATCTATACAAGCCTAATTGACGTGTTTGGTGCAAATTTGTTCGAAATCTATCGAATAGTTTTCTCTCTAGCTAATAATAATAATATTTATTAGTTAATCTCCTAGTTTAAAATCACCTCTCCTACCTCCTACAGTAATGAAGTCACTGTGAATCTGTTTAATAATTTAAATATGTTTGTGACAAAGTATGTGCCAGTTCCTGGTACCATTTATTTAGATTTACCTTGCCCACATAAAAACACACCAATTTGCCTAGTCAAAATCTACTCGAATACGTTTTTGTCCACAATTAGCATTATCGCTATAGAGGTCAGAGTCCAGGTCAGATTTTCTTTTTATGATGTTGATTTATTTATTTACCACCAATCATCTATAAATTTTTTTTACAAAATAAACACAATTCTTTTTCATATCTACTAAAAAATTAAAAATTTTAACCTAAATCTAGTGATAATAAATAATACAGGGATTGCCTGTTTAAGACTTCCAACATTTCATTGGATATGAAAAAAGAAAATGAAAAAAAAAGAGAGTTGTTTCATGTTCGTAATTTACTTTTATTATAAATGCTTCTATAATTATCGTGAAATTACAATTTATTCTACGAGTCATTATTTCAAATGGTAAATAATTTTTCTGCTAGAAAATACATTTTTTCTTGAGATTTCTTTTTGGCTAATTTTTGCTACAGATTCCAGCTGTTTTATTCAACACCACTAAAAAAGCACTTGATTTATTCTACAGTACACATTGTTATACAATTCTGAATTACTAATTATAATAAGCTTATATATTATTAATGAAAGTTAAATAATAATAATAAAAGATTGAAACAATAAATAATCGTAAAAATTGACAGTCATTTGTGACATTTAATTGTCTTGTACGCATTATGCCCAGGGGTTTACTGGTAACTGCTTTTTACTAAATTTGTATACGTTTTGTCTTAACGTTGCACTGGACCATCCACTCCCGCAATCACACTCATTCAACACTCGGTTCAGAATTGTACGTCCGCCAATCGAAAAACCTCAAAATATCCCCACACTACAGTGCGTTGCGACCATACGAGCCAACTACAGTAAAGCCTCCCACATTGTCCCTCAGCTCGGAATCGAAATGGAAGTACCAGACACCTTTTTTGCCAGCTTTGCGGCACACCTTTGATGTTCGGTGAACGCTGCGAACGGCTACAAATTAGGACTTTTCACACCAAATCTGAGCCGGGCCGGGCGAAGCGATGAAAAGCCAAGCCGAGCAAAATCTGCGATGCGTTCGCACTGAAGCCGAGTCTCACTCAATAGGTTTTCTGTCATTCCTAGCAGTCGCAGTTACAACATAGTGACACTGGCATTTACAACGAGCTAGACTGAAAAAACGCTTGCAGAAACCGCTTGAAGTAGCGGGAGGCAGGACTGCTCAAAATTGTTCGGTCGAGCTCGGCGTCCTATTTGAAAGCTCCCATTGAAATACTGCGTAATCAGTGATCAAGCGATTTTCGCCCGGCCTGGCTTTGGTGTGAAACCCCTCTAAGAGACCGATGATTCTTATTTATAGTCGAGGCGGCCGATAAGATGCTTAATCTTTTGTATTATTAATTTTTTCAGCATGAAAAGTTTATAACATATATTGATGAGATTATTGTAATCAAAATAAGACCAGTGATAATATAATTTGGACCACATTTAGTGATTAATACTTATCAAATAACTAATTTCATTTCACGATTATTAATTAAAAAATAAATATCCCAAATGAGAGCACAACACGGAATACAAACAAACAATGGTGTCCACGACAAACGCCGTCACAAATGCAAGGTCGAAAGGCGTCCCCAAAGAGGAAAATATTTAAACGTAGGTACCTGAACACCGGCCGCACGACAATTTAGCGTCTGTATTTGTGTGTTGTATTCTCGTGATAAGCTTGCTTGCATTTAATTGTTCTTGTATAAGAAAAGTAATTTCTTGCTATAATACATAAAATTTGTTTAGGTTTACAGTCTTTTACCGAGGATTTAAATTTCTGATAAATTCTATTGACTAAATAAGAGACATTTTTCCAAGTTTTTGCTTGAAATAGTATGAGTCTCTAAAATTTGCTATGTGCTATATATGCTACATGCAAGTACATTTAAAAAAAAATATTTTTAAAGGTGAAAAACCTAGGTGGTTATCATTGCGTGGATAACAAAGAGCATTCGCATAATGCTCATACGATCGCACACAGCTATAAAATTTAACTTTTAATGTACACACACTACAGACAATTCACGATAAAATAACAACGATAACAACAATAATTAAACAATAACAACTTGTCACAGGGCTGTAAAGGGCCCTGTTACATAACAATGAATAAAACACTAATTAAAATAACAAGTAATAAATCTAAACATGGTCTAAGTTACTTAAGTAAATGTATATTGTTTTCAAATGTTTCCAATTACATTCAACCGATGGAGGAATGCTAACACCATATTAATGGTTTGGGAGTCATCACCCAACATCCTCCGAATGCAATTTGGTAGGCAAAACCTCTTACGAACATTTTTTAGCTTTTCGCAATCTAACAGGAAGTGTTTAATTGAGAGGAGATTTAAGCAGTAAGGACAAAGGGGCGGATCCCCCCGACGCATCAGAAACCCTTGGGTTAACCCAGAGTGGCCAATGCGTAGACGAGAAACCACCACTTCCTCTCGCCGGCTTTGGCGGTTTGAGGATAACCATGGCCGAACAGTATCTTTAATTTGACGGAGTTTATTTCCTTGTACTGCTACCCACTCTTCTTCCCACTGTCTAAACAGGGCTTGTTTTAAAAAGGACATATAGTCAGACGACATAACTTCATTCACGCTAGGCTGTAAGGAAGTGGCTTCCTTAGCAGCTAGGTCTGCTATAGTATTTCCTTGTATACCGGCGTGACCCGGAACCCAGCAGAACGACACCCCCACACCCCTCAGACAAAGTCTGTGCGTGGAGCACAGTATATCTTTGACCAAAGAGTTAGGAGAGTACATATTTTGAATGGACTCAAGTGCACTTCTTGAGTCTGAACATAAAAGAAGGTGCTCCGATGTTGGTAGAACAATATTGAGTGCCTTGAGTATTGCAAAAAGTTCTGCTGTATATACGGAAGAGGAAGATGGTAATCCATAAGTGAAGCTGTTTCCTGACAGAACAAATGCGCATCCGACTCTATTGTCCAGTTTGGAACCATCAGTGAAAATAATATGACTTGATGGGTAACGCTTACATATGGATATAAATTCCTGACGGTAAACAACATCAAGTGTTGTTTGTTTCAGATACCTAGACCCAGATTATTGAGAATACGGATGGTTCTAATCCCAATGGGAGCAGTGGATTGTTTACGGAATTCGTACTGTGCAAATAATGGATTGTTAAATACAATATAATATGAAGGGTGCAAAGGTTTGGAGCGCAAATTACACATATAAGACAGTTGTAGCAGTTGTCTGCGTCGTGTGAGCGATGGCTCACCCGGTTCTACAAGCAGACTACTAATGGGACTAGAACGAAAAGCTCCGGATGCTAGACGGAGAGCAGTGTTATGAACAGAATCAATCTTTTTAAGAACCGATAACCTAGCTGACGAATAGACTATGGACCCATAGTCAATTCGTGATCGAATAAGAGCTCGATAAAAACGCAGCATGCAGTTCTATCAGCTCCCCAATGAGAACCGCTTAAAACCCGTAACATATCTAAGATCTTAACAGCGTGATTTTAAATTTGTAACATGTGGGTTCCAAGAGAGAATATAAGACCTAGAAATGTGACTGTGTTATCGGAGTAAAGTTGAGTTCCGTTTAGGTATAAAGTGGGACTAAAATGTTGTCTGCGACGAGTAAAAGCAATGCATCTAGTTTTAGAAGCGGAAAACTTAAATCCTGTCTGATTGGACCATGTTTGTAATTTGTTGATCGTTAATTGCAGTGTTCTTTCTGCGGTTGCCGTGTTTCTAGTTGCCATGTAAATGGCAAAATCATCAACAAAAAGAGAACAGTGGACAGGTAATCGGACATTAGCAGTGATGCTATTAATAGCAACTGCAAATAATGTGACGCTAAGTACGCTGCCTTGAGGGACACCATTCTCTAAATAAAATCGATCTGATAAGGTGGATCTAAGACGCACCCTAAATTATCGATTAGACAGGAAATTTTTAATAAATGCTAGGATTCTCCTATGAATACCCCAAGATTGTAATGTATTTAGAATTCCTCTTCTCCAAGCCATATCATATGCCTTTTCAAGATCGAAAAACACTGCAACGAGTGCCTGACGAAGAAGAAAGGCATTTTGAATGGCCGACTCTAACAAAACCAGCTGATCGATAGATGATCTTCCCTGTCGGAAACTACACTGTTCTTTACAGATCAGTTGGTTACTTTCAAGGTACCATACAAGTCGCCGATCATCTTCTCCACCAGTTTACATAGAACGCTGGTGAGAGAGATAGGACGATAACTACTTGGATCAGTTTTGTCTTTCCCTGGTTTTAATAGAGGAATTACTATGGCCTCCAACCAAGAATCAGGAAAGATATGCTCATCCCATATACGATTGTATATTTGGAGAAGTGTTGTTCTACCCGACTCTGGAAGGTGTTTAATCATAGAATATACGATATTATCGGGTCCGGGAACTGAATCCGTAGCCGACAATAAGGCAGATTCCAATTCATCCATTGTAAATGGGCCATTCAACGGAGAATCCTGTGATATGCCGATAGTGAATGGCATGGCCTCTTAAGCAGTTTTATAAGTGCGAAAAGCATCATAATACACGGCAGTTGAAGACAACCTAGAAAAGGATGAGCCCAAAATGCTTACAATTTTATGGCTGTCTGTAGTCAATATTCCATCCTACTGCATCAGTCCAACCAAAGGAGCAGAGGAAACATGGCCACACACAGAAACGTAACTTCTTCCACACTGTTGATGTGGGAGTCGTTCTGGTTATTGTACCGATATAATGGGTCCAAGAATCTTTCCTGCTCTGCCTGAATATTCTGCGAGCTTTGGCACGCAAGATTTTATAATTTTCCAGATTTTCTTCTGTCGGTATTCGATTAAAGATCCTTAATGCTTTTCTTCGTAAGCGCAGAGCTTCTTTACATTTGTCGTTCCACCAAGGAACTGGTCTACGTTCTGGTCGTGTCGAAGTTTTTGGTAGTATATTATTTTCTGCTGCTGAAATAATGGAATCTGTAAACATATAAACTGTTTCATTTATAGAAATATGTTGATTATATTCTGGTAATGCAAATTGATTTGTAAAATCGCTCCATAAGGCTTTGTTTATTATCCATCGAGGTGTTCGGTTGTTTATAGAAGAGGAGTCATTAAGGGAAATTTTTATAGGGGCATGGTCGCTGCCATACAAATCTGCCATCACTCAAATCTTGCAGCTAGCGAAGGCTACAGAATGACAAGTCTATGACCGTCCAACCTGCCGAAGCACCGTCTAAGCACGTGTCGAAGCTGCTAAGTGCGTTAACGATCCGTCATTAAGTAAACACAAATCTAAATCGGATCGTATCCTCTCAACCCAGATACCCCTTGGGCTGCAGGTTAAGGATCCACACGAATAATGCTGTGCGTTGAAATCGCCAAGTAACAGAATCCGGAGCAGGTAATTCATATATTAAATCGATCAAGTCGTTTGATTGGACGGTATAGCTTGGTGGCAGGTATAGGCTGCATATCGTTAGTTTTATGGGAACAGCGACTCGAAATGCTACTGCTTGTAGTGGTATATCCAGATTTACGGAAACACCATCCACAGAGTTGTGAGCAAGTATGGCTACACCACCTCTTGCTCTCTCCTCTGTAACAAAATCTGACCTGAAGACGGAATATCCTCTTAAATGTAAAGAATGGGTATTATGGAGATGTGTCTCCTGGAGACAAACGAATAGAGGAGACGTGTCTCGCACAAGAACTTTCAGATCTTCCATGTGACTCCTAACACCATTTAAATTCCACTGAACCACATTCATATTTGGGATCGTGGACATAGATAATTAATGATAATATATTTCAACAGTACATATTTTATTATATACTCAGAGAAATATAATAATATACTAATTTAAATAAATAAATATTAGAAGGGACATGGTTCCTTTGTAACCATTTCGTTTTCCTGTCCTGTAGTGACAGGATGGTTTTTAGGTTGTGTGTCCTTGTCCACTTCCATATTTCCCTCACACGTCTTGGAAGATGTTGAGGGTGGAGAAGGGCAAGGATCAGGTTTTTTAGAAGGGCTTTTAGGAGGATTTGTAGGGGAACCTCCTTTTTCATTTTCTTTTTTACTACTTTTTGTGTTTTTTATATTTTTACTTTTTATTGCAACAGGTTTCTTTCCTGGAACGGGTCCAGAACTTCTGCCTGTTACTACAGATGGGCAAGTATAAGATTTCTTTAGAAATTGTTTTACCCCAGTTATTGGGGTAATTTTCTTTTTTAATATAGTTTTTTCCCGAGTTCCAGTTCTCAGATCAAGAGCAGGGATAGATGGTTCTATTTCTGCTTGTGATACCGAGAAACTAGAGGACGGAAGAACGGAATTCGAATCAACTAAAGCAGAAGCGGGAGCGGAAGGAGACACTTTTGAGAATAGAGAGACTAGCTGAGCAACTTGGTCAGTTAAGATTTTGACTGTCTTAGTCAATTCTCCACAATTTGCGCATGGAGTGTTGCTTTTGTTTGAAACCACTGCAGCAAATGATTTGCCTTCTAGAGCAGGCCTAGAGGTTTTATATATTTTTTTTGCGGCATTAAAAGATATTTTATCCTTAGCCATAATGGTAAGAACTGCTTTTTCTTCTTTAAACTTTTCACAGTTAAAGGACCGTGCAGGATGATCGCCGCAACAGTTGGGACACTTGGCGCCATCTTTGCAGTCCTCACTATTATGACCATTTTTACCGCATTGACCGCATGTTTCTTGCTTGGTGCAAGTAAAACTCACGTGTCCAAACCCTTGACACTTAAAACAACGTCGAGGGTTTGGGATGTAAGGTCTAACAGACAGACGATAGAAACCTGCATAGATATACTCTGGCAATGTGGGTGTGCCAAAAGTTAGAATCAAGGAAGCAGTGGCTTTTTTCTCTCCATTTTCATTGCGCATAATGCGAATGACTTCAAGAACTGACTGGCTAGCTAATTCGCTTTTTATTTCATCCAAACTAATGGGGATCAAGTCTCTACAGGTAATGACACCTTTTGAATGATTCAAGGATCTATGAGGTTCCACAGATACCTTGACTTTGTCATAGAAGGAAGTCATCTTTAACAGCGACAAACTTTGTTTCTCGCTCTTAGTTTCCACTAAAATGGTGCCATTCTGTAATTTCCTAATTGAAAGTACAGGGCCCGCTGTTCCAGTAATTGCCTTGTTAATTACAAAGGGTGATACCTTTGATAAATCTGTATCCTTTTCCGCATTTGAAAAAACTAAAAATTTGGGGCTGGCAACTGAGATGGTTGAGCAGCCTTCTCCTTTGTCTTTTTAAACAATTCCTTGTTTACAGACTCATCAGACGAATCCGAATGATGTCTCTTTATTCCTAAATCTGATTTGACAGTTTTTTTTTGTCCAGTGCATCGTGTTAGGCGGAATTGGGCGAGCTCGGTAAGGGCGTGCCCATCTGATCACATTGCGATCACTTCCGAACCCCCAGTTCCGTGAGGATCCCGAGTACTCTTTTGCCAGTCTGGATGGACATCAGTCTGGGACCCGAAACTACTGTGAGGAAGAATCCGACTTTCTTCAACACCGAGAACACTTCCTGACCAAGAACCGAAGTGGCTGGCCCCAGAACAGAAACCACGCATACGTCTTGGCAGAGCAAGCTCACATCAGCCTTGCCAAACCAGAGGTTGTCAAGACTCTGGCAGGTTCGGCACTCCCAACGCGCAATGGCTCTGCACAGTCGAAATTCCTAAAAGAAGGTGAGAATTGGAATGGTGTATTGTTTAATGTGTGTGTTTGTGTGATTGGATGGATGTTTTGTAAGTGTTGAATGTGTAGGCGTTGTTAGACTCGGGTACCGCGAGGGACGCCAAACCCCTCTTAGTAGGTGCAGCTAGTCTGCACCCCCCCGTGCGGGGTTATACGCAAGTACAAAAATAGTCACATATACATGTGTACTTTTCTTATAAAAGTAAGTATATTATCTGCACCCTTAAACTAGGCAAAGATATGTAAAATAGGAGTTTTAGAAGTGAAAATTTCAAAAATTTTCCAGTGGAGTATTTTTGTTCAGTTCCGGCTGCGTTCCGGTACTGGAAAAACTACTAGTAAACGCCTGATATGCCCATTAAATAATAATACACAAATATTATAATGATGAATAGTTCATAAATAGCTCACTTATTCACTTGTATTACAAATTACAACTAGTAAAAGTAATAAACATTAGTAGGATATTAGCTACCACCGTTTAGTATTTTATATGTTCCACCTCCACCGCTTCAAGTAGGCTACCGTATAGGACATGTTCGATCGGTAAACGGTCTTCCGCGCACCAAATAAATATTGTTATAAATTCTTAACCGTTGCATTTTAAAAGGTGAAACTTTCCATAAAACTTCTTTAAGTATTTAACTATAATGTCAGATTGTTAAAAAAATGTATTTCAAAAATTTGTAACACAACTTTTTGATTTAAAAAAAATATACCTGAACACAGTTAGTTTAGTCTGCGCACTGCTGTGAGGGTGCAAAACACGCACTTTATTAACATCTGTAGGAAGAAACTGTCAGTTGAAAGAAAAATACCTGATTATAGATTTGCTAAGTTGGTTGCTATGGTAATAAATGTAAATGATTTCAATAAACGTGTTTTGGTTCAGTATAGACCTAACCTAAAATTAAGTTATTTTTAATCCAAATCACCTGTTTTATTTATAATATGTAATAACAGAATATGAAGAATTGAATTTTAATATCTCAGGAAGCTTCTTTGATTTTTGTTTGTGTTAGCCTAGCTTTTATTTCGAATATAACCTAAAAACTGATGGTTGTGAAGAATATACACTGATTCTAAATTTGCAAAGTTGGTTGCTAGGTAATGAAAAAAGAATGCAAATGCAAACATGTGTTACTAAGTTTTTGATCCGAATCAGCTGTTTTATCTGTTATAGTGCTGATATTATTTACAGGGTGTCTCAAAAGTCTGTGAACGGTGTTTTATTTTTGTAACCATTGCAGATTATTCAACAAAACTTGGTACTAATTTTTTGAAGCAATTATAATTTTTTATGTCCTAAGGGGGAGGACCTCAGGGGTCAGAGGAAAATCTTAAATAGGAGCAAAGGTTGAGTTGTACATCATATTAAAGGTATATCTTAGGAGAACACAATGCCACAAATCAGACATCAAAAGGTTCACCTTACACAAAATGGCTACCGTTTAAAGTTACAATATTGGACTTTTTGAAAATGTATAATTTTACTTATTGGCTTTTGCTTTAAAAGCAAAAATCCGACAATCCACACTAAAAATACCTACTGAGATGCTATAGAGCCTTATGAATAGTTCTATTACACCCTCCTAGCTCGCTGCAAAACGGCAGAAGGAAAACAGTTTGAGCATTTATTGTAAAAGAGGTAAGCTGTTAAGAATGTTTATTGATAATTGTTATTTTTTAACATGTACCCTAGTAAAAATGTATAAATTGAAATAAAAATTGTTCCTCATCCACCTCGTAGACTACTCCCACTGAAGGTGATACGTCCCTCACTATCAACAAAAACTGATCCTACTGCTATAGTATTTCACTTCCTATTAGTTCTAAAGGCATCTTTTTTAATACTGTCCAGTTGGGTATCACTTAAAAGGACTTTATTAAGGATATCAAATCTGATTTTTTTAGAATATTGAGATTGAAGTTAAAAATATATTCTTGAAATGATACTCACTACCCACTCGAGTAAATGCAGCAAGTTCAGTGAGTGGAGTCAGTTTTGAGATGGCAGGCCTTGATATTGCATTGGTAGGCGCAAGAACGATTAGAATATCCCTTGTATTATTCCTTACGCTTTTAATAATGGCAGTCCACTATCATTCATTTAAATTTGCAGTAAGCTCCAATGTATAATTAGTAGATAACAAAATTTACCCCATGTTTTACTGTTTTCAAGTGACTCGACTGAAAATCATGTTTATCTTGTTCATAAAAAAATATAACTTACCAGTTTTGTCATCTATAATTTAGATGTTTATGAACGTTTTCCTTCAAATTACAAAAAAATATCTTATAAATTCGAAGAAATATTATTTATATTCAAGAGGACTGGTATGAAACGGTTTCCTCCTGGTATTGCACACCCTTACATTTTTGCAGGAACTTTTACATTTCTTATGGCTCCCTTCACTTATAAGGATCGCTTGTTTGCCCCCCCCCCCCCCCCCCCCCCCAGCTGATCTTTTTTGAAGGGACATCAATATGAAATGTTTGCAAAGCAAGCTAACCTGCATGTACTATTTCAATAGTGAGAGTCAGAAAAAACTAAATTTTGCAATGAATTTATGAAAATGTTGCTCAACTCAATAGGCTATTAGATCGATCTAGTACGTTGTCAACAAAATTACTTAGGAAAAAATTAAGTTAAAATAATCGATTAAACTTTACAATGTGGTGAAAATCAGCTAATTTTTTGGAAGGGATATCAATATGAAATGTTTG
>JAGFPH010000601.1:462690-491505 GCA_018207615.1 Philaenus spumarius
TATTCCAATAGCCAGAGTCAGAAAAAACAAAATTTTGCTATGAATTTGGTGGCTAAAGGATTAAAATAGGATCCTTCGGTGTATTTATCATCAAAGTCAATAAGGTGGGCAACAAAATTGGATTTTATAGAGGTTTTTCGGCTAAGATCCTGGCTTTAATAGCATAGAATTGTCTCGAATTTTTATAGATACGAAATTCGGTGAAACCCCTTGTAAAATTGTAGGTATTTTAAATCACATTTTGAATGCAATATCATCAGAATTTATAAATAATATGATTCTTTCATACCTGGACACTCATTAATTGGTTCTTTAACATATGTACAAAAAGATTCAATGAATAAGCTAACATGATGAGAATTATACTTCGTAGATTTATTTAACTCTTCTGGAATTTCATTGTGGAAAGGTCCCCCGAATCACTAAATTTATAATATGTAGGTTAGTAAAATATTACCTGTATTGAATACTCTTTTGATTTTATTTCTTACTATTACCATAGCCAAATTGTGTGTTTCAACATTGCCTAATGATTTCATTGCAGCTTCAGAACGAATATTTCAGAAACTATATTCTTCTTATTATTAAGTTTGGGAAAGTTATAATTAATTCCTTTATTTAACAAACTGATTTCATTATAAGAAAATATTATATTTGATTTGTTAATGACTCTAGGGTGGAATGTGTCATTGCAAGAAATAGTTTCACTCCCACATTTGTGCATAAGACTACTTAGTTTTTTGAGTTGGGAGTCTCTTTTTTGGTACAATAATGGGCCAATTTGGTTTTCAATAAACTCAAAAATAGGTACTGTAATATTGTGCGGGGTGTATGGAAGAGGATAGTTTTAGATGGGTTTTATATAACTGACGATTTAATTCCAATGTTACAACATTTAAACAGTACAACACAAACACAAACAACGTATACATTGAAATAAATTTTTACAACGCTCAATGTTGTCAGCATTAAAGCCGGGTCAGAACTACCGATAAGAATCCAATCAACAATCAATGACATTCCATCCTCCTTCGCAAATTCATTACATAATTTCAAGGCAGTGTCAAATATTATGTTGGAATTAAAAGATAATTTATCATTTAGGACATTATGCGAACCATTTTTACGGTCTTATAAATTTCAAATTCTTCGAATACATTCATGTATCTACTCTTATCGCAGAATTTTATCACCTTCATGTTGGTCTGTAGGTCGGTGTATTTATCATTGAAGTCAATAAAGTGGGCAGCAAAATTGTATTTCATAGTTTTAAGTTTAGATTTTATCAAATGTTCCTTAAATCTCTTACCAAACGGACGACCTGTCTGTTCTATGTAATATTTAGGACAGTGATCACAAATCATTGTAGAATCCGGTACCCTCAGCAAAGTCTTTACTGTAGACATTCTGATGAAATTTTGTCTGTAATTTATTATTTGTACTGTAAGTTACCGTGACATTGTATTTAGCCAATTCATTATCCAAAGTATGGTTAAAAAAATTACCAAACTCTGTGGAGATAAACTTTTTTTTTGCATCATTATTCCGCAGTGCAGGCATTTCTATATTCCATACTTATTTGTAGTAGCCTAACTGGATTGTTTATAAATTGATATATTTACCTTTACGATCTGTCGTACAGTCCTTGTTTTTTATATGACGGCCGTTTCGACTATTTTATTCAGTCATTATCAAGTATCCAGCTGTTCGCACACTGGGAACTTTGTCAAAATTAAAACATATAAAACACTTATACATACATAAAACACTTAAATGTACATTACAAACATACAAAGTTAAAATCACATTAGAACCGCAGCAGAAGGTATTCGGCACATGTTACCGTGTTCAGTTCAAACTCGCACTGTCGGACGTTAGTGTCTTACGTTACCGTATTCCGATAGCGCTGTTGGTCAGTCAAATTCAACTTGGCATTGTTGTCCAGCTCCTGCAGAATATAAAAATGTGTTTATGACTGGAATTGGGGCTTGTCATTCAATCAAATATCAGCGTCTGTTTTTTGTTGTTTGCAGATCTCGTACTCTCGTACGGGTCAATTTCTGCATTTCTGTATTATTTCCAAATTTGATTTTATGTCTGTATATCCGTGGTTGGTGTCAATAAGATGTTCGGCAAATTTAGAATGTTGTGATCTCTTTGATGTGAATGAAGGGATCCGAGGTGCTCTTTGAACCGTGTATGGAATGAACGTCTTGTTTGTCCTATGTACATTTTAGGGCAATCATCGCATTTTATTTTATATATGCCATTACCATCAAATTTATCAAAATTTTTAGTTTTAGGTGGTCTTGTTGTGGGCAGTTGTCCGATGTTTTGGGAAGTGTGATAAAATGCGACGTGGTACCCTTGTTTGTGGAATATGTTTTGTATTAGGAATTCTAAAGTTCTGTTGTATTCCATTGTTACACACTTTATTTTGGGAGGATCAGGTGCATTCAATCTTAGTTTTGTTTGTTTTTTATCTGTTTCTTAATGAGTGAATCTATTGTATGGTTATCGTAATCATTCGATGTGGCTATAAATTTAATTGTATTTAATTTGTGATTGTAGTCAGTCGTCAATGTCCATGGGTATGTTGCATAGTCTGTGCACAAAGCTGTTGTAGGCGGCGAGTTTGTAGGCTATGAAGGTGATTGGATGTGGCGTGGATAGTGTGGTTGGTTTGGCTGGGCTTTCTGTAAATTTTGAATTTGTGCTTGTTATGCGATTTCATTATTGTGGGGTCTAAATAATTCAAGCTTTGGTTTGATTCAATTTCCTGGGTGAACTGTAGGTTGGGGTGTAACGAATATAAATAGTTCAATATTAAACTTATTTGTCTTCTGACACCGTTAAATAAACATATAATGTCGTCGACATATCTGTAGTAATACTGTATTCTGTCAAAGTTCTTGTTAGATGGTGCCATTATATGAGTGGTTTCAATACTGTTCAAAAATATTTCAGCCATTATGCTGGAAAGTGGAGAACCCATTACTAGACCTTGTTGGTGGATGTAAAATTATTCGTTAAAGCAAAAATAGTTTTGGGTTAAACAAACGTTGAGTAAATGTATTAGTTTGTTAATTGAATCGCTATTCAACTTGTTATTTGTGTATAGGATATTTTCAAGTATTGATATAGTTTCACCTATGGGGATGTTTGCATATATATTGACGATGTCAAATGATATTAATGTGGAGTTGCTGGGTATGTTATCATCTTTTAATTTGTCTATAAGGTCTAAATTATTTTTACAAAATTTTTTTGACAAAGTTCCCAGTGTGCGAACACCTGGATATTTGATAATGACTGAATAAAATAGTCGAAATGGCTGTCATATGAAAACGACGAAAAACAAGGATTGTACAACAGATCGTAAAAGTAAATATCTATACTTCTATATTGTTCCTGTGTTTAAGAACTATAATATAAATTATAAAACTGGTACAATCATTTGACACCGCTATATGTTTTAATATTAATACTTTATAATTGAAGCCGTCCGCGGAAAGAGGAAGTGACAGAAGCATATGCACAAAGCTGTGGTATGCCGCCCTTTTGTGCTGTGTAAGGTGATAAGAGTTGTTGTGTATGGTCTGGTCTGTGGTGATTGGCTTCCTGTATATTTTAAATGCAAAGTGATCAGAAATCTTAGAGCTGGTGACATCAAGGTAGTTTAAGCATTTGTTTGATTCAATTTCAAGAGTAAATTTTAATCTAGGATGTAATTTATTCAGGTAGTTGTTAAGAAGATTCAATTGTCTGGTGGTAACATTAAATAGAACAATAATATCATCAACCTGTGGTAGAAAATTAACTTATTATGGTATTTGTTCTCAGAGAAACATATGTATTTGTTTTCCATGTAATTCAGGAAAATTTCTGCCATAATGCACAATAAAGGTGAATCCATCGCAATTACATCATTCTAAATGAAAAACTCTCCATTAAAGTAGAAATAATTTTGGTTTAGTACCTCAGTAATTAATCTCATGGCAGAAAGTTAGGTGTTTTTTTTTTATTAAATTGTTATATAAAATATTAATTGGGTCGTTTACAGGGACGTTGACAATATCAAACGAAGCTAAAGTACGATTTTTAAAACATTTTACATCTTTAATTTTGTCTACGAGTTCTAAATTGTTTTTCAAAACAGTAATTGTTTCCAAAATTGATTTCTCTCCTAATTATGCGGTCTATTTTTTGAAATTTTGTAAGGTGCCTTGGTAAAGTTTACGAGTAATGGGAATATCTGGTTTGTGTACATAAGGTAGGCCTTTTAAAAATGGGGTTTGTGATTGATGACCTTTAAATATCTAATATCACTGTCAGATAACAATTCAGTACTATTTGAGATCAGTTTCTTTATAGATTTGCTCAGGCTCGGTCTGAGATTGAGGGTCCCTGAGGATTTATCACTGGAATACCAACAGCGAAGGTAAAAATTAAATGTATATTCTTCGTAAGAATGATTTTAACTGTGATTTGAATTTTGCAGGAGTACTTTTTAAAAACAATTTTCGAGTAATCGGCCTCCATACCCTCCGCTTTAGTGGGGGTAGCTATTTCATCCCTCCTTCACCGACCCTAGCCCTGGATGTGGCAGTGGAGGGATGGCTATTAGTTCACTAGGGTTAATGATTTTTTAAATGTATATATTCATAGTCTAGCTGTAAATGCACCCATTACTTAATTAAACTCGTGTTAATTTGAATCAACTTCCTTATTATTATTTGTACTGATAAACTAATAATGACATGGCAGTAAACTCAAATAAAGTACGTTTTTTCCAAAAGTAGTTTTTTCTTCTGTGTTTTTGGGGCCCCTGGCGATCTCAAGGACCTGGATTTACAGTGACTAATAGTGAGGCCTCGTAATTAAATTATTATAAATAAAATGTTTTATTTTGTCAATATATTCAGTACTTTGCATATATATTATTAAATTTCTCTTATCTGCTTTTGCTATCTGAGCATCTTCGCTAACCTTCTGTTAAGTGTATTATATAAACAGAAGAACTTTGATATTTTATTTATTTTCTTGTAAAGATTCAGCCTTGTTTTTGTTCAGTGAAAACTTTTCTATTTTTTTTGGTACGGGGAATGTTGAAGATGCAATTAGAACATTATGTAGAATACAAAAGTGCAAGGTCTAACCCCTTGTGGTGCTGTCCTCTACGACTTCTTGCAGACAAATACGAGGTACGGTAATTGTGTTCTGATCCAAGTGACAGAAACTTTGATAGGTTGGTGCTTTAACGGGTTGACCCAATAGAATACAATAACTGAGCTTTTTACTAAGGATCTGTAACATTTTTAACTCCAAGATAGTTTCAAAACATTCTATTTACCTGTTGAATATTTCTTTCTTAGTTTCATAACTTTTGAATGTAAGATTGCTAAATTTATTGAAATATCTTGTACATTACAGTACTTCATGATGACTATGATTGGCATTTCTGTAATAAGTCTGCTTGGTAAAGACAGCAAGTGTTTAAATTGTTCAGATACATTAAAAAAAATAAAATATAGAAAAATTATAATAGGTTAAATTAGGGGTTCTCAACCTGGGGGGCGTAGAAGAATTTCAAGAGAGGCATGAGTGTAAATAAAATAAAAAAGTAATATCAACGTTTACTCAATTTTGTGCCAGCCCTCTGATTAATGTTGTGAAAATTACTAGCATTACACACAAACCTAACCTAAATTACCCCAAATTAATTTGTACTTAGTTCTTTGATTTCATATGTACTCATAGGCGTAACCAGGGGAGGTTGGAGGGTTATAACCCCCCCCCCATTGTAAAACATATTTCACACTTGTTTACATTTAAATAAGCTCTAGAGAGTAACTTGTTCTCGACACCTATGCAAATGTCAAGCTACAATAAATTATCTTTTAAAACGTTTATTTGTCGCCATTCCGAATATTGATATAGTAAATATATATTTTGACTTACCGTCTATAATATTCAATTTCCTGTCGTATACGACGGCCGTTTCAGCTATTCAGCCATTTTCAAGTATTTTTCAGCAGGATATCCCTTGTCACTTGTTAACACGAAACACTCATTACAGTACAATAACACAACACAATAATAAATAACACAATACATTAGTTAAAAAAGATAAAACAGTCAATTCAAAAATCTTCTGAAAAGAAAGGAAAGACAAAATTAGAAATCTGAATGAACCAAAGAAAGACAAATTCTTGGTGTTCAATTATTTTAAGCCGTTTGAACACATATTCAGAAACCTACTCCAAAAACAACAATATAAAATTACCTACAGAACAACAAATAATTTAAAGAGCCTCATTAACCCCCCTAAAAAGATATTCCACATTGATAAATTTGAAGGATCCGGAATATATGAACTGTCATGCAGTGACTGTCCAAAGAAATATATAGGACAGACAGGGAGATCTTTCAAAAAAGATTTAAAGAACAAATTCCATCCTCCAAACAAATTGCACTCTTAACAAAGTCAGAATCTAAATTCACTGAACACCTTATTCAGGCCGACCATGGATATTCTTGTATGGAAGACTTACTTAAAATATTACACCGTTGTAAAAAGGGCCGGTTTATGAATTCCCTTGAGCAATTCGAGACATACAAGAATCATAAAATTGACAATAACATTTTATTAAATGAAAACCTTAACTTCGATTCCAACGCATTGTTCGATATACATTATTGGAGATAAGCAACCCCTCCATCGATTAGCATGATGACCATCATTCGGAGTACGAATCAAAATGTTGCGCCCAACCAGACGAAGATTTTTGAATTGACTCTGTTATCTCTTTTTTTAAATAATGTATCGTGTGTATAAAACAATAATAATTGTTTTTGTGTTAAAAGTGACAAAGGATATCCGGCTAAAATTACTTGAAAATGGCTGAATAGCTGAAACGGCCGTTGTATTACAACAGAAAATTGAATATTGTAGATGGTAAGTCAAAATATATATTTATTATATCAATAATATTCGGAATGGCGACAAAAGTTTTGATGAATTATGAAAACTTCATATTTACTACAAAAGGTTGTAATCTCGTCAATTTATTGAAAATGATAATTAAGACTTTCTCCATGAAATTTCATTTATTTTCAAATAACCATTGTTAATGACTTTTGAATAGTAACCTTTTGATCTCCTTGAGCCAAACTTTTGTTAATGAGTTTCATACCACCATGAGTGTATGTCATCTTGATATTTTTTGTATTGTTTGTTTGACTAATTTTCAACATACTTTTTTAAAAACATGTAATGTTTATTCAAATAGTTTCAGACAAATACCTTTAGAGTAACAAAGGACTTTAATTACTAAAACATAATATTTATTAGCAACATTGTTTGAAATTGTAAAATACAGAAGGCTCTGATGATGTAGCAACTGGTGGCTTCTGATTTTGTCATGTTTCTTGGTTCATGATTATGAGATAATAGACTATTAAAATTTTTAGGAAATACAGAAATGTATGGTTAAAATAAGTTTTTAATATAACGATCTGTGGAATTTGTAATAGCTATAGTCAAAATTTTTGTGGCACTGTAATTAAAATAATTTTAGTTTTTAATTTTTTTTTATTTATCAACAGATTAACCTAACGGTATAACACAACTATTGCACGGGTCTTTAGGAATACAAAAAAAAAAAAAAAAAAAAACATGAATACAAATTTTAACTTCACATTCTATGGACAATTTAGTAAAATTCTACAAAAAACAACTTTTTGGCTAGCAGTTTGTTTATAGCCAGGTGAGGCCCTTGCAGTTTTAAGACAGACCCTCCCAAAATACTTGGTGTTTAAATGGTTACTGAATATATCAGTAAAAAAGAAACTATGTATGAAACACAATATGGAAGTACAATTTTCAATATGTAAAGCTAATGCCATCATGATTATAGAATACATAAAAGTAATTAGTGTCAAACTCTTCTTCCTTTTTTTAACCCGTCAGTGAAGTCATGGCCATTTTGAACAATCAACCATTTTGTTTTGAAATTTTATGGCACTGTGTCACCACCCCTCCTCCGTCACAATACTTATCCACCAAAAGTTTCTATAGGTAGAGAGCGGTAGCGGGCGGGGGACCTTTCAGTTGCGCTGTGAGCAGCAGTGATTGAAGTTCTTTTATTGAGCGGTCTTTTTTTCCCCAAGAGTCTATTCGTGTCAATAACATTTCAGTCTAATTAGATTGATGTAACTTTATTAGTTGGTTCCTCCGATATATAAAATGGATCACAATGAAGAGGAAAGGTTATTACTACTCCATGACATTGTCGAAAAGGAAGAGAGAGAGCAGATTCGTTCTTTGAAAAATGAGTGCGAAATAGACAATCAAACAGGTACTGAAAGCTAGGGGAGAAAGTGTTCCTCAGGTCAAACTCCTGCCCAAAGTGCAAGCCCATGGAAATGAGGCTGGTCGCTGTGGCTATTGTGACCGAAAAAAGAACAGAAAAACCAAAACCCAATGTCAAAAGTGCTATGTTTTTATTTGTAGAGAGCATACTAGATCAATCTGTGTGAGATGCGGCAAAGCCCCTGCACGTCAAGAAAAGGAAGGTTCAACTGATTGAAGTATGGCTATTAATACATATTCTTTATTTTATTCATTAAAATAATATTTAAGTGTAATTTTGTTAGTCATTTTTTATCTATATTGTTTTACACCAAAGAATATATGATTTTTAAACATCCCAAGATGTAACACCTAGTACACAGGAAATTTTGATGATTATTTTAATTCAATTTCTCTTACAATTACAGTAATTGACTAGTTAAGTAATATGACTCGTGTATAAATGTTATTAAAGCAATAAAAAGGGTTTTTGAAAAATAAAAAGTGTATCATCGCTTAAAAGCTTCACGAAAAAAATGCGGTCAAAAGTACCCCACGAGTCCACAGGAGTAACAAAATCCATGAGTCCACTGACGGGTTAAATATCATAATTCCACTTTAATCTAGCATTCAGAGTCATTCCCAAGGTACTTTACCTAACTTTTTCAGCAGATTATTTGAGAATTAAGAACCACAGAAATTGCATTTACTTTTTTGTTTGTAAAATTAACATGAATTAATTTATCTCTTCATTCCTCTGGAGAACTGACCTAGGAATGACCTGAACTGACCTTAATTCAGGGTATTTTTTCTATTGCTTCTTCACACAGTGCCTGATGAAACTGAATTAGCAGCATCATATGCAAAAGTAGCTGTTCTTGTCTCTTCTTCAGTCATATCAATTACGAAAAGCAAGTACAGGGTCGATACAAGGCAAAGTTGTTAGAGTACAAGGTTGACGCATTAGACTGTTTTCGTGGTTCAAGCCAGCCACATGCAGTGACGTCACTCAGTGACCGGTCCGCCGATCTCACGCACTGGCTCGGGCAGTTAATGAGCAATGCTCTGCATCTGCTCACACAGTACACATTGTATAATGTTTGTTGTTGTAATAGCCTTGTACAATCTAACATGTTTTTTGTTATATTATCATGTCTCTATTTCCTTTATTAACTTATATCTTTACTCATATAACTGCAGTAAATACAAAATATATAAACGTTCAACTATTAGTTTGTTTTTTTTATTTTATTTTAGAAAGACCACAACAACATAATAGTAATGCAAACAATATTCACTTATCACAAACGATTTTTATTTTCATAGTTTGTTGCCTAAATGTGGAAGATGAGGAAAATTTAATATTCTTCTATTTTTAAATATCTAAGTAGCTCATAAGAAAATATAAAAACTGTGCTTAAATTAAATGTTTACGCTGAAACATAAACAATACTGGATTTAATTGGATGTTTACTTTTGCCAGAATGTAGGGCCTACTGAGAAATCTGTTACAATCTTACTGTTGTTTTAGTAAACTACTTTTGTTAAGCATTATTACATTTAGCTCCTTTTTAACAGACAACAAGAAGAAAATTCTGCTGTGTACAATTATTTTTGTAAATGAACATACCTTGTAACTTTAAAAATTTTATATATATTTTTTTTTTTTTTTAAGAAAAATCTTCATTTTTTACAGAGAAAAAGTACAGTATAATACAGTTGAATATAATTGAACTACACAATTAAATTAAACTTACAAAACTAAAAATAAAAATAAATTATACAATAATCTCTATAAAAAAAGTAGGAAGCCCTGTAGGCTCAGCCTGTTTCGGTCTCTCCAACAAAAGAACTACAGCAAACTCCTAATGTGCTAAACAATGAATAGAATTTTAAAAAATAAAGTGCTATTACATAAGATTAAAAGGTGGAACTTATGAAATACATTATTAAAAAAAGAAATATATAATAAAATTCAAAACTTTTCGCGAATTTTTGACAGTGCAGCCTATATTGATATAACATTATCCTAATAACTAAAAAACTAACACCAGCAGCAAGACTCAACGAATGACACAGATTTTCCAACATCAAACAAGAACTTTAAAAAAACACTCCACATCATCCAGAGAAAATAACCAGGTTTTTAGTTGCATTATAAATTTTGTCTTAGATTTTATGTCCTTCAAAAACGTGGGAATCCTATTAAAAATATTAGGTGCAGAATGCAAATAGAATTTAACAAAAGCTTCTTTGAACGGACGAGGCAAATCTCTATTATATTTAGACCGCAGTCTTTGACGGTATACATTCTCATCAGATAAATTGTGCCCACTTCTAAGATAAAATAATTTTAATACTTTGAAAATATATAAATGTCTCAAAGGAAGAAGTTTTAACTGCCTAAACAATGGCAAAGAATGTGAATTTCTAGGGACTTTTAATATGCACCTTATGAGGTGTTTCTGTTGTATAACTATTGGCCTAATATTTTGAAAGTAAATGCCGCCCCAACATTCAATACCATACTGGATTCTGGACTCCACTAAGGCATGGTACATTTTTTTAGTCATCCATAAAGGACACACATTTCTCAAAAGATAGAAACTACGAAGACTGACAAATAACTGTTGTTTCAATTTATCAACATGCATTTTCCAGTTTAACCTATGATCTATAAACAAACCTAAATACTTTATGGATTCAACATTCTTGATAATATCACAATCACAATCATTCTTACATTCATTTATTGAACCACATCCTGTGTTATGATACTTAACAGATTTATCAAAAGATCCTCTCCCCAATAGATTAAAAAGTATATAGCTGCTCTTGGATACATTTAAGAACATGTTGTTTTTTAAAAACCACAGTTGCAAAGATTTTAAATCGTGTTCCATTGAAATTCTAATTTCTTCATAAGACTCACCACAATAAGTAAGACAAAGCTGTGTCGTCTGCATATGTGGTAACTTTACCCTTAAAGCGAGCATTGCATAAGTCATTAACATATATTATAAAAAGCAAAGCACCTAAAACAGAACCCTGCGGAACCCCAAAATTAACCACATTACTGGTACTAAAGCTGCTATCAATTTTAACGCATTGCATTCGACCAAGCAAATAACTCTTGAACCACTCGTACACCACTCCTCTTATTCCATATCTTTGTAATTTGGCGAGAAGAACAGAGTGATCTACAGTGTCAAACGCCTTCCTGAGATCCAAAAACATACCTCCAACACTCCTTCCCCTATTAATATTTTCATAAATGTCAGAAAGAAAATATGGTACGAATGTTAAATAAATTTATTTATAACATGGACTTTCCAAGTTAATTTATTAAGTTAGTTCATAGTAATAAAAAAATATCACTTCCTTAAAACAATCTTTTAATTCATCGCAAACATATTTTTACATTTAGTTTTGTTTTTATTTTATGTTTACAATATTCGTTTGAATCGTAGTATATTAATGAAGATTTAAATTATTATATTTTTCATTGGTTATATTAACAATAATGCATTTATAAAGCTGAACACAGCATTTATAAACACAGTGCATTATTTGTGTTTGTAATATAGACAGTGAATATTTAGTTTGTATTATTTTTTGTCATTTTGCATTTATTTGTAAGTGATTACACTTCTCGAATATGGAATGAATACAGTAAGAAAACTTCAGCTAAAATAAGACTTAATAACAGTGCTCACTGAACCAAAATACAACCTCATGGTACGAGTGATTCTACTGAAATATTAAAATGGCGAGCGGGGGAACAAGGAGCAGGTGGCTGTGCAAGGTCACTGAGTGACGTCAAAACACCTGCCCGCTAGCAGGAATTGTGACTACTGGGCGAGACGGGGATGCGTCAACCTTTGTACTCTAACAACCTTGGATACAAGCAAATTTGAAGATCAAGAAGCAAACTTGAGCGATTTTTTTTCCAATGTCTTTGTTATTCTATGTACCTGGCCTATTGTTGAATGATATTATTGAATTGATTGTTAGAAATCATATTCTGTCTCCTTTATATTTGTAAAAGGGTCGTTCAATAAGTCCTTAGAAAATACAAGAGATGGTGCGCAGATCACCGAAAATCGTTTGTTTTTCGGAAGCATTATTACTCAGTAGTCAGCTATTAAATTTTCGTTGGATGAAGTTCATGGCACAGCTGACCTTGTTTATAATTGGGTAAATGAATTTAAACGTGGCCGTACATCAACACAAGATTAACATCGTTCAGGACGTCCAGTAGAGGTGACTATACCCAAAATAATCGATAAAATCAAAGATATGGTGTTAAGCAATCGGCGATTTAAAGTGCGCGAGATTTGTTGAGGCTATAGGCATATCTCAAGGTACAGTGTTTTCAATTTTACATGAAAAAGTTTCAGCAAGATGGGTGCCACATTTGCTCACAGAGAGGAAAAACACAATCGTGACGTTGATTCTGAGGCTAATTTGACACTCTTTCGTTGCGATCCGGATGAGTTTCTGTGTCGATACATAACTATGGACGAAACATAGCTTCACTCACTACTACACGCCAGAGAAAACGAACAGTCTAAACAGTGGGTTTATGAAGGCGAAATCAAAACTAAATACTCTCATTTGAAAATGAAAAAAGTCCTCTTTCATCAAGACAATGCACGGCCTCATATCTATGCAGTTTCAATGGCTAAAATCGTGGAATTGAAGTTCGAATTGTTACAACATCCACCGTATTCATCAGATTTTGCTCCAAAGACTTTTCTTATTTCCAAACTTGAAAAAAATGGCTCGGCGGACAACGGTTCGGGACGAACGAAGAAGTCATCTCCCTAACAGATGCTTATTTTGAGGATCTTCCAAAATCTTGCTTTTTGAACTGGTTAACCCTAGAACTGGCATCGTTAAAGCTAAAATTGAAAAGCCCGTTTATAGCGTTTTGCAAGCATATTTTTAAAAATTCGCCAAAAATAGTAAATGAACCCCAATCCAAAAGTGTTCAATAGCTTTTTTGTAGAAGAAACTTCAAAGAATTCAAATATGTCACTAAAAATTAGTTTCTTTTGAAATTGTAAAAGTTATTAGCTCAAGAAACAAAAAATGTTCAGTAACGAAAGGAAAAAGTTCAACTTTAGGCCTACATAACAAGTAGTAAACATTTTTTTATATTTTTTTCATAAGCGTAAAAAAGTTTTGTAATTTAGTTCTAAATAGAACTGTATAAAAACATTTATCAATTTCAAATTTCTTATTTTGAAAAAAACAGTTTTTATGTTCCAAATACACGACTGCTAACAAAATTAAGCCTAGATTGAAACTTAATTTACTAATATATGCTTTGCCCAAAAAAGAAATATTATTATAACAAAGTGTAGAGGATAAATAAAAGAAAAAAACGGTTTACTTGTTTTTCCTTAGTTCACAAAAGTGTTTGAGTTATCTTTATTTGAATAACAAAATGACATCAATCTAATAAAACTTCCCCGACTATATACTACAGGCAGGGTCACTTGAATACCGTGGGAACCCATGCGCCAGACATTCTCACTAGAATGTTCTAATTATGTGCTTTTCATTGTCGTCTAGAAAAACAAAAAACAGGTTATTTCTAGTTCAATTCCCACCATTACAAAGGTCAGTCTTTTTTCTACAAAATGGTGTAAAGCAATCTGTCAAAACATTTTATATAGGCGTAATATCAGTTGACAAATGGGCTGTTTCATTAGTTGAAAAATTTTTTTTTTTTTTTGGTTTTTAAAGGCGAAAAACCTAGGTGGTTATCATCGCCTGATTGGTTGAAAAACTGCCCAATCGCAAGGGTTACAGAAATCTTTTGAATAAATCCTGTAAAATAGTGACATCTAATTGGAAGGCACCATTAGAAAGATAAAATCTTGACGAATCCAATGGTAGCTTTATAATCTCAATATAAATACTTCAGTAGGTGGGCTTGAACGTTGAAGAAGTGGGAAATAACAGTAAAATTGTATGCAGATTCGCGCGGGGAATTAGCTGTAGCCAGATATGCATATTTTAAAACGATGATTACGTATGTAAATATACGTTTTACGAAAAAGTTGTAGATACGAAAATTAAGGTTTAATTCATTTCCTTTCCAATGGTACAATTTTTATTACGATTGGATGATTTTAAGTGGATTAAATTATCGATAATGCAAATTCTTGCTAAGGTTCGAGACTGCAGTCTGCCACTTTGAGGGTTAAGCAAGTTGGAAAAACGTTTAGAAAAGTGTATAGAGTTAAAAGGAGATTATGTTGAAAAATAAAAAAAAGTTACCCAAAATACTTTTGTTTTTGGATCTTTTTCTAAGGACTTATTGAACGACCCATATATTTAAGTAGCATTTTTCCCAAATAATTTGGATGATTCTGGCTAAAGTGACATAGGTCAATAGAGTACTTATTGGTTGATTCTTTCTCAGTATTGTAATACATTATCCTTGGCTACTTTTCACTGTCTTGGTACATATTGCAATCTGAAAGTATTTAGGAGTATTTCAAACCTTTTCTCTTGATTAGATTGTATCCCAGAGATTTTTGCTGATCTGTATACAGCAACTTTAGCCTACAATATAACTACTCTCTTGTAAAATATAAAAGTGTGCTTTAAAATCAAACAGAAACTATTCATGTTTTATTAACCCTTGTGTCGCTATAATCCTTCAAACATTTTTTGTCATTTTTTAATATCACGTTTTTAATATACAATATGGTATCTTCAATTAAGAACATTTAGTTATGCTTATTTTCCGTAGTTTTAGTTAGAAAACATTTTAAGTGATGACTGTATAATGTATTCCAATAGAAGATACTTTACTTATAGTATTTGCAACATCGGCGTCACTCTGAGGGGGGGGGGGGGCAAGTGCCCCTCCAACATTGTCCAGTATATAAATTTATCATTAGTTATGTTTGTGGCGAATATACAAATAATTTAATATCTACTATTTTGTAAAGTTCTTCCTCTTTTTATAAGTCGTTTATGACAAAATGTTTTAACTATGTTGTTTATTTTACTTTATTAAGGTTAACGTTAAAATTATTTTCCAATATAATTGTTATTACATTTACTTACTATGAGATATCATTTGGCTAAACTTACGGACTGAATGAAGTAGTATATGTGATTTTATACTTTAACTCGTTGAAGGTTAGTAATCCTGTATGACACCCTTCCCCAGTCTCCCCGCCGTTTCACTTCGCAGTCTGTAATCTGTAAACTAGTTTACAAAAAAACTAAGTGGAAGATTTTTTAAATGAACTGAAAGAAGGCTTATGCTCAATTCAAAAATGTAAACTCAATAATACCTAAAACTGTTTTCCAATGTGTATATATATCCAGGTATATATTACCTGGACTTAATAAATTATGGGAGGTGAAGCTTGATAAGAAAAATACAATAATATATAGAAGCAGGCCAATTGATAACTGAATTCAGCGAAATAAGGTCTACAAAACAAACACAAAACTTAATATTAAATTAAAACTCAAGACAAAATATTTTTTTAATGTATATCAAGAGCATTTATAACAATATTTTACATACAAATCACATACTAGAAATAACTTACATTATTCGTTTAGTTACGAATATTTCTACTGCTTCACAAATCATTAAATATACTTAAAAACTACATCTTTCTTACTATCAACAGTTTGTAGTTCTAATTTAATTGGGCACTGTAGCCAATATCCTAATAATTCTTCACTGTAGCCTATTAAAAAGTATATTTTTCTAGCAGGAATATTTCGGCTTATGATGCCTGCTACACGTATTAAATTATGTTGTCTTTTTATAATAATTTCAGAAACAAATAAGCCATGCCATGTTCCAGTCATGAAACGACGGATAAATACATCTTCTATTGCAGTTTCTGATGCTCTTAACCCTCCAACCAGATTAGCTGAAAATGTTTAAAACAGACTTTTACCAAATCTACCTATTATTGTTGAGAGTAAATGTGATTGTGACTGGGGTCATTTAACTGCCACAGTGTTCAAGAATTTATTCACACATAAGCACATTTTGTAGAACCAGTAAAAACACATTATTTCACAACAAATATGTACTTAAATGTACAAATTCAATTACAGTAAGAACAAATAATGAACTTTTAAAGACTAATATATATGTATTCAAATAATTTCAAAAATCAGAAAGTAATTCAGTTTTTGAAAATAGTCGCTTATTTTTTTATCTTTGCAATGATTTGTCCATCAGTTGATATTAAAACTTCTGCAGAGTGACGTGTAGCATTATCAATGAGCAACACAGCCATTAACAGTATCTTTTCTAGATGAATCCCCCTCCCAAAATATCATGCTCCATTTAAAAACCCAGCTTTAAAATAAATCTATTAGTTACGGTTACGTTTAATCCATTGTTTGTGAATTCATATGCAAATCAATAAAAGATTTGAACTTTAGATTGTACAACCTTTGATTATATACGGTTCACAAATATATTATAAAGAAATATTTATTATTGATAGAAATGCCACACGTTGCGGCGTCAAAATTATAAAGAAATATTTTTTATTATTATTTCTTTTTTAAATAGGCCCAGTTCTTTTTTAAATTATGTTGTAGATGCCAAATTTAGAATGATGAAAATTTCCTTTGAAACTGAAAAACTGCCACAGCTAATATTATAAATAATTAACAAATTTAATTTTATACAACTCAATATTTAATCATGAATTTACTATACAAGTATTAGGTATTTACATATTATAAGTTATTTCAAATCAGATAAAATTATTCTCTTTCTCAAGTTTAAGAGTCCCTGGCTTTCTTAATAGGCAATCACTTAAATGTATACTTTAATTTATATTACAAATGAGATTATTTACTTTTACAAACTATGAAATTACAACGTACAGAAAAAAAATGTCCAAATGGCTTATTATGAAATGGCAAGATATTACCTTAAAGTTGGTGCTTATTATTAAAAGATTTTACCACTGTTCCTATGTTTTATTTATGAAAATTGTTTTCCTCTTTCACTGATTATTACTACAAGTCCAACACATTTACTGAGTTTCCGTTTTCTTTTATAAAATTTCTTACAAAATGATCAATACTTCCTTACTTAGTGGATACCAGATTAGAAGTGCTTAAAAAGCTTTATTAAAATTCCAAACATGGCACTCGACAATTGTCACGGCCATCAACATCACCGTGTTGAATATTTTGCTCACAACGGCACACCTTTTGGGTTACGTTCACATTTATTTTCCAATAATATTTTTTTTTACTGTTAATAATCTACATATTTTAACTGTCTATTTATATATTTAATTTCGAATCACTTATTATTGTTTCTTTTTAAAATCGGGAATGTCCATTTCAATAATTCATATCATTATACTTCGTCGACGTCAAATTAACTCGATCGACTTCACCTGCGCTTTTATGTGTCCACTATTTAGCCTTGCATAGTCAAAGTTTATTTCACATGGTTTAAATACCAAAACACCACTGCGTCTACAGTTTGTCCTTGGTTATGCTACATTCTTTTAATTTTCTAACACTTGTTACTTATTTAATTTATATACAATGCTTTTATAACAATTCTTAATATTATTTTATTTACACAAAACATGATTGAATTTACATCGTTAGGACAATGAAAATGTTCTAACAATCGCTACTTTAGGCTTGTGAATTAAACTTGGTTGTATTAATTTTATTTTGGAAAAGGTAAGTTTAGCTTAAATTTAGCTTTAGTTGGTTACAATTTGTGAATTTAATTATTATTTTAAAATGCCGAAATGCTCCAACTCTTATTTACATGAATTCTTTTGAATTTCTAGGTTAGGTCTACATTAACTTTCTAGGCTATGCCTATGAATCTTACAGATCATTGTTCTTTTATTATCTAAGCCAGGACTTCTTTATACCTTTGAATTATTATCATTTTACTTGCCCTCCAGTTGTAACAAAATGTTACAATATGAATTATAGTTTAGAGGGGCGGACCCAAATTGCTGCGTGATTCTAGTTACTACAGCGACAGTTGAGAGTTCTTTTTCTACCCTTCGTTACTTAAAGAACTATTTGAGAAACACTAGCCTACAAGTGCAGATAGACTGAACGGTCTCACTTTGCTGTTTATATACAAGGAAATCAAAGTAAACCCTGACATCATTAATAATGAAATGCCAAAAAAACCTTGTTTACTTTTGAAATACCGTAGTAAAAACAATAAATGACTAATCCACAATACTAGTTCG
The DNA here is from genome assembly GCA_018207615.1 of Philaenus spumarius. Lineage (NCBI taxonomy): Eukaryota > Metazoa > Arthropoda > Insecta > Hemiptera > Aphrophoridae > Philaenus > Philaenus spumarius. The sequence goes on from JAGFPH010000601.1 coordinate 481,294, forward strand.
GCACATCCCTATACGTTGAAAAATTCTTTACCTGTTGCTATTGAACACAAGAATCAAAAATAAAAAATTTAATATTTCACATCGAAATATATGGGTCAAAGTCACAAAACGGGACAATTTCAGTCCCTTTAAAAAAAAAAAGAAAAGAAAAAAATATGACGAAAATAAAAATATTTATATTTTTGAAACACTTTTTTCCTTCTCACTAGACAAATTGCATGATAAAAAGTTACTATTTTTAGTGACTAAAATATATTTCTTTTCTAAGAAATACAAATCGGTCACTGTCTTTGACCAGCTATCTTAAATATTGAATGTCAAATAAACAAACAAGGAGATCGATAATCACGGCAAAAACGGCATAGAATAAACATTTAGGTTATGTGATGACTAATACATAAACAATATTCGAGCAGAGGACAAGATAACTATGTTTTTTTTCTTATTCAACACTTGTCCTTGAAACAGCTAAACAAAGACCGACCCAAAGTATAAACCTGCCTTTACGTTATCGATCGCGATAGAATTGACGCGATCAGTAGTCTGTTGGAAGTTTATTAGTGAACTTCAACTGCTGGCTTAGTTGAAATAATTTCAATTTGTTAAATTCTTCGAAAAATCACCTAAATTTAAGGAAACTAATAATAGTACCTTAATTGCATGACAAAACGGTCACGTAAATATTTTAAGTGTATATTAAAATGTTGCAGTAACCAACGTGCCTCGTTAGTTGCGCATTCGTTGTCTTTATCCTAAACTCAATAGGACAAACCTATGTTACCTATTAATGCTAATTCACCGAGTTTTACTTGAAAATTACAAAGCGGTCACGTGCAAATCTGTAGCGTGACCGCCATGGTATTATGTGACCGTTTTGTTTATTTACCACTTTTAGTAATTATATATCCTTTGTTTGTGTTATATCTGGAATTATTAAAGATTTGTTATTAAAGATTGTGGTGTTATACATATTAACTCAAGAAGTTACTTTGTTTTTTTAAATATTACATTATTATAGCCAATCAGTACTTTGTTATGATTTTTCGGTTGCTTTGTTTATTTCAACACTAAAAGCTGCTTACCCTAACCATTGTTTGTTTTAATTATAAAAACAACTATTTTACTTGTCTTCCAACATTTTCTAATCACAAATTTAAATTATTATCAAAACGGCCTCGATCGCTACCACGCGTTAACGATCGCTACCGCGCGGTCATGATCGATACCATTCGGTCACGATCCCTACTACCCGGTCACGGCCACACAAATCGGTCACACACACGAAATCGGCAGTATATGTTTGATTCAAAATCTGATTGTATAATTTTTATACAGCATTATTAAATGAATGTTATTGGGTATATTAGATATTATTAATTATACTTTTAAGCTATCTCAAAGTAATATTTTGCCGATTAAGCAAGCGTGACCGATTTGTATCCATTAATGCTTCGGTACACTAAAAGTCCATAAAAAAATAGAAATTCATAGAATTTAGCTCAGCTACATATGAGATAAAGTTCCTGAACATGTTATTTACCTAATATGCTATTTATTTATATAAAATCAAATACTTAATTTTAATTTAATTTTTTTTTGAAATTGTCCCATTTTGTGACTTTGACCCATATATAGTTTTAATTTTCTATTCTCCTGCTTACATCCAATTTACCTTTATTAATTTTACCCGTTTTTCTTAACTTTAGCAATAAATATTAAGAGACCCAATATGTTTAGTGGGAAATTTCCTACGAAAGTAATGGATAAGTTTCACTTTGCGATTTTCATGTTTAGATATGATTAAAAAATATGGAAAAAACAATATTTGTCACATTTAGAAGACATATATTATATACAGGATGTTCAGAAAAAGGGAACCAAGAATTCAGGGCGTGATTCACCACATCAAAATAAGATGAAAAGTTTTAATAAACATAGGTCCAAAATTGCTCCGTTTTGTGTCTAGCCACCTTTATGTTTCTTTAAAAAATAATTCATAGCTATAGAATTGTTTCACTGATAAGTTCAAACTTGGGATGAAGGTACCCGAACAATGATCTATCGCAAGAAAATAAGCGTTCATATACAATCATGCGTTTCAAAATGGCGGCTGATTGAAAATTTCAAACCTAAATTAAGACACTTTTTTTGTAGCCCTTTGGATTCCTGATTACATAATGCAACTGTCAAATCAATCGGATGAAGGATAAAAGCTAAGTTCAAGATAATAACAGCATTGTACATACAATATTGTTGTTTTACTGTGAGAGTATAGGATGCCGGGTTGAACAAACCAATTATTACACATAACTGACAGTGAGACCGTCCGATATTGAATTAAAAGAGTTACTAAAAATTTGTCAAAATTTTTTGTTAAAATGTATGGTTTTTTAATAATTTAGGTTTGAAATTTACACACAGACGCCATTTTGAAACGCATGATTGTATATGATCGCTTATTTTTCTTGAGATAGATCATCTCTGTAAAGACCAAATCTGACTAAAAGACTCAGTTTCACGGTAAATAACAAATCATGATTCACCTCCTTTGCTAATAGGGCTGTCGTTTTCATGGCACGGCACACGTTGGTATACATGGCTTTTAATGGGATAAATGTTGTCATGTCTTTCATGCAAGGTCAACCCATCATTTTACAGTTTTACTTGACAGATAATCGTTATCTGAATATCACATACTAAAGTATATTTTTATCACAATATTATATAATATAATTTACCATAATACTAGCACATTGCAAACTTAAATAAAACTCACAATTATTTGAGACTGTACCTACTAATTCTGAGCAATATTTTTATCACAGCAACACAACTTGCACTATAAGATTACTCTAAACATTATGTCTAAAACCTTGGAGGTTTAATATGAATCATGTTCTCTTTAGTAACAGCTCCAACCAATATAATCTAAAAACCAAGTATACTGATTAAATAGTTTTAAACCGTCTCTATTTTGTTTTCTTGAATCTCCTTATTTTATATGACAATCGCTCTATAAACTAATTAATTATACTTAAAATAACCTTACAAGTATTCCATGAGTTCCAAGATTTTAACTGCGCTATTACTTCAGGAGGATTAGCCATTTCATAAGTCAAAGGTTTGTCTCCTTTTATAGAACGCTTGTACCTTCCTGCTTGTTTCTTTTGACATGATGCTGATGTATGAATAGTACGCTCCGCACATGAAATGTTTCTTAAAACTGCTACGTAATTTGGAGCTGGAGAAATAGTCTAAAAAAAACACAATCCAAAAACATCTATTACAATTAGTAATACATAAATATAATTATTTTTAATGTAATCGAGTGTTAGGCCATATCCAGGCAGAACATCTGATAATCTTATAATACCTATATCAAACATAGCATACATGCAAAACAATTCTAACTAATAAAATCAATGTGTCCATAAACAAAATGAAGGATCTACCCTGACAAATCTATTAACTTATCTGTTTTGATTTAAAATCGGCGGAGAGTGAACCGCGTTCGGGACAACCATCCACAAACAGGACGCCGGAAAACATTGAACGTGTGCGAGCGATGCTAACAAAAGAACGGCGATTGAATCTGCAATTAATAGCAGAAGAAGTGAGTACAGTAGAACCCCTCTTAACCGGCCTCGGATTAACCGGCTTATCCCAAGGAACAATAGAGTTAAATATATTAACTGGCCGAAGTCTCAAACATTGATTGTTTGACGGACATTCCCTAGAAAATAAAGCAAGGTGACGCAACGTTAGGTGTGCGGCAGGGGAACAGGGGCGTAAAAATGAAACAAAGGATGACACTTTGTCAATTGATTAAAAAAAAATACAGATGCCGCGGAAGCAAGAGGGGAATCAAATCTTGCTTCCGCGGCAACTGTATTTTTTCTTAGTATCAATTAACAAAGCGGCATTCTTTGTTTTTTTTTATGCCCCTCCTCCTCTGTTCATCGATATGTATGACCGGGAACCGACTTTTCTGGGTTCCATTGTCACAGGAGACGAGACTTGGTGTTACCAGTATGACCCGAAACAAAAGACAATCAATGGAATGGTGGTCACCTCCTTTCCCGCGACAAACAGCCGCGTGAAAAAATCCAAAGTGAAGCCCATGTTGATCACATTTTTTGACAAAGAAGGAATCATCCATAAGGTATTCGTTCCTGCAGGCCAAACGGTGAATTTTGCATTCACTTGGAGGTTCTCAAACGTTTGTTGCAGCGCATCTGGCGTGTTAGACCACAAATGTTCCAGGCTGGAAATTGGATGTTACTGCAAGACAATGCACATTTGCATACCAGCATCATTGTACACCAATTTTTGACTCAGCGTGGCATGCAGTCTTGCAACACCCACCGCCAGATCTGGCACCTGATTTTTTTTTGTCCTACATCTTAAGAAGGCCTTAAAGGGACCACGGTTTGTGGACGTAGAATAGATTCAGAACCAAGTGACAGCAATTCTGAAAATAATTCTACATGAAGACTTCTCTAACAGTTTTGAGGCGTTATACGAACGTTGTCAGAAGTTACTTAATTGTGTCTGGTGGAGTATTTTGAAGGCCAATAAAGGTATTTCTAATGTTCATTCTATTTGTATCATACCATTTACCGAACTTTTCACCCAGTACAAGTTTGTAACACTTCTTATTTTCATAAAAAAAGGTTTTTAATTTCTAAACATATAGGCCTATATTATATATACGATTGATAGTGACGACCGAAGGTACTTGGTAGAATTCCATTATAATTAAAGGACAAACACAATTTTAACTTGTACAAGTTAACTTTCTACGTTAAGTTTAACTTGTAGAAATTACAAAAAAATTGTGTTTGTCCTTTAACTATATTATATAGGTAGTACGTCGTACTTCCATACATTCTAGTCCCAACAATTTGGAACTCTGTTAGCCAATATCGCAATCGTGTAATAAAAATGGCTGAAGAATATTTATGTTAAATCCCATAAGCAAATTTTGGTTTATTAATTTGATATGTTATATTATGTTGTTTATATGTTATGTTATTTGTTTTAGATTGTTTATAATAGATTTCCCGCGATCAGTCAAGTGTCTAATTTCATTATATACCCTAAAGGAAAAGTGAAATTTAGTTAATTCTATTAAAACCTGTGATCACCACATTATCATCCACTAGAACCAAATTTACTTCTGAAGTGACTCTTAGTTTTCTGGAACATGCATAGGAATAGGGAAGTAAGGGCCAAAAATTTACTATACGACCCTCGGCTGATATTTTTACATGTTGTAAATTTGACCACATAGTATGTTTCCAGTTAGTAAACTTATAGGCCTATAGGTTCTTACCACTACTACTTAACTTTCCCAAAAAAAGGTTGTTGGCTTGATCTTGATACAGTTGCAAACAATATATTGCACAAGTGCTGTACCAGTATAATCATCATTGAAAGTATTGCAATTATAGGTATATAGGCCTATATATGAAGAGATTTGATGGCGCAAGTTTACTATTCGACCCTAGGCTAACCTATGACAACAAAAATGCAATAATAAAAAAAAATGTAAAAGGTTCTAACCTATATAGTAGGCCCCTATTTAGTAACAGAATGTTAACCTGTATTCAACATTTAACAGTAGGCCTAGAATGTAAAACAACATCGTTGTCTGCAAAAATATTAGGCTAGGGTCGAATAATAAACTTACGCCGATTTGACTGCTAACATTGTGCATTACAGGTTACTTTATTTATTAATGTTATTTTTTTTTCAGTGACAGTTTAAAAATAGCAAACCACTAGGCCTAAGGCCTTCTTCTATCAAGACTGGTGCAACCTAAAAGAACCTGGTAAAAATTTGCTCTAGCGTGTCAATCGATTTTCAAGGGAATTTTAAATAATATGAAAGAACACGTCTAACTGATTGTAAAAACAACAAAAATATTCCCGGGAAATAAAATTTATAGAAATTATGAAAGAAATAAAACTTGAAATTATAGGTTAAGTTTCGACATTCCCGCAATATTTCAAGTAGGCATAATTATAACATCAAACAAATCACTTTACATTCACCAAACACGTAATAAATAAATAAACTAAACAATAGGCTATTAATCCAAAAGTAGCCTACCCACAAAACAAGAAAATTTAAAAATAATGTAACAAGAAACGTTAATAGCCTAGCCTAACGAAAACAATAACAACATATAACAGGCCTAAAGAAAAATACAAAATACAATATAAATGCGTAATTAAAATGGAATTTCATCGACAGTGCCAAATCGAACCAAATATCAGTTGTACTAAATGGGATGTGTATAAAACGCCGACTCGTGGACCAAAGCATTGAATCTCATTGGTTGCGTAGTAAATTAGCCGAGCGTATAACGAAGTGAAAGGAAATTACATTAGGCCCACCCCTACTACTATTTGGTTATTATCACATTATGTAATTAAAATTTAAAAAAAAACTAAAAGGTTCTAACTTATAGCCTAGTATTTAGTAACAGTGTGTTTACTTTTTACTTAACCTGGCCGATAACAGTAGGCCTACTATGATTATTTTTCGTTATTATCACTTTATATAGTTAAAATTTAAAAAAAACCTAAAATGTTCTAACCTATAGTATTTAGTCACAGTATGTTTACTTTTTATTTAACAGTATGTTTGTACTTTAAAAACGTGTGTAGTTGAGTTGGCTAAACTATTCATTTCTACACAAAAGAGAACAAGACAAATCCGGCAACGCTGGGAGAACACTGAGAAAAACATGTCGGCTCTTTACAATGTAAATTCCCATCACGAACATTTGATTTGAAAGTTTTTAATAGGTATTGCACGTGTTGAAGATGGTTAAATATTGCTTTCCCGTCATCAGTGAAGTGTATAAATACTATATTTAGGCCTAGGGCCTATAAAGAAAAAAAAGTTAAGGTTGGTTTGTGTATTTATAGTATCGATTGACACGCTATTGTAAACCAATACCAAAAACCTGAACTAAATAAACTTACAGTCTCAAATCACAGTGTTTCCAGTTTGGAAACATTATTATAAGTTCATAGCACTCATTAAATACTTTCATTAAAAATGTCTTCTGCTTTTGCTATTTTAACAAGTTTTCTTCTTTAAGTTCACCTTTATTTCTTCAAATGTATGTCAAGATCTGTCAACTTTTATTTATCAAAATAATTTAGTTCAATCTAACCTATTTCTTATGACTATTGAAAATAAATAAATAAGAAGATAGGTTTGGATGTGAGGTTATTACTGATAAAAATAACCTCAAAATATGTTGTGATCTAGACCAATGAGTTTTAGAATCTTGAATATATTATCCCAAATACAATAAGAAGATTAAACGAGTAAAACAGTTGAAAAGACCAACAAAATAATATAATAACAATACTAACTCTCCAAACTCCTAATAATGTTGTTAAAGACGACATGGAATGCAAAGTTCTTCGTTCCAAGTTCCAATACAAATACAAATACAATACAAACAATACAAACTGAAACGTCTAGGCCAGAGATAATTATTGTGGTCTACGCCGTCTAGGTCAGAGATAATAATACCAAGAGGTCTAGGTCTAGGTCTAGCGTAGTGATGCGCGATGTTTTAGTCGATTGTTCAAACATCTCGAGTCCACTCGATAGTTGTCACTAAACTTGTTCTCATGAAGATAGTTGTAATGTTCTCATGAAGATTGTGTTGTGTCAAATGCTTTACTAAAACATTCTGTGGAAAAAGCTAAAACCTGGTTTGATGCAAACTGCTTAAAGATAAATGATAGCAAGCGAGTATATACTGTTTTCACTCAGAAGTGGAGTTATAGATGATGGTGATGTAAAACATGTAAAACTTTTGGGTTTGTACTTGGATAATAAGCTTACCTGGCAACCACATATAAATGCTTTATGTAAAAAACTTTCGAGGGTATTATTTTTAATGAGAAAACTTAAGTTGGTTGTCAGTTTTGATGTCCTGCTGATGACTTATTTTGGCTTGTTTCATTCACTGCTGATGTATGGTATTAGGCTGTGGAGTAATTCCAGTCTCACTTTCAAAGTTTTTCTATTACAAAAAAAAGCTGTAAGAATATTGGCAGGTTTATCAGATAGAGAGTCTTGTAGAGCTAGTTTCTCTAAATTACGGATTTTGACATTGCCCTCTTTATATATTTATTCAAATTTGATTTTATGTTAATCAAAATATTTCACAGTTTGTTAAACACAGCTCAAGACATAGCTATAACACTACTAGAAATAAACAGGATTTGGTTACCCCTCTTAACAGGCTTGCGAGATCATATAAAAGCCGCAGTTTTCAACAAATTAAGTTATATAATAAGCTGCCAGGTACTATACAATCCTTGACTGAAAAGAATTTTAAAATGTGTATATCTGATTTCCTGAAACAAAGCACCTACTATTCATTAGAGGAATATATGAATTCTGATTTAATAAATAAATGTTAAATTTTAAGAAATGATAAATTTTAAAAACTGTTAAGTTTTAAAAAATATGTTAAATTTTAAGAAATGTCAAATTTTAAGAATTTAAATATAATGGACTATTGCTAATTACATTGTAAACAAATGTTTAAAAGCAAAATAAAACTATTCTATTCTATTCACTTTGACTCGACTGTTCTCCCACAAGCATGACTTTTGGCAAACTAGAAGAAAAAAAAGAAAAGGTTCATCATCATCACAAAGTCCGCAAAGTCGTGAATAACAAGTAAAGTAGTAAAAAATCCTTGTATCTGTCGCGGATCTCGAAAACGGCTCTAGCGAATTCAAAGAAATTTTGTATTTAGATGTAGTTTTGATTTTTAAGTACACGTATATAGTTGTATTTCGTGTAAAAACGCAATTTTTTTAGAAAATCTAATATAAAAGTTGAAAAATTTTAACAAAGGGTCTTGTGGGTTGCCATGTTGATTACAAAATAACAACGAAATAGTAAAGTGATACAGTAATCAAAACAGCTGTTTATAAACAAGCCAATTATTTATACTGTTTTAGCACGTTGGAAATAGAGTGGAAAAGAAATGATTTTTTTTTTTTTTAATATATATTTATTTTCCGGTTCAATGTTTCTACATTATGCACAGAAATTGTAACAATGGTACCATAACATTAGTGGGATTCGCTTCATTGAAGTCAACCTGTGACATGAATAATATTTAGTAAAAGAAAACAGGAAAAGAGAAAAAAAAATTACAAAATTACATTAGATAACGAAATAGATTGGAATAGAGTTTTACTAAGCATGTATCTCTACTAACAAGTCTTGAGGTAGTCTAGCTTTGAGTCTTGAAGTTATTGGTTGTCCAAGGTTAAAAAACACTGCACCAGAGGAAGAATTTAATGACATCATGAAATTTCTTGTAACTTTTTTAATAAAGACACTTATAGGATCTATACCTAGTTCTTTGTGGAGTTGTTCATTTCTTACAAACCAAGGGGAATTAACAGCAATACGTAGAATTTTGTTTTGAAATACTTGTAATTTTTTAATTTTTGATGAGCACAAGGATAAACCCCATACCGGGCAGGCATAAGTCATCAATGGTCGTAGTATAGATTTATAAATCAGCACTGTTGAAGATGCATTTAGTGATGATTTCCGATTTATAAGAGGATAGAGTTGGGCAAGTCTTGCATATGCTTGATTAAGTTTAATATTTAAATGAGCAGTCCAGTTTAATTTTTTGTTAAGATATACTCCTAAATATTTAATGCATCTATCTGATGGGTTCCAGTTTAATGATGTATTGCATATTTTTATTTTCGGAGGATCATCGTACTTTCTTAGTGAGAAGATTTTTGTCTCGCATTTATTTGCATTTAATTTAATTCTCCATTTAGTAAACCAGGCCAAAAGTGTGTCGATACATGACTGTAGAAGTGATGATGTTGTTATTACATCGTGATCTTGAACAATTATTGCTGTGTCGTCTGCATATAACGCTAAAGTAGAATTTTGGGGGATTGGAATATCGGCCATAAATATATTAAAAAGTAATGGAGCCAAAATTGATCCCTGTGGAACTCCTGCTTTAATGTCTTTAATCGTTGAAAAGGAAGAGTTTATACGAACAGCAAACGTGCGGTTTGAGAGAAAAGATCTCAATATCTCTATAAGGTAAAATGGCAAACCTATATTATACAACTTATACAATAACCCATCGTGCCAAACTCTATCAAACGCTTGAGCTACATCTAA
>JAGFPH010000602.1:24665-34761 GCA_018207615.1 Philaenus spumarius
GGTTAAACACGGAAAACTTGTCCTTCCCTGAGACTGAGCACGGTTAAGCCCGGAAAACTTGTCCTTCCCTGAGACTGAGCACGGTTAAACCCGGAAAACTTGTCCTTCCCTGAGACTGAGCACGGTTAAACACGGAAAACTTGTCCTTCCCTGAGACTGAGCACGGTTAAACCCGGAAAACTTGTCCTTCCCTGTGACTGAGCACGGTTAAACACGGAAAACTTGTCCTTCCCTGAGACTGAGCACGGTTAAACACGGAAAACTTGTCCTTCCCTGAGACTGAGCACGGTTAAACCCGGAAAACCTGTCCTTCCCTGTGACTGAGCACGGTTAAACCCGCAAAACTTGTCCTTCCCTGAGACTGAGCACGGTTAAACACGCAAAACTTGTCCTTCCCTGTGACTGAGCATGGTTAAACCCGGAAAACTTGTCCTTCCCTGTGACTGAGCAGTTTTAACCGCACTTGTCCCATTTATTTTACATTGGAAAAGGGGGAATTTAGTCATCTAGATCAATTTGTTTTACCTGAGTAGTTGGTAGGAACCCTTCTACGATCCAGGTCCAGTAACCTAGCAAAATAGCGACTACAAAGCAACATACAATCATTTGGGCGCCATCTTGCTAGTTATTCATATGAAGATCCGCCATCTTGCTAATCATTCGTAAGAAGATCCTAACATGCCGTAGCGCTAAAAGTGTTAAGAGGTATTTTCTGCCTCATAGAGTAGAAAGAACCATGTATCCTCCGGCAGATGGAAAGTGTCCGTATAAAAAACATTGAGCTTACTTTGTCGCTTAATATGAATAATAAAGTTTTAATAAAGTTTGTTCCATAGTAAAATGCAAAAGTACCTATTTACTAAAAATGTAGTTGAAGGAAAAATGTGTGTCTTACGGGAAGAAAGTATCTTAGTCGCTCTAATGACATAAAGTGATACTAACTTTCCTCCCTTAAGACAAAAACAACTATTAGAACACTCGAAATTAAATTAAAATTATGATGACTCAACTGTCTACAGACTGTGTTCTGCTCTTTCTGTAATGCATCATGCTAGAGCAAAATTAATTTTTATTACTGTGACAGAAAAAAGTGATAGAAGTAACCGAAGACCTGATAATAATAAACAATGTATTTTCTTTCTACCAGGATACTATCGTTCGGGGGATAGATAAGTGATATGATTAACCGATTGATAACATTTTATCCGCGGTTAAAATAAACGGCATCCACTAAAGATACAACTGTAGATTGTTCTGATACCAAATGTCTCAGATACTTATATCTAACACTAGCCCTAACCTGTTTATGTGGATCATGTTCATGTATCGGTACACAAAAATCCAGTAAAGACCTACCTCTAAACACACATAACTTTTGGTAAATTACTAAGTGTTAAAATATATTACTGAATTATATAAAAAAAAGGACATAAGCCTACTATTCTTACCATAAGAGAAACCTTTAATTGACTTAAATACATCTACAGTCTGTTTGTGGTAACCCATTTCAACAGTAAATCTGTCTCGTGATATAAGTTTACAGTTGCCAGTTATCGTTTCACCGCTTGAATTACAAAAAGGCACTAGAGGTTTGTTCGATTTTTCAATTTCATGTTTTGTAAACTGAACTGTTAACTTTGGTTTTACACTTTGTTGGCTTTTAGACGGAGAAGATGGAACAGAACTATTGTAAAACGAAGATGTAGGTTTTGTTACAGAAAAATTAGATGAACTTGTGTTGTTGGAACAATTAGTCGGATTTCCTTGCAATGGTGAGAGATTTTTACTTCCAACGTTAAACTTCGCAGCTCTCTTCTCCAATGCCAGTTTACGATTCTGCTCTATCCGTTTCAGCTGCTCAGGAGTTAAAGCCGAGGCCATTCTTATACAACTTAATATACTGTCTGAAAATAAAAAGTGAAATTTTTAATATTTTTTTCCAATACAAAGAAATTCATTTTATAAAACTATACTAGTGACATTGCTAAAGATGGGTACTCAAAAAATTACATTCTTTGGTAATAGGCCTACTCTACTATTACTGGGTCAACTTCAAATTTTATGTTATTGTAGTTCTAGATAGTATATTGAATAAAAACTAACGAAAACACAAAAAAGTAAATGTCGTAAATCATTAGTAATGATGAAAACTTACATTAAAAGTCGTCTGAATCAGTTTCTGTTTTAGAGTATTGTGTAGCTGAAGTATCCAATTCGTCTGGCGTTTTACCGTCATAAACCTCGCAGATAGCACGAACAAGCTGATGTAGCCTTTCCATGTAGTCAGACAATAGTTAATTAATCTAACTATAAAACAATAGCCTGAAATTCTAACTTAAAGTCTTTAGTGACCGTAAGTTTCAATTTGTAAACTTATATTATATAGGCCTACGTTACAGTATATTGTCTATTATTATTATTATCGGACTACATGTAGCTACACAGTAGGAATACTCTGATACAGAACTGATCCAGACAACTTTTAACGTAAGTTTTCTTCATTATAAATAATTTCCGACATTTACTTTTTTGTTTTTTAGTTAGTTCTTGCTCAATAAATTCTGTAACTAAAATAAACAACTCCAAGCTGACCCAGTAATAGTAGAGTAAGTTACTACCCATTCTTTTAAAAAAATAACATAGCCTCTAATTATTTAATATTGGATTTGTGTTTTTTAACATCTTCAATCTTGAACTGAATTTGAAGTCATTTAGCCTATCAAAAATATATTATTTAAAAAAATATTATTCTATAAAAATAGCACTGTATTTTTTTACAGTCAATTTTTGTCTGTAACATGTCTATTTAATTTGAACATATGTATCTATCATTTGATTAACTATAGGCTGTGATAAAAGAAGTAGTGGTATTCTAAAACATTGGCAATACCTTCACTTTATGCAAATTAGACTATTGAAGTCAGAGAATAGAGTACAGTAGAATTAACATCAAAAACTAGACTCAAACTTACGCAACTGTGTTGGAGTCTCCAACTGTATCACACTAGACAATCGCCTTTAAAATTTGCCCATTCTATTATTTGTCATTATTTGGAAGTAGTCGGGGGCAAATATATAGCGTACAGCTTTTACAAAATCTAAGTTTTCAGGCTTGTTATAAGTTTAACACATTTAATACTACAATATTAAAGTAATGGGGAAGCCAATCTGGTGTAGGATTACAATATGACTTCCAGTTGTTAGGAAACACTATGCACTGTTAATTAAAATGTATAATGCCCTGAATAAAAAAATGTTTAAATAAATAGAATGAAATTCGATAACATTAATGATCTGCCCAACTTGAAAGTAATCCTAGGCCTACTACAGTGTAGCCTACACATATGAACATTAACCTCAACTGTAATATTGTTCAGTCTTTAACCTTCTGAAATTCTGGCGCAAGTTTACTATTCGACCCTAGGCAAACCTATGACAACAGAAATGCAAGAATAATAATTTTAAAAAACCTAAAAGGTTCTAACCTATAGTATTTAGTCAGTATGTTTACCTGTATTCAACATTTAACAGTAGAATGCAAAATCACGTCTGCAAAGATATTAGGCTAGGGTCGAATAGTAAACTTATGCCGAAATTCTTATTTTATGGAGTTTATTTACTCAAAATGGAATAACTACCCAAATTAAACCAATTATGCTTTACAATCATAACCTACAAAAACGTGAAATATTAAATTGGTTACTTACTACAAAATGAAAATATGTGGCCCAAGCCTATATGTATTGCAGATTTTAATTATAACAAAAGTTTACGGTAAATAACAATGTTTTATGTACCCTATAACAAACATGTCTAATAAAACTCGACCATAACATCACTAACGTTTAACTGTCAGCGTCGGCTAGGACCAGAGATAATAATACCATTGTATTTGGATAATCTTTATCAGAGATAATATTGATCTTTTTTATTCATGATCTATGATAATACCAAGAGGAGATTGGTAACTCAATGTTATAAGTTGAAACTATCTTCAGCGATTCTGGTGGGTTAGCAGTGGACTAAAAATTGAAACTGTAACATGGAACACTTTCCCTATATTAGTTATCTCACCCTGGACCCAGCCGACTAATAAGTGACCAAGTGTCTAAAAAATTATAGAATTTTTTCCAGACAAACCAAAGCTCGGAGGAAAGAAGTACATAATGACCTTTTTTATTGAAAAATACCTCCCCTACAGTGTGGTATATTTTTTATTTTTCTCTATCTTCATCCCAGCTCGAAATATTAAGGATAATCGAAAAAAAAATGATAACCGATTTTTTTTTCGACTTTGGGAAATCGATAGACTGGTAAACTTTTTTTTATGTTAAACTACATACTTTAATGGACTTATAAAAAAAATTAGCCGTGTTGTAAATTACTGGAACTTTTTTCTAAAATTACCCCTACCGACTGGCCTAAGAGTGCATACTGTGTGTAAAAAATGATAATCGATTTTTTTCGACTTTGGGAAATCGATAGACTGGTAAACTTTTTTATGATAAACTACATACTTTAATGGACTTATAAAAAAAAATCAGCCGTGTTGTAAATTACTGGAACTTTTTTTTCTAAAATTACTCCTACCGACTGGCCTAAGAGTGCATACTGTGTGGTATACGTAGCATTTTCTCTACTACATTTGCACCGTAGCATATTCATTTTCTCCAAATTTGCCTGTAATAAATTAATTATGAAATAAACGATCTTTATGAAATATAAAATGCTGTGAAGAATATTTCACAGTTATCATCCATCAGCTGTTTAAAAGATATTTGTTATTATTATTTTAAAAACAGACTGATTGATTAGCCTAGTTCTAGTTTTGTTTTCTGATAGTGTCTTGAATAAAAAATACAAATTAAAAGTATTTGTCTTGTTTTAATATTTTATAATATAATATAAGAAGCTTGAATTTGAGCAGTGTGAAAGAAATTATTACAGCATATGAGAGAGGAATAGGTTTATGCCAAATATTACTCTAATAAGTCCATAGAAGATGGGGTTGAAAGAAATGGAACAAGGAAAAGAATGTTGTAAATTTAATGAAATAAGTGTCAATTTTAAAAGTAAAACAAGCAAGGCCATAGGCTAGAGACTCATCTAACTTTACAAATCAGACATATTGTCTGAATATGTGCATACAATAGTGATAGGCCTAACCTGAAGTAAATAATGGACTCTTATGAAAATCCATTTGTTAGAATACCATGGGATGATGTTTTATTTGAATTAGTTTTACCACACCTTACATTGAAAGATTTGTTTCGTTTACGTGGGCTTTCGAGAGCATGCAATTCTTTGGTGGATATGTACTTGAAAAGGATGCGGGAAGTTAACCTGGCCTTATACTATGATCGTTTTACTCCAGTAGCTTTTGAGGCAAGTTTTCATTAAAGAGATACTTTCTTTAGATATATAGCCTATAATAAAACAATAGATGCATTTTTAGTATAGCACTAGGCCTACTTGTTTATCACGGTTGGACTGTCAACCTATATGGAGCCCTATATACAAACTTTCCGCTTCAGTTACATCATAGAAAATGTCAATGATTCAATGTTATTAAATTACTATACACAAACTAAAAGAAAAAGATACAATTTGTAGCCTATTTAATGTAAATATTAAATAACATTGTAAAAAAAGAATCAATAAATCGTTAATCTAACCACGGAGTTATCTATCGCTAATGGCGATATTTTGTAAAACTATCTTTCGCCAAAACACATAAAACAATAATAAGTTGAAACTTAGACTTTCCTAGCTTAACCCTCTAACTGTCAGACCACTCAAATTGAGTGATCTTAACGCCCTGCCGTAGTGAATTGTGTAGTCTGTGACAACTCAACTTGACTTGAATATTTCACCCACTAAAAATCATCCAATCGCAATAAATCAAAAACCGTTGGAAAGGAAATGATCTAAGTAAACTTTAATTTTTGCATTTACAAGTTTTTTCTAAAACGTATATTTACATACGTAATCATCGTTGCAGTTTTTGAGTTTTCTAAAAGCCAATGTCGCGCGAATTTTAATGCGCCGAAACTACCTTTAATTCCCGTTTTTATGTCTCTCCCTACAGGCCGCCCGTTATTTTTTCTGAGTTATATCTGTATACTGAAGGATTCATCACACTTTTACCTATCTGAAACTGCCATCCAATCAAAAATCGGACAAATAGTTCTAAAGTTGTGGAGTGTTTTGTAATGCCTTGATTGATTTCAGATTTCAACCAATAAAGCAGCACATTTTGCGTTCGAGATATCTCTTATAATTCGAATTATTTCAATAGACTTTTTTATATCTATTTATAGACCAAAGATCAATCTTTCGTTGGGTGTAAACCAAACTATATTTGACTGGTTAGGTGTTATTCAAACAGCAGTTGAAATTTCATATTTGCACAGAATTCATACTACCGCTTGAGTTTGCAAAACAAGGCTGTTTTCATTGTCTTCAACGGTCATGTTTTGAATTTCGTTTGTCCGCACGAGGTTTCATTTGTTTCATCTCACTTTTGTAATTCAATTGATTCTAAGTAAAACACTTTTATGATAAGTTAATATACAAGTATACAGTTCAATTCTTTGATTTATTCTCTACACTTTGTTATAATAATATTTCGTTTTTGGGCAAAGCATATATTAGTAAATTAGGTTCCAAACTAGGAAGTTTTGTTAGCAATCGTGTATTTGGAACATAAAAACTGGTGTTTTCAAAATAAGAAATTTGAAATAGATAAATGTTTTTATACAGTTCTATTTAGAACTAAATTACAAAACTTTTTTATGTTTATATATAGATTTTTTTAACCTTTCTCTACAAAAAAGGTACTGAACACTTTTGGATTGGTATACAATTACTATATTTGGCGAATTTTTGAAAATATGCGTGCACACGCACCGAAATGACTTGGCGTTGCAAAACATTAACATTGACAGGATGTAGGGTTAAACTAACTTAACTCTCTTTTTTGACATATTATATATATAACAACACTCCAGCTTATTAGCCTATGCAAAACAACTTAATTGATGTTAGAAACTTAGGCGTAAATTTACTAAATTCGACCCTCAGCTGATATTTTTGCAGACTACGATGTTTTACATTCTACTGTTAAATGTTGAATACAGGTAAATATACTGTGCCTAAAGACTATACGTTAGAACTTTAGGCTGTTTTTTTTATTATTCTTGCATTGCTGTTGCCGTAGGTCAGGCGAGGGTCGAATAGTAAATTTGCGCTGAAACTTATATATGTTAACAATATGGAAACACACAATCAACAAATAATTAACTTACAATTAGTCTCTCTCGCAACTAGTACTACCTACTTATTGTTGTGTAAACATCCTTGCCAAGAGCTTTATTTTCAAAATTTTTCATACAAGAAAAAACCAGCAGTTCAGGTGCTTGGATATAGGCCTAAGTAACTTGCATTCTGAAATTAGGCCTACTATTATTGAAAATTATTCTTGACATATTTGCAATAAGCGTATAATACCTCCATAACAAATACTTACAACTACTTATTATAATAAAACTACAGTACATTATTTCTGTTTTAGGTCTTGTCTCGAAATTGTACTCAGCTTCGGAAAGTTGTATTTAGTCGTTGCATTTGGTTAACGGACAACTTGGTTAAGCCATTGTTTCAGAGCAATCCTCACATTATTCACCTAAATTTGTATCACTGCACTGGACTAACTAGTAGTTGTTTGCAGCCTATCATTGTTCAGTGCAAGGTATAGTAATTTATTGTTTACTAATGCATGATTTTATTTGAAACATCAAACTTGTTATAATTTTAAAAAAAATATTGTATGAAGAAGAACATCCTCACACAAATAGAAACTAGTGTGTGGTTCCTTTAAATATTAAATTCGATATTATATATATATATAAAATTTCCTAAAGTAGTGTATTGCTATTAAAATTTAGGCCTAGGTTGCAGCACAAAATCAAGCTTAATTTTACATGCATTATGCTTTTATTATTTACATAATTAATGTCCTATCCCATTTGATATAACAATACTCATAAATTGCTTGGACAATCTTATAAATAACTAGCTTTTGGAAATATTAAATTAATGTTATATAATTGATTGATTGGACAGCTTTATTTCATCCAACAGTTAGTGAAAGTTTATTACTTTTCAAAGAATCAAAAACTGTATCAAATTTAAAAGAACCTTCCAAGTTAACCTTATTTGAATTAAAAGCCACATTTCCCTTCACCATAGATCTAAAAATTATTTGTGGTCTAAGTATTCAGGTAAATGTAATTTTTTATCCATTTTCCTTACAACTTTCTTAAATCATTAACCTTCTGCAGGTTGCATCACAAAGCTTTCCTCTGGGTGGTTTTAAGTTTTGTATGAAAATGGTTCCTTTTGGTCGGCTATCATAATTTTTGGCCTAGTTCACTAGGAACTGCCTACTACTCCTTTCACTTCCACTAACAGTTTTTTTTTAGTATTAGAGCTAATTTCGTTGTGGTAAGGAGTATTCTTCTGTCTGCTACTCATCGTGACACTGCAAACCCAGAGTTTTATTGCTTGTGCGATCTTTTTAGTGATAATTTTTTTAATATTTTTATTTTCTATTTGATGTAAATAGTGGTTTTAGTTGTGTTTCCTTATATAAATTTCATTTTTATATTTATATTTAACAATATTATCAATAAAAGTGAGTATTGGTTTTACAAATATAATCCCTTTCATTTTGTAAACTGAAGGAATCCTCCGTGTGCGAATTTTCGTGTTTCAGAATTCATGCTACCTCTGAAAGGTTAATGAATGATGCTCAATGCAGTTTTATCACTTCAGTCAAACTAAGTGAAAGATTTATAATTTTGAAGATGTCAGAATATGTTTTATTAAAATTTAATGCATCACATTAAGATTTAATGAAAATATGTAGCCTATATTACAAAATGTATTGTTGGAAAGGTTATAGTTTATTTATTGTTTTTACAGAACTTGGAACATCTGAACCTCGCTGGCTGCTATTGGCTCAGCACAGGTTGCTTACAGGCCATGACACTACACTTGAAGAAAATCTCTCATCTTGATCTTAGCTCTTGTAGCTTGCTCGATAACGTTGACTCATTTTTACAAGTTTCAACAGGGTATGTTAAACAGAGAGAGGCATGAGTAGTAGGTTAAGTTAAGTTGTTACTCAGCCTGATATTGCACGTGGTTTAGCCAGTAATTTTGTTAAATCTTATGCATTAGAGTAAAGAAACAAATTCGTTGTGATAATCTGTGATCAAGATCTAATCTAACATTTTGTTATTGTGATTTTATTAGGTAATTTTTAGTTATATTTTCAACTATATTGTATTAAAACATGAACTAGGTTGTACATAATATGCAGGTTTGTTTCAAGGCATACTTCTCGGGCATAATCTTTCTATTAAAATCATGAAATCACTTCATTATAAAAAAATATTATACTTCATAAAACTAATATATTTTTTCCTAAAACACAATTTTATAAATTGAACCAGAATATATATTTAAACTGATTTAAATTTATCCTTAAAGCCGTACTTAATTATAAATAGGTATTTATAAATAAATATTATTTTTCAGGTTAAAAGTATTAAATTTATCAAACCTCCCTTGCGTGACGGATAGAACTTTAGAAGTGATTTCGATTTACTGCCAAGAACTTGAACATCTCAATCTGCAGGGATGTTATCATATTACTGATGAAGGGGTGTGGTAAGTTTATTTTAAATTATTTGAAGACGGTATTTATTACTTTCTATTTAGTTGTTTGAATTTCTTTAAATTCAAATCGGACTAATAAAGTAGTACAATAGAACCTTTCTTATATTAATTTATCAGAACCCACGACAAGTTGTAAACCTGAAAGTTCATATTCATGTAATAGGCCAGTAAAACAATTTGTAAGAAATGTGAATTCATAGAAAATTATCACAAAAAAGATGTCAACTCAGATGAATGATTATTTTTGTTGCTTAAAGTCTTTCTTTTGTGGCAGTTAGACTAATGAAGACAAGGAGCAGCGTGTATCAATAACTACAACCTTCGCTACTTGAGTTGAGGGTCCGACTGGGAC
>JAGFPH010000602.1:34861-47308 GCA_018207615.1 Philaenus spumarius
AGCCCTGAAGTTGGCTGCGCCAATTTGTAAGATGCTCTGCTTACAAATAATTAAAAAAAAAATAACAAATATATAAACTTGATTTGATTTGCAAGACTCTATTTTTAGTTTTATTCTATCTCGGGTAGTGAATTCAATGACCTGATTGATATATAGTGAGGAGGATCAGATTAGGCCAAACAAAGTAGACGATTTAGAAATTACCTTTGACATTTATTAATATCATAAAATATATGACAAAGAAAAATAAATTCAAATACATACAAATTATAGATTATAAATTTAAAAAGAGCTGGTGATTTATAAAAAAAAGAATTTTAAGTGCACTGTACTTACGAAAAGCAGACCACAAACTTAATTAATTTTAAAAAAGAAAACCCCTCGCACGCGCAAACTTTCGTCGTAGCCTAGTTCATTGTCATGTCCGATTTACTGTCACATTAATTTAAGCGATCGCACTATACACCATTTGACTATGAGATACTACATTGTACTTGTAGATCAAATAATAATAATTGTTACATGATTAAACTGTTAAATGCATAACGTATAACGCGCAACACTTCTAGCGACGTTCACTGCTTGACTTCTCGTTGATAAGTGTCCTTAGCGTCCTTCTCACACGCTACATTCGGCTGGCGTCTCTTTCCTCTCCACCAATCAGAAAACGTCTGACCACCTATAGATGTTCGAAGTTGCGTCAGATCTTTGGGATGCTAGCTATGCATTCTTTCTGTGGATCTTGCGTGTGAACGCACGTAGGCCGTTTCTTCAGGAATTGGCTTGCAGGTGTTCGCTTATCTCGTCTAGACTTTTGGACGTTGTTTTTCTAACTGCGTCTTGAAACTCGTATAATTTCCGCGTCTTGGCGTTAGTACATAGACTGTCTATCTTCTTAAACCCTACTTTTAAATTTAAAATAATTGATTTAAAAAATAGTCTGCCTTTATTTTTTATTCTACTGAAATGTACTTTAAAATTGTCTGTCCTTTTATATTTATTTCCTTTACGTTAAAATGCTTCTAATTATTAAGCTCTCTTTCTAAAAAACATTTGTAATATAAATTAAGTTAAATTCAAAAATAAAAATGCTCTCTTTCTAAAATTGACTTTTGGTCCTATTCTATATTATTTTATACTTTGGGAAGTTGGAGATCTTACAATATACTAGCTGGCACGATACGGCTTTGCACGGAGAGATAAATCAAAGTTAAATATAGGATTTTTAGTAACTTTAACACCCCCAAACCCCCTAAATTTTTTTTAACTTTTCTTAGCGAGCACCTAGGGCCCTAGAGGAAGCTACATAAGAAATGTCATTCCAATCCGTTCGGTGGTTTTTTTAGTAACTTTAATCCCTCCCTTCCCCAAAACTCCCTAAAATTTCGAATTTTTTAAAAACCTCTCTTAGCGAGCACCTACGGCCCTAAAGGAAGCTACATACCAAATTTCATTCCAATCCGTTTGGTGGTTTTTGAGATTTCGTGATGAGTGAGTCAGTGAGTGGTATTTGGATTATATATATATTATAGACTAATTTGTATGATCAGGGCAGGTGGTAGAGTGCTTATTAAACGTGTTTTTGAGCATATAGAAAATAAACGGTATCAGTTAACTGATGCAAACTTTCTCCCAACTTACTGTAGTCAAAATAATATTGTTTTTAATCATTTTATTTATTACTTTTTAGAACAAAACAAAAAAATAATATTCTACCTACGTCAATCGTATAAAAAAGTTATTGTCCCAGGCGGGATTCGATCGCGCGACCTTTGAATTACTTGCCGTGCTCGCTACCATTGTGCTACCCCGTGCGGCCGTCGCCGTGATGCTAGATTGACAACATAAACTTGTTTATTTTTTAACACTTCCCCATAATTATAAAACGCCGAAGTTTTGATAAAAGCGGGTGGTGTCATTTTGTTTGGCATCTTAAGCACTATAAATACTGAAAATTTGATCAAAATCGTTAGAGCCGTTTTTGAGAAATTTGCATTTTTGTCGTTTTTTATGGGTTTTTAGGGGTAAATTACCCTTCAAAATTAAAAATTCCAAAAAATGAAAAAAACGCCTGGAGATATTAGGGTTTAGTACCTACATACCAAATTTCATGAAAATCGGACCAATAGTGTCCTCTCTGGTCGTGTATACATACTGACAGACTGACAGACAGACACCACTCTAAAAACACTTTTTTGGGTTCAGGGAGCACCAAAACAAAAAATTCCACTAAAAATATTTTTGGGTTCAGGGAGCACCAACACAGATAATTGCACTAAACAATTTTTTGGGGTTCTGGGAGCACCAAAACAGATAATTCAACTGAAAATTCAAATTCAAACATTTTTACGAAAACAATACTTTCTCCATATACTACGTATAGGGTGGAGAAAGTAATAGGTGTGTACATTATTATTTGATTTTAATTGTAGTTATTCCATTCTATCGCTTTGACTTAAGTAATTGAATTGAAATGGTTTTTATATCACTTAAGAATAATATTACACAATTTGAGTATTATCACTTGTAGGAAGTTAGTTTAATTTATATTTATTGTTTAGGGATAGCAACCCCATTTCAACCCCTTAGACTATAGTAATTGTAATGTCTAAACACTCCTGGCATTAATATGGTTAATATGTGAATTTTTAGTAAAATCTGTAGAATAGTTTTTGAGTCTATAGAGGACAAAGAATCAAACATTCATTTTTATATACAGAGATGAAAAAATAAACAACTTAGTGAATTTTGTTTTGCATGATTTAATACAACAATTGTCACCATACGGAGAATTGTGGGTTTGATATTGAACGCATTGTTTTCTCAGGATGAGAGTCACAGCTTAAAGAGTGGTAAAGCTCAAAGGACTGTTGCTGCGTTGGAAGTAATCAAGTCATGCAAACGGGTCATTCTTTTGAGTGGAACGCCGGCATTATCCCGCCCAAAAGAACTTTACACACAGCTTAAAGCTTTAGATCCGCAAGCATTTTCAAATTTGTAAGTAAATAATGAACGATTACGTTGCTGTTTTGTTAGAAACTTAAGGTTCTGTTCTGCACGTTGAAAGAACAAGGCGAAATCTGTGTGCATTAGCATGTACTCTGTGGTGCCGCATTATCGGACATGTCGCTGGTTGAATGAAAAGTTGACGTATTATTGGGCTTTTACTATACTAGGTTCATTGAACTGAAAAACTAAAAATGCATTTGTGGGTCTAGATGAAAACTAAAGATATGAACCCTTGTAACACTAACAGCCATGTCACAGAGAAAATATAAAATAAGAAATAAGTCAGCTGTTTCCTATAGTGTCTAAAAGCACAGAGGTTTGGTCTAAATAAATAAAATGACGCAATACATATATAATAGTAAACATTTATAATTCTTAAATGTATATAAATTTCTAAATGACGCAAAATAATTACAGTAGAATCATTTTTAATGAATAAATAAAAAATAAAAATCAGACTATAAAAGTGGGTAAAATAAAAGCAGACTTAAAAAGATATATTAATGTATGAACATGTAACGTGTAAGAACTGTGTAAAAGATCATTTAAATAATTACGGTTGAAGTGAATTGTTAATGAAGACAAGCGGTAATATAATGATAAACATTTTGATTAGGCAGAGACAGTCCGAAGGCAACTTGTAAGAAAGAAATAAATACATGTATAACAAGACACAACATCAGTGTATACATTGAGATACGGAAGGCGTAGCACAGAGTGGAGTACGTGTTATTTTGCATGTACAGTTCTGAGAGAAGTACGTTTAACAACGCAAGAGAGGAGAGGAGAAGAGAAGAGAATGAGAGAAGTCAAGATGGCGTAGCCGGCTTTGTGCAAGCTAATTGCAGGTGGTGAAGAATTTGTAAGAAAAATGTAGTAATTCTAAAAAGATCACGACGAAAGTTGTATTAATGTCAAGTAGAGACGTTTAGGAGTTTGTGAAAGTGTAAGAAATGAAATCTTCCGTATATTTCTTCTAAAAAATGGACTTGTTAAAAAGTTGCCATGTGGTTGGATTAACGCGTTGGTAAAATGCAAGTGAAGTGACTTTGACGAATAGAATCAGTGAAATCCTAGATAAAAAGACACACGAGTGAAACTGTAAGTAATAATGGCCATAGGACATATTTTTTAGTCTGCAGATATGAAAATTTTCATTTTACTAAAAAGTAACTTCTTTTGATTTCTATTGCGTCATAGCTTAAGATATGGATGACGAAATTTTGTATAATTGTAAATAGTTCTTTGATTTGTTTGTATATTTGTACCATGATGTTGATATCTTTTTATTGCTGTAAATATTCATTTCTAATTATGTTTGAGTAAACAATAGTTGTCTTGCTACGATGCCTTGAATTTCTTTATACAGCCACGAATGTCCGTTTAGCTTGTACTTTGATAGCCAGGTATCCACCCCTGAGAAAATCAAATTAATTAACAAATATTTCTCAATTTAATTTAATTAACAATTATAAGTAGATATATGCAAACAGAGCATAAGTGAGGTTATATGTGGATTGTCGCAAATATTATGATTATTATTTTTTTTGTTAGTATTGTGGGAGTTAAGTGAAGGTGATTTTAAGGTTTTGAAAGTAAGGTGAGTTAAAGTAAGGTGAAGCACATGATATTGTTCTACGTTGGAGTTAGGTGAGAGATGTTATGGAGAGTTTAGGTAAATGGTGATTTTATTATTGAAGTAAGGCAATAGGCCTAGGAGGTATATAAATGATTTAAAGTATTACATGCGCGACGACTTTTGTTCTTAAGGTGAATAAGTGAAGGAAATGAAGGAGAGATATTGATGGTTATTAGATAATCCACATATAGCGTTTTTATTTTGATTTAAAACATATTTTTTTTGATTTTTGAACTTTTTACCGAACCCCATTTTTTTTTAACACATAATAACTTAAGGTAATTTTTATTTTTTGTAACCTTCCGTTACACCCTACATAAATATAAAGGCTAGATCACAAGTGTAAGAAACGAAACATAACTGTTGATTAGCGATTACGAATAATCATTTAGTTAAAAAGGCTAGTCAGTCAGTGAAAACAACTCGTAGGGCCAGTGTAACTGATTGGGAGCGTAGCAAACCTGTGTTTAGCTGTTTCTACCGTTATGATAACAGTGGGTTTTTCATTACTTCTTGACACAAAAAGTATTAAGTTTTCAAGGTCAGAGAAGTAAGTAAAAAAGTACTAAATTTATCATCTCCAACACTTAAGAAGTTAAAGGAAACATTTTTAGAACAGCCATTTGAAGACCTGTAAAAACTTCTTCTAATATGGTTAAATATCCACATCTGAACTATGGAATTTTCCTGTGGAAAAACTCATCAGTTCAGAATATGCGTAGACTTTTTGTCCTGCAAAAGAAGGCTAATAGAACGACTGAAGAAGCAAACTGGAACGTGTATAAGTGCTTTGGGGAGGCTTGGAGTACTTACACTTCCATGTATATACATACTTGAAGTGTTGCTATGTTTTAAATTTAAGTGTAATCATGTGCAGAATATGGCACAGCACCAGACAAGCTTGTAATTATCGTGCTAGGCAGCACAGGTTAAATGTTTACAGTAAACTTCCTTGACAAGTTGGGGCTAAGTTGATGAATAAGCTCCTCCAAAGTATTAACCCTAGAACTGGCATGGTTAAAGCTGAAATTAAAAAGCCCGTTTATAGCGTTTTGTAAGCATATTTTTAAAAATTTGCCAAAAATAGTAAATGAACCCCAATTCAAAAGTGTTCAATAGCTTTTTTTTAGACAAAACTTCAAAGAAACCAAATATGCCACTAAAAATTTGTTTCTTTTGAAATTGTAAAAGTTATTAGCTCAAGAAACAAAAAATGTTCAGTAACGAAAGGAAAAAGTTCAACTTTAGGTACTACTTTAACAAGTAGTAAACATTTTTTTGTATTTTTATCGTAAGCGTAAAAAAGTTTTGTAATTTAGTTCTAAATAGAACTGTATAAAAACATTTATCAACTTCAAATTTTTTATTTTGAAAAAAAACAGATTTTATGTTCCAAGTATACGACTGGTAACAAACCTAGCCCTAGATTATAACGTCATTTACTAATATATGCTTTGCCCAAAAATGAAATATTATTATAACAAAGTGTAGAGGATAAATCAAAGAAAAGAACAGTATACTTGTCTTTCCTTAGTTCACAAAAGTGTTTAAGTTATATTTATTTGAATAACAAAATGACATCAATCTAATGAAAAGTCGCCAGTCTACACACTGCGTATAGAACGGAACATTTGAATACCGTGGGAACCCACGCGCTAGACTTTCTCACTAGAACGTAATAATTATGTACATTTCAATTGTCGTCTAGACAGACAAAAAACCGGTTATTTCTGGATTAATTCCCACCGTTACAAAATTCAGACTTTGCTGTACAAAATGGTGTAAAGAAATCTGTCAAAACATTTGATATGGTAGGCGTAAAATCACTTGACAAATGGGCTGTTTCATTGGTTGAAAAACTGTCCAATCGCAAGGGTTTACAGTAATTCTTGGAAAAAATACTATTTTTATAGTGACATCTGATTAGAAGGCATCAACAGAAAGATAAAATCTTGACGAATCCAATGGTATCCTTATAATAGCCAAAGAAATATTTGTGCAGATAGTCTTGAACGTTGAAGAAGTGGGAAATAACAGTACAATTGTATGCAGATTAGCCCGCGGAAATAGCTGTAACACAATATGCATATTTTAAAACGATGATTACGTATGTAAATATACGTTTTACGAAAAAGTTGTAAATACAAAAATTAACGTTTAATTCATTTCCTTTCCAATGGTGCCAGTTTTATTACGATTGGATTATTGTAAGTGGGTTAAATTATCGATTATGCAAATATATGCAAATTCTCGCTAAGGTTCGAGCGGGTTGCATTTGCGCCCGAGAGACTGCAGTCTGCCACTTTGAGGGTTAAAACTATTGTTATCTGCATCGTTTTACTCTGTGAAGGAGTTTCTGCAACGACTCTGTTTAGGTGTGATTTCCTGCAGAGTATCCTTGTCATTTACATAATTTTTTGTGTATTGTTTTTTTAATGTATTTGTGTATTTATTTTTTTGAATGTATTGTAAAATCGTATTTAATTTACTTATGTTTTATAATGTTTGGATTGTTTTAATGTTGGATGTTGGGTCTATATTTATAGTTTGTAATTTTATTTATAATTATTATTGATTGTTGATTTTTCTAAGTAGAAAATTATATGACTTGGCCACACAATTGTAATTTGTGAACAGCTGAAATAAATGAAATGAAAGGTTTTTATGCATTCAAAGAAGGCTTTTTGTTGTCTTGCTCTGAGGCTTTGTTTTGACTGTGCATTTAGAAACATACAAACATTTATTTATATTCATGAGATTTTTTTCACTGCATTCATATTCTCTATATTTCAGCATTGAATTTGGAGTTCGCTATTGCGATGGTCAGAAAGACAAATTTGGTTGGAATTGTGAAGGTTCTTCAAACATGGAAGAGCTGAAACTAGTTTTACAGGAGAGGTTCATGATACGAAGGCTGAAGTCTGAAGTTATAACACAATTGCCCTCCAAAGTCAGGTATGAGCTAGTAGAGTTTAACATTTTAATACAGTAGAACTCCAGTTATCCGAATCAATTGGGACCGGGTGAAACAAATTTGTGAAAATTTGGATAGTTGGATGTGGAAAGTTTTTTAATTACATTGCAAGTAATGCATATTATGTTGTTTTAGAAAGTATAAAATTAAATTACACTCTGTAGCCTACATACATATTTATAAATGTACCATAATGAACAATTAAGTCTGATTTGGTTCAAATTTGGTACACATGTTGGTTGTCAATGTCGCTCGGACGAGTTCGTTAACCAAAAAAATCCAACAAATGGAAACATGTTTTTTGACCAGGAGTAACTATTTTTTGAGATTTTTCCTACGAGAATGAATTTGTTTTTGAGTTTTATCTGCAAATATAAATTTAGGATGTTATTCTGCACATTTTGTTTTTTTATGCGACCTTATAGCTCGCTTGGTTCCCCCAAAATCGATCAAAACGTAAAATACCATAGAAGTACCCGGTTCAAAGCCATGTGGTGGATTCTACCGTGGGGTTGGCGTGCGAAGCACGTATTGCATTGTTTATTGAAGATACTCCCAATATGCGGAATGGCATGTGAACCATTTTGCAGTTATTCAGCACCGTCGTGAATAGACCTATTTCTCAAATTGTTGGTTGAAACCCTAAAACATAGGCCTATAAACTTAATTTTGGAAATTTGCTCAACTCACGTCATGAGCTGCAAGTGGTTCAGCTGCATGGTCGAATTATTTCACTTGAAACAGGTGGTGGATAGTGCACTCATGAAATTTAATGTTTTCACTGTTTGTTTTGTCATCAGATATCGGCAAAATTGTGATTGTAATCAAGTAAAAAGATATTAGATTAAGTTTCCACCTAAAAGCTGATGTGTTTAGTAATTTGAGAAGATGAACTCTGTTTTTTAAGTGATTAGATGTTTCAGCATAGGGTTCTAAAAAGTGGGTCAACGTGGAACACATGACAATGAGATTTTTGAGTAGTGAACTGTTTGGTTATTTGTGGTAAAAAAAAAGGATTTGAAGGCAATAATACTTATGTTTAGTAAATATATAAATCAAACATTTGAAATAGTTAATATTGTCTGCAGATATTTGTTATATAATGGGTCCTCCATTCAGTTTTGTAAATTCTATATCTTTGTAATCTTTATAATAATGATTTGTTTTGTTTAATTTGAGAAGCCACAAATATTGGATACTTTATATAAATTCACGTATTTCTTTCTTTTTGAAATTGATAATTTATTTTATTTGTCATGAATGAGAATAATATTTAATATGCAGAATTAAATCGTAATTTTTCTACCATCATGTTAGTCTAGATTTCATTGACATCCACAGTTCAAAGTCCTAATTACTTCCGCAGTGATCGAACCCAAGAGATAATAAATTTAGATTGAATAAAGTATTGTACAATAGTTGCGTATATAGTCTAGTACAGAAATTGGAAGCAAATGTGATCAAATCAAATCATGAAACACAGATATTTGACAGCAAGAGTGGTAGATTACATTATTAATTTAATATAAAAGAAGAACATGTACTGCATTTTCAGTGAAAGAAGAAAAAAATGGTTTGTTTACAATTTTATTTTATTTTGAGGTTATAAATACAGATTTTTGATCAAAGGTTTTAAATTAGGTTTTATGGTAACTTGATATTTAATAAACATTAAAGGTTAATTAATAAATAATTGCACATTCTACATAATTTTTTATTAATTAAATGTATTTTATTTTATTTTTGAACTTAGAATATTTTCGATTTTCGATACCACATTTTTTTAACAGATTACATATTTTTAGTTATTTTTGTACGCTTAACATTATAACAGAAGCCATCCATGACACTTTTTGGGTGTTTTTATATTATATATACTGACCTTTATCACATTAATTTCTTATCTATTTTCCCCCAAAATAATTATTTTTTCCTCATTTTTTGTGGATTTTTTCTTATCCCAGCCTTAATTTCGCCTGAACCTTGTTCGGACATTGGGACATATTCTGCATCTCTGGCAGTATTGACTTCATTACTTTAATAGTGATCTAATGTCGTTTGGGCTATATTTTAACCCTATAAATGGCAGACTGCACTTTGGAATGCTCTCTCGGGCGTAGAACGCAACAAGCTCGAACAATAGCGAGAATTTGCATATTCCGTTATTTAATACACTTAAAATCATCCAATCGTAATAAAAGCGGCACCATTGAAAAGCTAATCAATTAAACTTTAATTTTTGTATTTAAAACTTTTTCGTAAAACGTATATTTACATATGTAACCATCATTTTAAAATATGCAGATCGGGTTACAGCTGTTTCCGTGTGCGAATATGCATAATTAATTGTACTGTTATTTCCCACTTCTTACATTTCCAAGATCATCTACAGAAGTATTTCTATCGAGCTAATAAAAATATCATTGGATTCGTCAAGATTTTATCTTTTTAATAGTGCCTTCCAATCAGACATCACTATTTTACCCGATTTTAGACGACGATTTCTGTAAACCTTGCGATTGGACAGTTTTTCAACCAATGAAACAGCTTATTTCTCAACCGAGATAACGCCCATTATATCCCATGTTTTTACAGATTTCTGCACACCATTTTGTAGAGAACAGTTTGACCTTTCTAACGGTGGGAATTAAACTAGAATAAACCAGTTTTTTGTTTGTCCAGACAGCAGTGCAAAGTACATAATTAGGACAGTCTGGTGAGACCGTCTTGCGCGTGGGTTCCCACGTTATTCATATGACCCTTCCTGCGACCGGCGACTTTTCATTACATTGATGTCATTTTGTTATTCAAATAAAGATAACTCAAACACTTTTGTGAATTAAGGAAAGACAAGTATACCGTTCTTTTCTGTGATTTATCCTCTACACTTTGTTAATAATATTTCATTTCTGGGCAAAGCATATATTAGTAAATTACGTTTCAAACTACGCCTAGTTTTGTTAGCAGTCGTGTATTTGGAACATAAAAACTGTTTTTTTTTTCAAAATTTGAAATTGATAAATGTTTCTATACAGTTCTATTTAGAACTTTTTTACGCTTACGAAAAAATTACAAAATTTTTTTATTACTTTTTATTTAGGCCTAAAGTTGAACTTCTTCCTTTCGTTACTGAACATTTTTTGCTTTCCAAGGTAATAACTTTTACAATTAAAAAAAAAAAATAATTTTTAGTGGCATAGTTGAATTCTTTGAAGTTTTTTCTACAAAAAAGCTATGGAACACTTGGATTGTGGTTCATTTACTATTTTTTTAGAATTTCAAAAAAAATGCTTGCAAAACGCTAAAAACCCCGGCTTTTTAATTTTTGCTATAGCACTGCCATATGTAGGGTTAAATAAGCCTTTTTAATGTGGGTCAAACACTGTAGCCATGATTTTATTGAACGAACTCCTATGAATGGGTTGTAATACCTCCTACAAGTCATACTGTTTTGAATAACTGCAAATTTTTACTTAACATGAGGTTTTCTTTTACGAGTTTATCTTAATATTGGTCTAACAGAATATTTAACTACTATAGGCTAAAATTTTGGTTAGCGAATTTTCGTGAGTCACATACTGTAACACTTACAGGCCATGTAACAGGAATATTGTATGATCATAAATTAGTAAATTCCCATAGTGACTAAAAACATAAAGGTGTGGTCTGGTAGAAAAGAGATGCAATATATAATAATAAATATTTATAATTCTTGTATACATATACAAATTTGTTAAGACGCAAAAAATAATTAAAAACATAATCATTTAAATAAATGTAAAGTAATAAATAAGCAGACTATGTATAATAAAGATAAAAAAGCAGACTTAAAAAAAACATTCATGAATAAAAGCGTATAATATATAAAGTGTATAAAAGTTCACAATAACTAAAAACAGTGGTGCGGTTTTGAAAAAATAATTAAAAGAAAATAAGTGGTCACATAATGAATGGTTTTATTAGTAAAATATAACAAGGTGAAAGAAAACATTGTAACAAAGAAATTATATTTAAATCGTATATAAATGCACAGTGCAGACGAACTAGATCACAATGCTCGTAGGGGTTGAGTAATTCAAGAGGCCCTGTACCGCTTCATTAAGAGAGGACTTAGAAAAAACATGGCGAATAGATAGTTTGTTTGTGTGTGCCTTGCTGGCGAATTTTAAGAAGAAATATGGTTTTTTAAAGTGGAGGAGAAGAAATGAATTTCTAAAAGTGAACTTTGAGTGGTACAGAGTTGGTGTACGCTTGGACATAAAAATCCGTCGAATATATTCGAAGTAATGTGATCTTGTAGAAATGCGGCCACGAGGCGGTTTTTTGGAGTGTCGTCATTGTGTGTGTGACTAAAATATCCTTTATAATCAGAGAAATCCTAGGTAAAGACGTTAGTGTGAACAGTTTTGTAAGTATTAATGGCCACAATTTTTAATAATATCAGTCTGCATTTCAAAATTTTAAAACTTTTTTAATATGTAACTTCACTTAATTTGGTATTGAGTCAAACTTAATAAGCATAATTGTAACTGGTATCTTGTATAAATTTTTGATAATTTGATTTGTTTATTTTATGATGGTAATGAATTTGTTTGTACATAGTTATTTTTTCATAATGTGTGAGTAAAAACATAGTTGTTCCGCCACGATGTCTTGAATTCTTTCGTTTAACCATGGCTACCCATTAGCGAGTACTTTGCAGTCAAAGACACACGACCTGAGAAATTAAAGTTATAGTAGAATATTTTTAAAGATAATTATAAATGCATAAATGATATGAGAACATGCAAATAGGTTATATGTGGATTATTATTAATTTTTTTTT
>JAGFPH010000602.1:52774-72363 GCA_018207615.1 Philaenus spumarius
GCAGCAATTCTGTGCCCGCTGCAATTTGTAGGCCAGAACTACAGATATGTCATTGACTATGGTGTCACATAGTTAGTCCCAAGTCTCACTTTATCAAAGTAGTCCAAAAAGTCATTGTCAAACTGAATTGTAGGGAACGTCGTCATGTCTGTTTTATGAAATAGTCGATAATATCTTAAAATGATCGGTTTTGTCTTAGCTCATTTGTTGACCTATCGTTACCAACACCAACGCACTGATTTCTTCCAGAAAGATTAAGGGTGGAAATGATTTGTAATATAATTATGGTTTGAAATTATCTTTAAGAAATTTTATAATAAATAAATACACTTATTCATTTAAGTTATATGTTATTCATTTTATTACTTTTCATATGACATCTGACGGCCTCGAAAGAAATCTTTAGGTAATTTTTTAGACATAATCTATGTATAGCTTCCTGGATTGTATATTATGAATAATATGTAATAGGTTATTTACTGCATGAAAGAAAATCAAGTCATAAAGTTTTGAGATAAGAAAAATACTATTCACAAGTCTACCATTTATTTATAGTAAAATTAACTAGGGGTAAAATGTACACACTTCCTTCCCATATTCCGGTATAAGCGTCGAATCCGGTAATCCAACTAGAAACCAATTTTGATTGTTTGACTGAGTAAAAACAAGGTAATTAACCCTTGAACTGGCATTGTTAAAGCTAAAATTGGCCAGCCCGTTTATAGCGTTTTGCAAGCATATTTTTAAAAATTCGCCAAAAATAGTAAATGAACAAAAATCCAAAAGTGTTCAATAGCTTTTTTGTAGAAGATACTTCAACGAATTCGAATATGCCACTCAAAATTAGTTTCTTTTGAAATTGAAAAAGTTATTACCTCAAGAAACAAAAAATGTTCAGTAACGAAAGGAAAAAGTTCAACTTTAGGCCTACATAACAAGTAGTAAAAATTTTTTTCGTAAGCGTAAAAAAGTTTTGTAATTTAGTTCTAAATAGAACTGTATAAAAACATTTATCAATTTCAAATTTCTTATTTTGAAAAAAACTGTTTTTATGTTCCAAGTACACGACTGCTAACAATCCTAGGCTTAGATTGAAACATAATTTACTAATATATGCTTTGCCCAAAAATGAAATATTATAACAAAGTGTAGAGGATAAATCAAAGAAAAGAACGGTCTAATTGTTTTTCCTTAGTTCACAAAAGTTTTTGAGTTATCTTTATTTGAATAACAAAATTACATGAATCAAATGACATTTTGCCGTCTTACAAGAAGGGTGCTTTGAATTACGTGGGAACGAGACCGAGCAATCGGTCACAACAGATCGCTCTAATCATGTACTTTTCTCTCTGTCTAGACAAACAAAAAAAAACTGGTTTATTCTAGTTCAATTCCCACCGTTAGAAAGGTCAGTCTTTTCTCTACAAAATGGTGTAAAACCATCTGTCAAAACATTTGATAGAGTAGGCTTAATATCTGTTGACAAATGGGCTCTTTCATTAGTTGAAAACCTGTCCAATCGCAAGGGTTTACAGACATTGTATGAATAAATCGAGTAAAATAGTGACATCTGATTGGAAGGCACCATTAGAAAGATAAAATCTTGAAGAATCCAATGGTAGCTTTATAATCTCGATACAAATACTTCACTAGGGGGATTTCAACGTTGTTGAAGAAGTGGGAAATAACAGTACAATTGTACGCAGATTCGTCCGCGGAAATAGCTGTAACACTATATGCATATTTTAAAACGATGATTACGTATGTAAATATATGTTTTACGAAAAAGTTGCAAATACAACAAATTAAAGTTTAATTCATTTCCTTTCCAATGGTGTCAGTTTTATTACGATTGGATGATTCTAAGTGGGTTAAATTATCGATTATGCAAATTCTCGCTAAGGTTCGAGCGGGTTGCATTTGCGCCCGTGAGACTGCAGTCTGCCACTTTGAGGGTTTTTTACGTCTTTAAGTATAGTAATGTGTATTTACTCTAAGTCTGTGTTTGGTCTAAGCCTAACCGTTTAAAAATTGTTGTTCATGCAATGTCTATTATTTTTTTTTTAATTTGGTACTCAGTAGCTGTTGAAATTAATATTACATACCTGATTGCTAAAACACCCATTTGATGTTGGAAAATCTGAGAATTGACATCCATCTCTAATATTAGAAAACTTCTCCAGTCACCTCCACTCATACTGCTCAGTAGAAGACCTTGCCTCCTAATGTTTTAGTGTTGCTAAATGCTGGAGCACCTGGAAAAGTAATTTAATTTGAGAGAGATTTACATAATTTATTTTTATAAGGGATATTAATTTCCAGTATAATGGTAATGGTTAGTGTGTAAGAAAATCAAATAATAAAGTTTTGAGATGAGACAAATAAATGCTATTACATAACAAGTCTATCATATAGTAAAATTAACTACAGGGGTAAAATGTACCAGTGTTGGAAGATTCTGGAATCAAATTCTCGGTGATTCTGATTATCAAAATACTCGGAATGTTCTGACTATTTCCGAACCCATCCGAATAGCAAGTTTGGTATCATTCTGTTACCTGTTATGGAAGCGAAATTCCGAGTTCATTCAAAATTAGAAGGGTTTAAAATTATTTTTTTAAAAATATATCTCTATACTTCAAATTACAAATTATTTTAATTATTATTTTGTACACGAAAAATGTTTATGGACTCTACAGAATTACCCCAGATGGCTACTCCATATCTGAGGTGTGAGATAACATAAGCATAATAATATAATAATAATAAAGCTTTATTGTACAATGAAGATTACAATAACTTCTTTTTGCAAGCTTATTAGACAGTGGTTTTTTTACTGTCTGTTGGTTGGAAGACTATTAAACCTTCTTACTTTAACACCTTTAGCTCCATGTGTTACATGCATAATGCTAACAAAACATTACAAAATAACAAGAAATAATTATCCTAAGCCTGACACCCATACATAATTACATACATACACACACACTCAGAAAATACTATATACTAAGATGACAACTAAAAATGTATTACATATGAAAACTAGGCAAAGATTACAAACAATATAAACATTAAGGGTCTGCTCCGGTAAACGAGAAAGCAACCGCTTCTCACTGTATCCCTATCTAAACAGTGCAATTTCTTGCAGCTGAACGCTTTGACATTGCCTCATTTCAAACCATTTTATAAGTCTATCTTTTGTAATTGAGTGTTGAAAAAAAACTGAATAGGCTATTCTTTATAAAATTTCGGATCCGGCTTGCAAATTATTTTTCATTATAAATTTTGTATTGTGTTAGGAAAAAAATTCAAACTTTGTACTTACAAAATGTCAATTACATAACAAATCAAAAGCATTTAAAAAAATATAAATTGCAAGACGGATGCGTATTGTGACTGTGCTTAAAATGAGACCTGGCAAACAATTTTATGATAAAAAGTAAACGAAATAAATTGTTTGAAATTTAACATTGCTCTTATGGGATACAAATCCAATATGACCGCCACTATACAGCAGACCCTTAAGCAAAGATTGCCAACAACATCGCAAAGTTGAATTCACGGATTAATTCCCACCTATATTGCCAAGTCTGTTATACGTACCGAGCAAGATATTCCAATTATCCCCGTTAAGTGTGTTTAAAGTACGGTAATTCCTCCCAACTCAATTCTAATTTCCCAAAATATTGTTTCCTAATTGTTCCCAACGTTGGACCAATCGGTAAAAAATGAAAACTATCTGCTTTAGCCTTCAAATTACAGAGCGAACAGTTGCCACTTACCCCCTCCACCCAAGTTCTGCAGTTCAAATACAGCAGCTCTGCTCTACATTTAATTACATTTCGTACTATCCAAACATTCATATCTAGAGGTACGAGTTGTTATTCAAATTCAAAGATTTATAAATGGTACTACATAAGCATAACATTAGTTGTGGCATAGCTGCAAGTTTTTGCGTTACACGAAGTGCAAAGCACAGAGTTAAGTTTAATAAAAAGAGAATGTAGGCTATATGACATTTCCTAAATTGTTTAGAAATAAGTAGACTGTCTAAATTAATTATTCAAAATAAATCAATTATCGGTTGTTCACTTATTGAAGGGGTTAAACGTTCTAGGTTAGGCTAGGTACACTACTTTCTCAATAGTAACACATTTTAGTTTTTTAGTATTTATCCTCTTATTTGTTACTTTTTCATCTTTGCCCTTCTACACCACCTAGCAATCAGGCCCGGATTAAGACCAGTTGGAGCCCTGGAGCTGGGAAAAACGTGGGGTCCATTAAAAATCAGTCATTTTAAAAAATTTACAATACTCAGTAACTTTTTTATTTAGTTTTAGTACTTTTAATTTATTTAGTTATTACTTATTAGTATAGTATAATTTTTAATAATTTATGTTGAATTGTTTTTTTCTGTTTGTAATTTTTAAAAACGTTTGCGTGGCCCTGGAACGATCGATCGAACCGCTCCGCCCTTCATACAGCCATGATAGCGATGCTAACTAGATCATGGAAAATTAATTCGACCACGCAGCTGTACTGCTGACGTGAGTTGAGCAAATTTCCAAAATTAAGTTTATATTCAACCAACAATTTGGGAAATAGGTCTACTCACGAAGGCATTGAACAGCTGTCTGTGTGTACGCAATATATTAGTAGAATTTGTTTGCGCCTAGTGGCCTTGCGAGTTTGCACTACTTGGCTTTGAACCGGGTACTTTTATGGTATTTTACGTTTTGATTGATTTTGGGGGAACCAAGCGAGCTATAAGGTCGCGTAAAAAAACAAAATGTGCAGAATAACATCATACATTTATATTTTTAGAAAAAACTCTAAAAAGAATTTCATTCTCGTAGTAAAAATGTCAAAAAATAGTTACTTCCGGATTCTTTTGGCTAACGAACTCGTCCGAGCGACGTAGACAACCAACATGTGTACCAAATTTGAACCAAATCGGACTTAAAATGTGGCCGCTAGAGTGCGAACACATATATATGAATTTTAATGACACCCCAAAACATGTTCTGGGGACCATGATCGGTGTTCATTTGCTACTCCCGACCTTGGGTCTTACCATAAGGGCCACTGCAATAGCTCATTTTTCCTATAGAAATTCGCTAATATTGCTACTAACTCCAGGGTTAAGCAAATACCCGAATACAAACTATAATTGTTATCAGAATAATTCAGAGCTTTTTTGAAGCATGATTTCAATTCATAAGTAAATGTAATTTATGGCATTTTAAAACCCCTTCAAAATTCCTGGTGTAACTTAAAACTTAGGCTTATATGAATAATTCTCCTTTTCTGGGAGAAAAAATCTTTTTCAGGAATTCCCTTTAAGTGTGTACCGGTACTCTGAATAGGACCACTAATATTACAAATGAATGTAAGCTTAGAAAATAATAGGAAACAAAAAATGTATTCAACAGTGTTAAAAAGCGCTGAATGCATCAAATTAACATCTTTCCTGGATTTTATTATATCAATTTGTATATAGTTTAGGCCTACACTTCATTACATTATACAACAATTACATTTATACAAAACTTACCTTAATCTGTGGACAAACTCTTCTGTACCTAGCAAGTAACATAACCTTCTGTTTTATGTTTCCAACATAATATTATATTATAATAATATAGGTTCGTAATTTCGTACTTGTAACAGCCGAGACCTCAGCTGCAATACGGTAACCAATCAGATTCCTCGATATTATCCACTACATTCACTCTGAAATAAAATTATGATAACAAAAAATCTAATAAAAAGGGTGCAAAGAATCAATTAAATGCAGTAGGCCTACATAATTAATATGAGTAGTAGTTGAATACTGACATTTTTCTAGTAAGCCTACAATCTGTGAAGTTGTTATTTAGAGTTGGTGAGAATATTCATTAGAAGCATACAAATTTAAGGTGTAAGTTTACAACATGCCTCCCTATGATAACTTAGCAGTCAACGACATTTTTTAGGAAAGAGAGTATAGCTGCCAACCTTTTGGTTCATTGTACTAATTGAATTGATTTATGATAGTAATTAGTTTAGTTAGAGTATGAAAGGCCAACATCCACTAATAAGCCCATAGAAATCACCTATCATTCTGTAGGCTCAGGCTTCTAAAAATACAAATTGTATACCATTGTTTTAGTAATTAAATATTTTATTTCTTAATGAATTTCAAAAATTGTGTTGCAATCAAATATAACTGCTAGAAAGGCCGGCAAAACCAAAGACATTGAACTCCGAGATATTAACCTAGGCCTACTTTTTTATTTGTACTGGTATCAAGATTTATTATGTGCTAAACCTTTTGAAAGCACATTGCTAAAATACTCTTAATAGCCTAATTGTAGGCTACATTCACATTGCGGTGTTTGAATATTCATCAAAAACTTAAGCATTGAAACCTGAATCCAGCGTAAGTTTACTATTCGACTCTAGATTAATATTTTTGCAGACAATGACGTCATTTTTAACCTAAGAAAAATATTTGGCAGTAAACTATAAGTTAGTGATACACGATACACACTAATGAGGGTCCGAACTAACTTACTAAACACAAGTCTTGGAGTCACTGGTAATGAATTAGGCTATATCATTTTTAGTTTAAATGTAATCATTCCATTAAGTAGGCTAAACACTAATTTTAAGAAATCAGAACAAGAAATGTATCCAATGCCAACAGTGCCATTCCCTTTTAGAAAGTAGACCTATAATGTTAAATAAATAAATGAATTACTCAAACAAAAAGTTACTGAATTAACGAATCTGAGTGATGTTATAACAAATAAACATACTGAATTAAAATCCACAACAGTCACACAATATGTTATTTTTGCCATGTTAGCAAGCGCCAAACAAACTAGCCTAACTCGGTGTTTAGGAATAGGATGTTTACGTAAAGTAGCCTAGCTAGTATGGCTGCCATGAATTTTTTTAAATTAATGGCGGTTTATGCGTAACGGGTAATGTTAATAGTAAGTCTAATAGTGTTTTCAAAACCAACCATTTAATAATATGTACAGTTTGATTAAAGTAAATACATTTATCTACTAGTAGAATATTCTAAAAGTAACACTAAATTCATAAAGATGATTTTTATCTGAAGTAAAATATCGTACAGAACTTGGCCTACCTTAATTTGTGAAAAGTGAGGTAAACTGCGATTTTCAGTTCTAAGTGTTACATGCCTAAGAAACAAAGAAATAATGGATACAATTAGTGTATACCATGAGTGTTGACGGAGTTTACATCTAAGATATACACTAAATAGTTCCAAAATTTGGAATTTTGTTGGCAAAATAGCACTTAAACAAAGGATCCCATGATTTTCAAACTTTCTTAGCGGCTTATGAGCTAACAATGAACAAAGAGGTAGCAAACCAGCATGGCATTGTGTTGTAACAAGGCCTTCAATTTGGTTAAAGACAATCAAGCAATATATTATAGCATTGAAGACTATTTTTTTGTATCATACGATGTACTTTGTTTAAATTGATTTTGTGGATAGGTTTGATTCTATACATACAATTTGCAGTCCTATTAGTTTCTCGTTTTAAAGCACTGATGAAACTAATTCGTCATCCTTCCGTTTTGAATTTGACAACTTGCTTATAAATAAATATGTATATATAATTCTCTACCTAGTAAAAATCATATATTTTGTATTTATATGTATTAAAATACACGCCATAATGTATTTACTAATGGCTACATAAAGAAAGGCATTATTAATATTAGCCATGCATGAATTAAAATCTTAGCAGTATTTTTTGCTTTGAATAATAGTTTTGCAAAAAAAAATAGATTACAATTCTATAATCTATGGTCAGTACATTGAAAACATTTGCAACAGCTATTGTTAGTCTATTCTATTGTACAGCTACAGTACTTCTAACTTGATAAAATCACGACAGAATGTTTGAAATGGCCTACAATATATGATTTTTAAAATGGAAATAATTTAAAATATCAATGATACTGGTTTCTTAATTTAAATTAATGAATATTAATTGTTAAGATTGTATTTAAGATGAATGTTTAACATTAATTTGAAATGTATGTCCAAAATGATGTATGAGGAAAATTATAATGTTGAAATAAAAAAATTATACACAAGCCCGTCCCTCAACGGTATTCTTTAGTGGGCTTTGATATAGTGTAAGCATTACTGTACTCAGTTACAATAACATATAAAAGAATTTTCAAATCTTACATACGTACAAAGGCCCTACTATAAACGTTTTGGAGGAATTCCCACTCTATAAACATCCAAAAACAGGTCCAACCTCACTATTAAACAAAATAAACGGTACCAGGAACTGGCACATACTTTCTCACAAACATATTTAAATTATTAAACAGATTCACTGTGACTTCATAATTGTAGGTGGGGTAGGAGAGGCGATTTATTAAAGTAGGAGATTAACTAATAAATGTTGTTATTATCTAGAGAGAAAACTATTTGATCGATTTCGAACAAATTTGCACCAAACAAGTCAATTAGGCCTGTATAGATGCACGAAAAAAGGTTTTGAAAAACAGCCCCCTTTATGGCCAAAAAAACCCCAAAATCAGTTATTATTAGCTAAACAAGAATTTTTAGAAAGATGCGGTTTTTTGGATATGGTAGGGTACATTAAAGGCTACAAATAAGCTAAATTTTATCAAAATCGTTAAAGCCATTTTTTATAAAAAAATACTGTAATAGATTTTTGGGTTTTTTTTTGCCAAAAAAGGGGTTGTTTTTCGTGCATCTATACAGGCCTACTTGACATGTCTGGTGCAAATTTGTTTGAAATCGATTGAATAGTTTTCGCTCAAGCTTTGTATATATACATTTTGTAAAAAACACTTTTTTGGACTCAGGGGGTCCCAAAATGGATATTTCCACAAAAATCTCAACATCGATTTTTTTGTGATCACTATATTTTCTCTATACTATAGTATAGTGAGAAAGTAATAGCAGTACCGTAGTCCAATATAACATAATTTTTTTACCTTTTTGTTTCCGTCTTGTGACTTCGTCTGCGTTTCTTATATATGATGCGTTTCAAAAACTATGTTTCATCATCAGATTAATCACAAAAGCACAACATGCAACTCACGAGACGTAACATATAAATTTTCCGATAGACGTCTACTACGGCGGCGGTTGAACAACAACTGATTAAAAGAATTAATCCGTCACAAAGACTCGAACAGAGGAATAATTTTTGACAGAATTGTTCAGATAAAGCCCCTTCAATCCCCCCCCGCAATCAAGAGTACCGACGTACCAAGCAAGACATGAACGTCTACAATAGCTATGAATTTTAATGACACCCCAAAACGTGTTCTGGGGACCATGATCGGTGCTCATTTGCTACTCCCGACCTTGGGTCTCACCATAAGGGCCACTGCAATAGCTCATTTTTCCTATGGAAATTCGCTAAAAATCATCTTTTTCATGATATTTGTGATGGTGTCCTAAAATACTGTAGTCTATAACAGACCAGTACCTATCGTCAAATATACGAACTGAGTTTACTACAGAAATTTTTCAATTTATATACTGTAATGAAAGTGCAGATCTTTTTTTTATTCTATGCCTTTATAAGGACTTTTCGGCACTGTGCCAAAAGACTTTGCCCTTAAGCATGAAGCCTAATTGAGGCTATAATTT
Source organism: Philaenus spumarius (assembly GCA_018207615.1). Lineage (NCBI taxonomy): Eukaryota > Metazoa > Arthropoda > Insecta > Hemiptera > Aphrophoridae > Philaenus > Philaenus spumarius. The sequence goes on from JAGFPH010000602.1 coordinate 62,442, forward strand.
GTATTAATCACCTGTACAAACAGATTCATGTTCATATATTAATTTTATTTCCTTTTAAATTATTTAAGTTGTACCACACTGACTCTATTATCATTTAAATGGATTGCTATATCAATGTAAAACATCAACATTTTTTAGCGAAGCGAACGAATGGGTAAGCTGATTTTTATTCCCTTACTAAAGAAATTCATGGTTTAAAGAGCTTTCTAATGATATGTCATAAGATAGTGGTTGCCATTTAAATAATGAAAGTTGCCTCCACCAGAAAAAGTTTTAAAATATGGTAGAGACGTTTTACGTTTATATAGCAATCCATTTAAATATTTCCGTGGTTCCACACTATTTTAATTCGCCGTATATATTCATGTTGTAACTGCGTCTTAGAACGCCATTCAAAGACAATGTGTTACTTGAAACCACCCAATTGTTTTTATAATAGTCGAGGCATACTCCTTTTTCCGGAATTCAGTAATTTAATTCCTAAATTTCCATCCCTGTTGGATTCTAATTAAACTTTAGAGGGGTATTCAACTGAAATGGAGAGTAGACTTAAGTGGAAGGTTTTAGCGAATTTCCATAGGAAAAATGAGTTATTGCCGTGGCCCTTATGGTAAGACCCAAGGTCGGGAGTGGCAAATGAGCACCGATCATGGTCCCCAGAACACATTTTGGGGTGTTAATAAAAATGATGTGTTCGCATTCTAGCGGCCGCATTTTAAGTCCGATTTGGTACACATGTTGGTTGTCTATGTCGCTTGGACGAGATCGTTAGCCAAAAAAATTCAACGACTGGAAGCACATTTTTTTACCGGAAGTAACTACTTTTTTTAGATTTTTCCTACGACGATGCATTTTTTTAGAGTTTTTCTAGAAATATAAATGTAGGATGTTATTCTGAACATTTTGTTTTTTTACGCGACCTTATAGCTCGCTTGGTTCCCCCAAAATCGCTTAAAATGTAAAATGCCGTAAAAGTACCCGGTTCAAAGCCTTGTGGTAGATTTTACCGTGGGGTTGGCATGCGAAGCACGCAATGCATTGTGTATTGAAGACACTCCCAATATGCGGAATGGCGTGCGAAGCACCATCGTGAATAGATCTACATATTTCCCAAATGAATGGTTGAAACCCTAAAACATAGCCCTATAAACTTAATTTTTTTAATTTGCTCAACTCACGTCAGCGGTTTAGCTGCGTGGTCGAATTATTATTTAGTGTCGTTAAAAAAATTACTTTGTTTTATGTATAAGGTGAACATTTTATCGCAGATCCTATTGCTATCTCATTAACATACAAAAAAGTTCCACTATCGGTGTCTTACAAACCTTTAACAAACTTCAATTGGTGGAAATAAATTATTTTTTCGTGCAAACTTAAAACACCTGGTACGGAATATTTATAATGCTAGTGTTACTCAATCTTAGACTGAATAGAGTTCAGCATTTACAAGATGAAATTACCTTTCAGGTTTGTCCTCCAGGTTGGGCTAAAGGCTAAAGGTTAATGAACCTGGGATCTAAGGGCTGTCCAAGTAAGGGAAGAGAGGATGCTGTTGTGGGAGTATGATGATGGACATCCTGAGCTGCCAATAATTGGATACGTAGGGTAGAGGATGGTGACGGGTTGTAGAGCTATAGGAAAAGAAGATAACAAATACAAAAGTCAATAAATGATTTAGAGAAAAAGTGATTTTTTAATTTCAAACACTATATTTTCATATAGTGAAAATATATTGTAAATATGCAAAGTTGAAGCCAGTTCTAAACTTTTGGGATAAAAGGACATTTCTTTTAACCCTTTTACTGATATATCCTTGTATGTACGTTCTGCCGCTGCTACGCCCGTATATAAACGTATAGCTTGTATCATTCTGCACTACAGTGACTAGATAGAGACAGTGTGGCCAAGTGAGGTCTTGTTTCCTATTGGCCGGCAGCCATGTTTATCCTACATTCTTATCTGTTTCTATTATATTTGTTAAATTTTTTGCACGAAAAAACAGAATACACTTTTTAAGAAGAAACACGGTTTTTATTATTTAATTTCAATATAAATATCAAACTGTAACAATTAAATCGCTTGTTTTTCCCTTTATAAAAAAACAAAGAGGTAATTTCTCTTATAATTACAAAGAGATACAACACTAATCTTTACATTATAATTCTGAGCAGATGACATTACTTTTAGGAAAAACATGGCGGCCACTTTCATATGGCCACACTGTCTCTATCTAGTCACTGTATTCTGCACTGGTTAGTGCTGCTCTCTGCTAGAAAACATAGAACTACTGTACTTGAATCTTCCTACTACTAAAACCAGTACGAGTGTTACCACTGTAGAGAGCAGTGTTGTTCACTTTAGTTTAAACAATGGCGTCGTCTTATGTTGGACTTACTGAAAGCAATGCTAAAGGGATTCGGATGAGACAGGTTACCAAACATTAATTACGTACAGTCAATTGCCCTAACTTGGGACACTTTTGAACTTTAAGATCAAATTAATATATTAAAAATTCTCTTAATGTTTTCTCTCACCACATACTTTTTATGAAGGGCCCTTGTACTTCATAAATCAGTTAATGTTTTGTTAAATTATTCATCCCTAAAAAAAAAAAAAAATATTTATTGATTTGTCCCAAGTAAGGGATACCTCCCCCTTACTTGGGACGGTATGATTTTGTCATTTTGTCCCATAATAGAAGACCTTATTTTTAACTTGGGACAGCATATATCTTTTTAAAAAAGTGTTTAAATCATTTTAGAACCAACTACTATACAAGAAACATAAAAAGAAAGAGTTTTTAGTGAAATAGTTGGAACATGTTAATTTGAACTCATTTTTATTTTACAGACTGCAAACATTAAACTTAGAACAGAAAAAAACAATATTATTCTAAGGTATGTTTACAAATATGATTAAATATAATTGCACTGTACATGTATATACTATTTGAATGTGAAACGTCCCCTGATCTCACTCACAGGCTTGATGACTCTTTCAACTCTTTCAAGTGGAACACCTTCCTCAATATCTTCAACATTCGGATATATATATGTATTTTTTGAACCCATATAATTTCTTAGATAGCTAATTTTGTATTTACTGTTTGCCTTATCAAGTACTTTGCCTATAAAGACCTTTTTACATTCTGTCTTCTTGCCTTCATCGTAGGTGAATTTAACCACAACAAAGTCACCCTCTCTGATTGATCCACTTGCCGTTCCGCTGCCTTCCCCTTTTCCAATTTCATTAATACATTCATCATACACCATTCTTTGTTCAATCTGAGTTTCCATTTCCAATTGCTCACACACATCTTCATCAAATAATGTAAAAAAATCTTCTCCAACTGAAGAGTTACTCTCGTGTAGTGAAATATTACAGTCACTTTCTGCTTCTGACGACTCATGATTCATACTTACATTCTTCTTCGTTTTTTTGCTGCATTTACTTGACTTATGCGTGGCTATCTTTCGTTTCTTTTGGTCTTTCTTATCTTTGGGGTCTGCAGATACCTGCACTATATCTGTTTCACATAAGCTTTTTCCTGGAGTGATAGTGATCTTTTTCTTCCTCGGCTTTGTGACAGTTTCCTTTTCTCGTGTTGACCTTAGAAAATCTTCAAAAGTTTCACACCATGCTACTGCAGATGATGCACCATTTGCTTCATTTGGCATTGACATTTTCGGCAAACATTTGAGAACTTCTTCCTTGTTAGTTGGGAATATTCCACTCTTTTTAAAACCGGCTTTCAAATTGGCAGAAATATTGGTCTCAATTGCATCCATTCCTTTTTTTAATAATTTAGGAAACTGGTCCTTCCTTACTGCTCCTCTGTTTTTCATTTTCCACTCTGTCAACAGTTTTCTCCAAGCTGCTTTAAGTGGGCTAAAAAAAGCCAAATCCAAGGGTTGGCACAAATGTGTGCTGTTGGGTGGTAGTAGGATGAAACGTATATTGTTGTCAGTACACTGCTTGACAATGTTAGCAGAAATGTGGCTAGCTAGATTGTCGCCTATAATGGCCTTTGGGCTTTCTCCTAGGCTTTTGAGATAGGGCAGAGCAACAGACTCGAACCAATCTTCAAAAATGTTCCCCTCAAACCAACCTGACTTACTTCTGTTGAATCTTGTACCCTTAGGTCCACCCTCCATCCAAGTATTGTACAAGTGATCAGCCTTGTAAACTACGTAAGGCGGAAGAGCAAACCCACTGGCTGTACCCGCAAACATAACAGAAAAGTTAGACTTTGAAAAATCCATTATTCTTTCCGGGTGCTTGCATTTGCGCTTTACAATTACTTTTGTCTGCCCTGGGTTATCTTGCATACTGGTTTCGTCGAAATTGACAATTGCCTCGGCTGGCACATCTTTTAATGAAATAGCCAGTTCCTCGAAATATGCTTCTATAGCCTCCAGTGTAACTGCTGCCCTAGCACGTTTAATGTTAGTGCACATTCGGCTTTTTAGCTCATTAGTTTGCCTTGCCAAAAACCCTTTTGCCCATTTTGAGCCGGGAAAATTGTTTTTAAATCGATACTCCACCACTCCCTTTTTATCAAGATATTTTTTAACGACACATCGGACGTCAAAACGTGTTAATGGGAATCCCCACTCTGCTGTTAAAACTAAAAATTGGGAAATAGTCTTTTCCTCATCCTGACTGAAAACAGTGGGTCGGCCATAAGGGTTCTGCTGTTTATTTTTTACCTTCCTTTCAATTGAAGACTTTGGAACTCCGAACTTTTTCTCAGCTCTTCGGTAGCTCATACCGTTTTTCACTGCTTGGGCGGCTTTCTCGACTGCATGGTCAGTAAAAGTGTGGTATCCTTTGGAGGTCATATCTTCAAACAGCCTTTTCACTAACCAAAACCTGAAAATAAAAAATACCGTAAACATAACCTATAAATTACTTGAATCAATTTGGTGTCCTAACTTGGGACAGTGTCCCAAGTTAGGATTAAATTTTCATTTTATTGAAAAGTATTTATATATCAAAAGCATATATCTTTAAGCAAAAACTTATGATTGGGCCTTTATTACAACACTTGAGGCCCAATAATTACATACTTGATATGAACTACAGCTGTATGAGATAATTTGTACAGACAAAGTTATCAAGGTTAAAAAAATTCGATTATTTTTAGCACAAATCATTTCTTAAATAACTTACTTTGAGTGCAAGGTGAATTCATAAAATGAAGCTCTATGCTGTAATACAACCAATAAACTATGTTTACATTCAATCTGCAGCTGGTTAGGATGTCACATACACGTGTACCAACCCCTCAACATAAAAAGTACAAAATGTCCCAAGTTAAGATGCTGTCCCAAGTTAGGGCAATTGACTGTACATTTATAATTTGTTTTATTTTACAATTTCAGAGTAAGAAAATTATATTTTTGTCGCTAAATTTAGCTAAACTGTGGTTTATCATACGGTACAGACCTATGTGTTGATGCCTTTTAGAATTAGTTCCGATTTATATTTTTAGCAGAGAATATTATCACGACCAATGCAAATTTGGAATGAGCACTTCTCCTATAAAAGCATAGAAAAACTCAAATTATTTGTATTTAAAATATAAAATGTTTATTAAATCACTTGTACATAACAAATTTTTGTTTTAGTTTTACGTTGTTACTTAACAATAATTTCAAATACTTTTAATTTTAAAATCAAACTTTAAAAATAAATATTGCGTTATCCGTGGCAGACATTTTTAAAATTTAATTACCGAGCTATGTCCAATTATCCAGATCTGTTGTACCTAAACTAATTGGAATTCAACTGTAGTAAATATATACATTTTATACACTTATAAAGAAATAAAGGCACAATCGTGTTACAGTTTTCTCTTTTTCTCCGGAAGACCTTCAACTTCGTCTAATAAGTTAGCCAGAGCTTCGTCATCATTCTCATTGAGTATATCTGAGAAGTCATCGATAGTGGTTTGAAGCATAGTTCCTTTCTGAAATTTAAAAAGAGTACATTAAGAAAAACCATTTATAATAAATGCCACATATTATATCCATGTAAACCCTTTAAGGGCTGTATGTACAGTATGGCAAATTGCACTGAAATAGTAATGGCTTCTTGGACAAACATCATTTGCTAGCCTCAACACTTCCATTCAATTTTAAGACACCTTACATGGAATAGTTTTGACACGAGATCACAGGAATGTCTGATCAGTGTCATCGTTCATTGAGAGGGGAGGGACGTACCCTCTGACGTCTCTTCCATCTCAATAAATGGTGAATTACTTTCACACATCCTTTTCCCTACGGCCTTGGATGAACAAGGCTGCTTCCACGTGGATTTGAACAAGGTACTTTTATGGTATTTTACGTTTTGATAAATTTTGGAGAAACCAGATGGGCTATAAGATCATGTAAAAAAACAAAATGTGCAGAATAATCTCCTATTTTTTTTTTATAAAACCCCAAAAAAGTTTCATAAAAACAGTAAAAAAAATGAAAAACAGTAAAGTTTAGTCAAAAACAGTAAAAAAAATGATTACTTCCCGTCAAAAAATGTATTCCAGTTGTTGGATTTTTTGGCTAACAAACTCTTCCGAACGACTTAAAAAACCAATGTGTGTACCAAATCGGATGTAAAATGTAGCGGTTAGAGTGTGAACACATATTGTACATACAATTTTTAATGACACCCAAAAACGTGTTCAGGAGACCATGATCAGTGCTCATCGACCTTAGGCCTCACCACAAGTTTCACTGCAAAAGCTCATCTTTCCTCTGGAAATTCGCTAATAAACTATTCCAAAATACAAAAAATTATACAGCTTACATTTAAAGTTGTCGTATCAGCATCCGTGAAGTTATCTTTACTCAGTCCAGCCTTATGAAGAACCTCAAGTTTAGATTGAACTAGAGGCCAAAGATAATCATCAGCAGTTCCTTTAGCCATAAGGTACTGAACAAATACACTGTCTTGTTGACCAATACGATGGGCGCGGTCTTCTGCTTGAACCAATTCCTGAAATAAAATGTATTTTAATGAGACTTTAAAAGCCGAGACGATTCTAAAAATCAGCTGTTATGACTTTGAGTAAAAATTAAGTAGCATCTACCAATAACCTTTCGATGAAATCATTAGCTTGTTAAAATAAAACTTAATACGACTCGACAAAATAAATATTATTTTAAATTTTCCGCTTCCTCAGCAAGGGTTGATTAAATTAAATTACAAATGAAAAACATGGACCAAGACCGGGATTTGAACCAGGGACCTTTACGATACCGCCGTAATGCTCTACCAACTGAGCAACCATGATCACTCCAGATATTGGTCAAAGAGGAAGTGTGCAAGTAGAAAATTAAAAATAATAATAAATAATAACACTACTATAGGCTGCAAAAATAATTTTAATAATTAAGATTGTTTTCAATGTCGCATATGCGAGGCAAACAAAATTACAAATTTATTACACCTATTTAAAAGTATATGTAGGCCTAGAAAGAATATTTCACCAAGAAATGACAAAGAACTATTTTCGTATAGTACTGTACTTATATATTGTAACGTCTTTAATTTAAGCAAGGAATATACTTTAATAATAATTAGGAATATGTTCGAAGGGGAAAAAAAAACAAAACAGTGTTAATCCATTTTGAGATGGATTTAGTGCACAAAATTTGGATATTTATATCACACATAAAAAGTTATATAAACACAAAATTGCAAAAGAGATGTGAGGAAGGATGATGTCATGAAAGCAATGGTGTTTATCCTGAAATAGTCATCATCAAGTCCGTATGCTAAGTAGAGTGCTCCGTTTAAAAGTGTTGTAATTTGTAAAACTTTCTTCCTTTTCAGAGAGACACGTAAAGATCTTAAGAGATCGGAGTAAACCAGTTTTAAATAAAGAACAGTCATAATCTAATAGAATTATAAGAATTATAACATCGTTAAAGTTTCTAGGACTCATCCTTGACAGCAAACTGTCTTGGGCGGAGCACATTAACGAACTGTGCAAAACACTGAGTTCAGTGGTTTTTCTACTCAGGTCACTGGCAAAGTTGTGTTCAGAACATATTAAAAAATTACATACTTTGGTCTATTTTCTTCATACCTGAATTATGTAATTGCTCTGTGGGGTAATTCATCAAAGCAAATGCTTCAGTTTACAAAAGCAAGCAGTAAGAATTACGGCTCATTTGGGCTACCATGATTCCTGTAGCAATGCATTTAAAAAGCTAGGTATTTTGACCTGTCCCTGTATGTATGTTTTTGAAGTAATTTTACTTTACAAGTATAAGAGTTCTGTGATGCGCATACATACAATACGCGTCATAAAAATGACTCCTGTGGCAAACAGCACAGATAAAAGCTTTCGGCAAGCTACCGTCTGAGACTGGAGTCCGTTTCAAGAACGAAATCCTTCAAGAGTTTAAAGAAACAATGAAATGTAATGTTTTTAAAACATTTTTACTGATTTTTTTGCTTCCACAGTATAGCCTATTATTATATAAATGAACAAAAAATGTGTATATATTTGTTATCCTAATTTTATAAATATAAGTTTTATTTAAATATTGTATTTTTAATATTTAAAATAAATTTTAAGAAAAATAAAGCTGTAAATAGGGAGACATTTTGTTTTAAATATTATTATCGTATGCATTTAAATACGAATATTTACCATGACCTCCGTTATAAAAATGTAACAGTTATCTACAAAAAATCTTCAATTGTTATACGAGCCTAAATTTTAAGCCTCATGGAGGAATATAATGGCAGCGGTTTTCTGAGGACTGAATTAAAAATTGTGTTTTAATGTGGGCTAAAAACAGTGTGGACAAACTGTAGGTAGTGTTTTCGTTTCATACAAAAATTGCTGCGGACAATCTGGTACATTTCATTGTCACATGTTTGTAATGTATTTAGATTTTTTAATGTTTTGTATATATAATTATTTTCATTTATGGCAATAAAACTTGTGAAGGGCATAACAAGTAACCAAACTGACTTGTCATTGGCTACTAACCCAATCATCAAACTTTCAGTACCGTGCCTTTTAGCGTATGAACTTCAAATCCATGAGGTTTTTAAAAAGGTAAGAGAAATTTGCTTCTAAAACCAAAACAACATTCAAATTACATTTCAGTTTTTTTAATCTTTTGCAAGGACACTACATCCATCCTACATAATACATGTTAAAATAAAATTACTTACACCGGGATTCCAAAATAGTTCTGCAAAAACAACTAGTTGCGCCGCTGTAAGAGTGATTCCAGTGTTGGCAGCCTTGATGGATAAAACTGCTACCTTGAATTGATCCTCGTACTGGAATCTGTCGCACAATAATTTCCTTTCTTCGGCGCTTACAGACCCGTCGATTCTAATGTAACTGAAAAAAATATAATGAAAGAATGAGGGTTGCAAAAACAAGCCTACAATATTTTAATATATTTTAATGCATAACGCTTTTTGAAAATTAATGTCTAGGTCCTTCCCTCCTCCTGAAGATACCTGAAAAATGCTTTATGCAACGTGTAAGTCCTGTAGATGTAATGTCTAGGTCCTACGTCATATTTACATAGTTTAAGAGAGTGATTAGTAAAGTTAAAACAATGGTGATCCTTCCAATTCCTTGTAACTTCAACTTCTTACATTAAAAAAAATAGATAGATGGCGAGAGAATGCAACATCACCAAATGCAGTTCCTACATCTTTCTATTTTTTGTAGAAATATCTTATCTTCTAAAGCGAGAGATAATTGTCTGTCTGCTAAATGGATCTGGAATCTCCGTCTAAGGATTTTTGATTTTTTTATTTTATATGGGGCTTTTGGCCACGAGAAATTGATTGGAAATGGTCACCAGTCCGGGAAAATTCGTTTTCTACGTCTTTTTATTAAATTAAAAAGTGAAATTTGTCCATTTTAAACAATACAAAG
>JAGFPH010000602.1:72463-84232 GCA_018207615.1 Philaenus spumarius
GACACACACTTAATGGGGATAATTGGAAATATCTTGCTCGGTACGTCCAACAGGCTTGGCAATATAGGTGGGAATTAATCCGTGAATTCAATTATTAACTTTGTGATGTTGTTGGCAATCTTTGCTTAAGGGTCTGCTGTAGTGGCGGTCATCTTGGATTTTTATCCCATAAGAGCAATGTTAAATTTCAAACCATTTATTTCGTTTACTTTTTATTATAAAATTGTTTGCAAGGTCTCATTTTAAGCACTGTCACAATACGCATCCGTCTTGCAATTTACATTTTTTTAAATGCTTTTGATTTGTTATGTAATTGACATTTTGTAAGTACAAAGTTTGAATTTTTTTCCTAACACAATAAAAAATTAATAATGAAAAATAGTTTGCAAGCCGGATTCGAAATTTTATAAATAATATTCAGTTTTTTTTTTCAACACTCAATTACTAAAGATAGACTTATAAAATGGTTTGAAATGAGGCAATGTCAAAGTGTTCAGCTGCAAGAAATTGCACTGTTTAGATAGGGATATAGTGAGAAGCGCTTTCGTTTCCGGTTGCTTTCTCGTTTACTGGAGCAGACCCTTAATGTTTATATTGTTTGTAATCTTTGCCTAGTTTCCATAACAATTTTAAACCCTGCTAATTTTTAATGAACTTGGACTTTCGCTTCCATAACAGGTAACAGGATGATACCAAACTTGCTCTTCGGATGGGTTCGGATATAGTCAGAACATTCCGAGTATTTTGATAATCAGAATCACCGAGAATTTGATTCCGGAATCTCCCAACACTGGTACATTTTACTATAAATAAATGGTAGACTTGTTATGTCATAGCATTTGTCTCATCTCAAAACTTTATGATTTGATTTCCTTACACACCAACCATTACCATTGTACTGGAAATTAATATCTTATAAAAATAAATTATGTAAATCTCTCTCAAATTAAATTACTTTTCCAGGTGCTTCAGCAAGAGTGCTCCAGCATTTAGCAACACTAAAACATACTAAATGAGGCAAGGTCTTCTACTGAGCGTTATGAGTGGAGGCGACTGGAGAAGTTTTTTAATATTAGAGATGGATATCAATTCTCAGATTTTCCAACATCAAATGGGTGTTTCACCAATCAGGTATCTAATATTAATTTCAACAGCTACTGAGTACCAAATTTAAAAAAGATAATAGACATTGAATGAACAACAATTTTTAAAACGGCTAAGCTTAGTCCAAACACAGACTTAGAGTAAATATGCATTTTACTATACTTTTAGGGGTGTAAAACAATTATGTAGTAGGTTAATTACCTTGTTTTTACTCAGTCAAACAATCCAAATTGGTTCCTAGATGGATTACCTGATTCGACGGTTATACCGCCATCTTCAGATCCAGAGCATTTTCTTGCTCACAGGTTTGTACCTCTACTGGAATATGCTAAGGAAGTGTGTACATTTTACCTCTAGTTAATTTTACTATAAATAAATGTTAGACTTGTGAATAGCATTTTTCTTATCTCAAAACTTTATGATTTGATTTTCTTATATGCAGTAAATAACCTATTATACAGGGTGACTATTTTAAGTGTGCCACCATTGGTAAATCAGAAACAACAAGATTTATAGGCAACTTTAAATGGGGAACTTCACCTACTTTTTAGTGGCCATTGAAAATATGAATTTGAAATTTTGAAAATATGCCGCCATTTTCCAATATAGCGGCCAACTTTCGAATTTCTTATGAACACCCCTATCTTTTATGATGGATTTGGATTTTACATGCAATTTTAAGACTTTTTTTGATAAACTTAACCGTTTAGCCGCTAGGAGCGCTGAAAGTTTCAGAAACTCTTATTTCAACAATTATTAAAGAGGCTTATTTTCAATTTGCAAACAATACAATTTTAAGTGCAATATGTTTTACAATAAAGTGTTAAAAAGCTGTTGCTATTTCATAAATACTTTATACAAAAAACCTACTTAAATTACTGTTAAAAAATCGCTAACCCAACCGCTGTGTATTGTGTAAGAAGATGTATTTAATGTGCGCACGCATGTATTTATGAAGATAGAAGACACTTTGAAAACCTGCTTTAAGTCATAATTAATTAAGTCATCTTGACTGCCTTTTTGTGTCCCAAAAAATTTTTTTGCTATGAAACGAAGAAGTTTCTTACAGCACTATGTACGCTTTACGATGTAGGAGAAGAAATCTGTGAAAATAGTACAGTTGTCATATAAGCTATTTAAGTACTTTTAACAGAATAACTTTTATCTTATTACAAAAAACTAATTAATTTAAATTAATTAGTTATGACTTAAAGCAGGTTTTCAAAGTGTCCTCTATCTTCATAAATACATGCGTGCACACATAAATACATCGTGGAATCGAGCGTAGATTATGTCTAAAAGAATTACCTAAACATTTTCTTTCAAGGCCATCAGATGCCATGTAAAAAGTAATAAAATGAATAACCGAGTTAAAAATGTATTTATTTATTATAAAATTTCTTATAGATAATTTCGAACCATAATTATATTGCAAATCATTTCCACCCTTAATCTTACTGGAAGAAATCAGTGTGTTGGTGTTGGTAACGATAGGTCAACAAATGAGCTAAGACAAAACTGATCATTTTAAGATATTATCGACTACTTAATAAAACAGACATGACAATGTTTTCTAGAATTCAGTTTGACAATGACTTTTTGGACTTCTATGATAAAGTGAAAGACTTGGAACTAACTATGTGACACCATAGTCAATCACATTATCTGTAGTTCTGGCCTACAAATTGCAGCGGGCACAGAATTGCTGCATACGATTTATTTTTAGTTTAAAACGCCATGTCCATGTAACTCCTTATTATAAAGAACTTAATGATCTTAATGATAAGAACTTAACGATAGTATCTCAAAACTTAACGATCTGTGATCCTATCATATTTTAATTAATTTGCATTCTGTCCTAAGGACTGGAGTGCCTGGTTGTTTGGCTGAAAAGTTTGTTTTCACCTCCGATATAAGTTCAAAGAGCACTACAAGAGGTCCACTTTGCTTTTTATACCACTACATAGAACCATCATGTTTAATAAATCCTTTACTGTGTCCACATGTCATGGAACTTACTTCCAGAAGTAATTAACCTTTCAACGTGTGACTTTTTATGAGAGAAACTACCCCTGCTGCGGGACTTTTTTTAAGCTTTCAGGAGTTATGAAACATGTTTGTATAAAAACGTTAGTAACTAACTTATTTTTCGGAATATTTTAATGATTCTTTTACTAAATTAAACAGCAGATTACATTCTTTTTGGTAATATCAATAACACATGAGGTTATTTGTGACAACATATTTACATAAGCCTACCAGTGAAAAGTTAGTTTTAGTGTGGTAGTTTTATCACAAAACACATACCTAAGAAAACATTAATAAAACTAATATAAAATATTCAAAACAAGATTTTCGAACGTATTCAATCAACTAACAAACATAAAACACACTATAAGTGATCAAATGTAAACAAAGATGTAATAGACACAATGTCACAAACTTGTGTGGTAAAACAGCTGTTCCACTAGTGAACTAATTTCGTCAATAAATTCAACTGAAGTATCGTATGTTTTTTTTTTTTCAATCAGCCAATTCTGCTACAATATCTACAATTATGCTACATTATGCTGCAATATCAATCGCTTCGAGATAGTTTTAAGTTTAGCTGCTAGATGGAAGCATCTGATGGAATGTTCCTGAGCGTACGCTATACGTCAAAACGCGCAGAAGGAAAAGAATTCCCGGCGTATCACGTACGGCAAAACACGTTGAAGGGTTAAATCTGAAGTCGTGTCCTAGCCTTGGGGTGTGATGGGATAGTTATTCTATTATTATTATTAGTTTTTTTAGTAATATAATATTGCTTATCTTACTTTTTGTGGAATCTGTTTTAAAATTACACATATTTGTGTTTTAAAAGGCAATTTCAGTTTAATGTTCATTTAAATATAATTTTTGTTAGTTATTATATTTAGTTTGTTATTTTAAATTGTTCAATGTACTTTATTTTAGTTTGGGTTATTTTTTAATTTAATTTTCTTCTGATTAGTATTTTTTGTTTAAATATTATAATGTATGTGTTGTAACAATAATGTCTGTAGTCATGTACAATGGGGTTAGGTGGTGGAGAGGACCAACCTCACCCGACTAAATACAATTCAATTCAATTCAATCTTTGAAAGAGCTCGTTGATTTTAAAACGGGAGAGGGTGCTTGTGGAGATTTCTTCTGCACTGCAAAAAACATTCAATATGCCAATAGGTTTTAGTTTTTTAATGTAATTTTAAATGCAAAATAAAAATATTACAAATAATTCCAAGTAATAAAAATGTGTTAGCCGTTCTGTTTTGAGTGTAAATTTAGATAAAATGCTCTCAGTTCTTGTACCTTATTAAATTTAAAAAATAAAACATTTCAACCAAATATGCATAAGCACTCTTAGATTTACATGTATTTATTATTACAGTATTTTTTTTAAGTTTTACTATCACAGTTACGTTCAATGTACCGTACAAAGAATTTTTTGATGTTAAAGAACAACTGGATGAGCATCAATTAGTGTAGTCTTGTATATTTTTAATACAGTGTTGTACTTTTTTCTTTTGCTTGGTTGTAGGCATGCAAGTGTTGCTTACTTGATACAGTCATCTATGGTGTTGCCAATGATAACATATTCCATGCTACTCAACAGTTCAAGAATGGTTAAAGAAATCTGCAGTGAAACCATTCCCTAGGATGATGTTCGCTATGGGACCAGCCCAACAAAACATTAAAGTGAGTACTTTGTAGTACAATTTTTAATCCAACATTACTTACTGCAATACAGTATACATTCCCTGATTGGTACAATTCAGTCGTCATGTGAGTTGATTTCTTTTGTTTTGCTTCCACGATTCAATTCCCAAAGTACTTGTGCAGTGATCGAACCTAAGAAACACTAAATTTAATCATTTTTTTAAGGAATATTATTGGCTAACCCACGTGTAACAGTATTCAGATAGGTTACCTGGTGGGATGGATCGTAGGCTGGAATACGTCACAGTCGTATGGTCTGCGGAACAGTTCAGTTGGTTACTGGATCAGTATGTTACAGGTGATTCATTAAAAAATGGAATTTGAATATATAGCATGTGTTATAGAGGATTGTTTTTAAATAATAAAGTACATTTTGGGGTTATGAATTTAAATAATTTTATTTGAGCTTTCAATTGAAATATAATTACATTTTTATAAATAATAATTAATAGTATATAAATATAAACACATTCTATATAATTTTTAATAATTAAGAGATCATTTTTTTAATTAAATTTTGAAACTTTGGCTAGACGGGACAAACATTTTTTTTATACTTCCCTAATGAACTTTTGTAACGACTATAACGTAGCATAGTGTTGGGAAATATATATACAGGAAAATTCAAGTATTAGTTTTAAACAAAAGAAAAATGTAAAATTTATATTTAAAAAATCTAATAATATTTAAAAATTAGGAAACTAATATGCAGACAAATCAATAGTAATACATAAATATGAATCAGTACTTGTAATGTCCTAGGTACCAGATATATCAATGTTCTACCGGTTTTACCTACTATGCAGAACACTTAATCATGTTGTGAGCCTGTTTACAGTTAATTCTTTTAAAATCACTTTTAATTATTTCCGACAAAAAGATTCTTTCAACACTAGTCACAGTTAACTGTTTGAAACTTGCAATTGCAATTAATTTTTTTTTTTACTTTTACGTTACTGTATTATAATTTGTAAATAAATGATGATGATTCAAACCACGTTTGAACCAGGTTTGATGAGTCTAAGGCCTGTAATACACTATCAAATTTCTTTGTCAAAGATCTTTGATCAAAGGTTCTCTCTTAATACACTATCAAATATTTCATCAAAGAAATTTGATCAAAGATCTGTAATACAGGCCTAAGCAGAATGTTATACTCAACGAAATAATGACAATGTACCAACTACCACTTTGAGAATAATAATAACACAGCAAACCACGTACATCCAGACTGGTGCTTTTCTTTAATAATATGCTTGACAAATTGCAACTTTATTTTAAAATAAATGACGACATACTCAAACCACCACTTGCCGGTTTGATAATCCTTGGCAAAATCAAATGTTATCTGAAGGTTTCTCAGTCGTGGGACTTTGTAGTTCCCCACCCAGAAAGAATACTCTTGAATATTCTTTGGTTCCACTTTTTAAGATTTTCAAAGCTTTCTGTTGTTTTTAATCACAAGCTCACATTATTCTTGATTTGTTCATACTACTAACCAATAAACTTTCCTGTTTTGAATTTAAATGTATTTCTCTGAAATTAAAAAATATTGTTTTACTTTTCAATAAATTCTGTCTGCATCTAAGCTTTTATAGATTTACAATAAATCATTGATTTATTTAAAATTAGACTTTCTATAATGCTTACATGGTAACTGCGTACGTTACAGGGTCAAAAATAATGAAAATTATTTTATAATGTACCTACTTATATTAAGCAATTAGCAAAGTCAAAATTTATCTTGATGTCGCCACGAGGATGTTCTGCCTATGCTACCATATTGTACTTATTTTGATATGTTAATATATTACAGGGCCGAGAATCTCAAATTAATAATGTCATAGGATGCACTTATTTTGTGTAATTAAAAATTTCTAAATTTAATTTGTGGTAACCAAGGGGGTTCTCTACGCCATAATTTAGTATATATTTTTATCTGTAAGTACATTATAATCTTGATATATCCAACACTATGGGACCGGACAACCGCCGGAATATATATAGGTTATATTCCGGATTATCGGGAGTAAAAAATAAATGTACATACATACGTTCATATATTTGACAACAACAAATATTTTATGTGCATATTTAGAAACTTTTTAAAAAGCATGCATACACTAAAGTGCAAGTAAATTTAAAATTATTAATTAAAATTGTATGAAAAACAATCATGATAGTTTTTTGTTCCTTACAACATTGTATCAACATATTTAGCTGGGTTCCTTTTAAGCACTAATACATCTTAAACCTTTTTCCAAGAACACTGGATGATGTCACTTTAAACTTTACTCCATCCGTGTGTGTGAAATTAAAAACAACTTCTTTAATGTTTACTTTTATAATACCTAAATCCTAACTTAAATATTACTAAAATAAACATAAATAAACGGTACTAGATAACTGCCACATACTTTCTCCCAGTTGAAACTTTATACCTTCACAAGAGTAGCATAGGAGGTGGTTATTTAGAATTGCAAAAGTAGGAAAATGTTACCATGGAAAATATTAGATGCATGTAACACATCCATATTATATTATTATAGTATATTATATTATTAATATTATTTAAACTATTCAATCGATTTCGAACAAATTTGCACCAAATATGTCAATTAGGCCTGTGTATAGATGCACGAAAAAAGGTTTTGAAAATTTTTGAAAAGCAACCCTCTTTTTTGCCAAAAACCCCCAAAAATTAGTTATTATTATTATTACCTTAACGAGAATTTTTATAAAGATGCGGTTTTTTGCTTATGGTAGGGCTACAAAATAAGCCAAATTTTATCAAAATGGTTAGAGCCTTTTTGAGAAATTTTGATTTTTCTCGTTTTTTTGCCATTTTGGGAGGAAACCCCCTTAAAAATCAAAAATTTGAAAAAATGAAAAAACGCCTGGAGATATTCCAGAACTACAACTATATACCAAATTTCATTAAAATTGGACCGTTGGTATGGTCTCCAGCTCTGTACACATCCTAACAGACACACAGACAGACAGCAAAAAAAAAAAAACGCTATTTTGGGTTCAGGGAGCACCAAAACAAATAATACCACTAAAAATATTTTTGGGTTCAGGGAGCACCAACGCATATAACTCCACTAAACATTTTTTGGGGGTTCAGGGAGCATGAAAACAGATAATTCCACTAAAAATTCAAATTCGAAAATTTGGACGAAAACAATACTTTCTCCATGTACTACGTATAGGGGGGTAAATTAAAAACAACTGTAAACTTAAGTAAACAGTTTAAATATTACTTAATAAACTTTAGTAATCTTACTAAAACTATTTGGTTACAGACATGATTAAATGGAGTGTTAAACCAAATACTAAGCCTGATTCTATATCATGTCTGCTTGAGCAACATAACAATGTCTCTTATATAAAATGCAATGTCCTGACTGATGATCAACGCAGAGCCGATTCTATTAAAGCTAGAGACTTGAAATTTGGAAGGTACATCCGTCCAATAATGTAGAGGCGTACTAAGAAAGGATTTTGCAAAATTTTGAATTTAAAGGGTAGAAAATGCGAAAATTCATCCCTCCCATAAGCAGCCATATAACAGACGAAACAGCTGATTCGTATTTATTAATGTGTTATTCTGGTTACTATGGTGATTATTCCAAACTCTTTCAAAAAAAGTGTGTTGATTTTATAATAATAGGCCTAACCTAAAATTGTGTTAAACCTTTGGTCCAAATAAGCTGTTTTATTTATAATGTGTAACAATAATATAATGTTAAATTGTAATATTAGATGTTTTAATTATTATATTTCATAGGTTTTAAAGGCCTAACCTAAAATTGTATTAAACTTTTGATTCAAATCAGTTGTTTTATTAATTATGTGTAACAATCATTAGGCCTATGTTGAATTACACGGGATACGAATTACAGGATGTTGAATTACACGGGATACGAATTACAGGCTTTCAAAGTTTCAAATTAAGCAATAGCGAAGCATTGCCGGGTCCACTAGTGTCTGTATATTTAGCAGCAATGTAATGTGTTCTTGGCATTTTCAGTATTGTGAGGAAATTGTAAAAATCCAGAAATAGAAGAAGTGTCGGCACATGCAAAGTTGATTGCAAGTTGTTCCATTGCAGTGACAATCATTATGGCAATGCTATTCACAGTTGGAAGCTCTAAACAAGGAGACAAGCAAATAAATGGTATTTATAAATTCTACTTTAAAAAAAACCTAGTAAAGTCAGGTAATAGCAATAATGGCTATGTCTCTTTGGTTACATATAGTCTGTATTTGAGTCTGTTTTAATTTTAACATAATTTTAGGGTGGGCCTACAATGAACCACAACACCAATTGGGCTAATTATTAGAATCAGGTTTTATTATAATTCTTCACAACTACCATTTTTTTTTAGATTAGGTAAAATTTTCCAACTGCGAGCGAAGCGAAGCAGCCATTTGAGGCCGAAGGCCGAGGCGGGGTTGGGACACGGAGCGTCCAGGGGCAGAGCCCCTAGTATAGTCTGTATTTGAGTCTGTTGGTGTATAAGGCGATATAGATATTATAAAAAGATATTATATTATCCAGATACACCTATTTTGTGCAATAAGCAAATTAAAAATATAACTGCAAGGGCGTCATCCCAATACCACAAGCCCTTATTTGAAACTCTTAATATACGGGGGTGCAAAAAGTCCCGCACTGGTTTAATATTTTCTGAACGATTACAGATAAAGCAATAAGATGTGGTACATCGTCACTACACATAAACATATACTTTTTGAAGGAATTATCAGTTTTCTGTCATACCTTGGAGACGTCCCGCAAGGAGTCTGAAGGAAATCTTATAAATAGGAGCATAGATCAATATGTACATAATTTTAAAGGGCTTGTTTAGCAGAGTTTAATGGCACAAATCGCACTCAAAAAGGTTGATCCAGTACAAAATGGCGGCTGTTCAAAGTTTTACTTGGTTAAAGACAGACATTTTATTAGTAGCCACAACCCCGTCAAACCAAAACTGCATTATGTCTGTCAATACAAAAGTGAATTATGAAGTTAGTTATCATCAAGGGTTACAAATTTGATCCTAATTTATTGATAACGGGGAAAAACTGGTATTAGTAACAATAGAAAGATCTTATCTTTGGGTCACCGTTTGGACTTTCCTATTAACCCGTCTATTCATAGTATTCTATTTTTTAGTAGTGTTGTCCATTCTCTGTCAGTGCGCGTTAGTACAAAAGAGTTTGTCATATTGCTTGTAACTCTTCAATTATGTCGCTTGACGAAAACGTGAACGTATAACAGTTCTTATGATGGTAGGTTGGGGAAACAACAGGCGATCACACGAGGAAGCGTGCCATTTATTTAATTGCTACTTTCCCGGGAGGCAGCCAATTTCTAGAACAACTGTAGGGAGAACTGTTCAACGCTTTATGGAAACAGGAAGTGTTTCCGATCGTCGTAGGTCAGGAATGCCAGCTACTGCGACAAATGAAGAAAAATCTTTAGCTAGATGTCTAGCAGACATTTACTGAGAACCCGCACGAGTCCCTACGCTCAGCAGCACAAACTCATGACATCCCTGTTATGTCTGTTAAAAGTATTCTGAAAGAGTCTAATTGGTGCACAAACTCAAAGAAGATGACTTCGATCGAAGTATAGAATTTTGCGAAACTATGATGGACAACATAGATTGCACAGAAATTGATGTAAACAACATTGTGTTTTCAGACAAGTGTTCATTTATGCTGACTGGAAACTTAAACAGGCACAATTGCCGTTACTGGAGTAGCAAAAATCCTCACTGGATGCGTGAGGCACACACGCAATATCCACAAAAGGTAAATGTCTGGCTTGGTGGATACCCAGTTGGTAGGTCCTTTCTTTATTGAAGGAAATTTAAATGCAATATTATACCAACGTTTGCTGGAAAATGAAATTAGACTGCGAAACATGTTTGGAGAAAATTTTCAGAACATCTGGTTTCAACAGAATATCTGGTTTACGCCACACTACGGTAGAGACGTAAGAGCTTATTTTAAACACTGTTTTTCGGCAACGGTGGATCGGAAGGCGGGGAACTGTAGAATGGCCAGCTCGTTCACCAGATCTGTCTCCATTTGACTATTTTGTTTAGAGTTACCTTTAGGACAACGTCTACAAAACAAAGCCTCAAAATTTAAATGAACTGAGAGAAAGAATACTTCAAGAATATCAGACGATTCCTCAAGTTGCCCTGCAAAATTCTGTTAGTAGTTTTTATGTGTCCTTTCTAGTAGTGTCTTTCCAACTGTCAAATAACCGGAGGTGAACAATTCGAGCATTTACTCTGAAAGGTAAGTAAACATCTTCTTTCAATAAAACCTTTGAACATCTGCCATTTTGTACTGGATCAACCGTTTTGAGTGAGGTTTGCGGCATTAAACTCTGCTAGACAAGCCCTTTAAAATGATGTACATATTAAACTATGCTCCTGATTAAGATATATTTCTGACCCCCTTGCGGGACATCTCTATGATATGACAGAAAACTGATAGTTCCTTCAAACAGTAGATTTTTAGGTGTAGTGATGATGTACCAAATCTTATTGCTTTATCTGTAATCGTTCAGAAAATATTAAACCAGTGCAGGACTTTTTGTACACCCTCTATAAGAAGGTACATATTAGAAGATATTCAAAGTGCTATGTACGCCTAAAGAAGTTTTCACAAGTTATCAAAAATACTCTAGTATGCCCACAGTTGGGACAATTATTGTTGGGACACAGTATGTTTGTAAATAAGAGGGGTCAAGAATCATAAAAAAAAATTCTTACTTAAACTGTTTACAAGTTAATTGCCATTATTTTTGAAAACCGCCGAGTTTTGAGCACAGCGATCGAATGCATTAGATGATTTCTATTTTCTTACCAAAGAATTGCATGGTTTTTAAAGGGCTTTAATTTG
>JAGFPH010000602.1:84332-119193 GCA_018207615.1 Philaenus spumarius
GTTTACGATTATGCAACACTTTGATGATCATATAAGGTTGGCGAGCATGGGTAAGCCCAGTGAGAACATTCAAGAGGCAATTAATTTCCTTAATAACATTGATATGATGGAAGAGGCGAGACGCGGTGCAAGGACACCGAATACGCGATTTAATCAAGCGCCAACTCAATCATATCAACAAAGGCCTAGCCCACAACCCAATCAGAACCCACCTGTCCAGCGATCCTTCCACCAAAACCCAAATAATAACCAACGCCCGAATCCGAACCGACCTAATCCGTCTAGACCTAATCCAAATCCAGCGCCTGGAAAAAACGCGTAGATAAGGCCCTGCAAATGGATCAACGAAATCGGAATGATGGGGCTGCGGAAAAATGTAATCGAGAATTTAATGTACATAAAATAAGTAAAGTAAAAAGTAATGAAGCCAAATTAACCCAAAATCAAACTAGACCGGCGAATAAAACAATAGAGAGGTGTGAAGATGCGTTAAGTGTGAAGAAAGCAATAGGTAGCTTACACTACAATATTAGAGACGATTTGTTGAACGATACGGACGAGCGAGTTATAGCCGAAAGCTTAATCGATGAAATTCCCACTATTTTGATAGAAATAGAAAACAACGTAGCGATATTGGAATTGGACACTGGATCAGAAATTTCTGTAATTCAGCAGGATTATGTAGAGCAATTAAAAGCAGAATTTGTTAATATGTTGGAGCTGCCAGTTTCAAATTTAGAGTTGGTGACCGCGTTGAAAGGGAAAGTCCAAAAAATTAATAAACAAATAATGATTAGGGTTAAATTTGGAACGGAATTTATAGACACAAAGTTTCTAGTTGCTAAAGGGTTAAAATCCCGAATTATTTGTGGATGCGATATGTTATATAGTATTCAGGCCAAAATAAATATGCAAAACAAATTTGTACAAGTTAATATTAATAATAAAACAATAGAAATACCATTTATTGAAAAACAGGTTGCCATAAGCAAAATAAAGGGCAAATGTTTAAATATAGCGTCAAGATATGCGGCGAATATTAAAGGTACAGGAAGGCCTAAACAAATGGGGGCGTTGACTAAAGCAGCAATGCCTAATAAAATTAAAGTAGAAGTTTCGTCAAGTACAGGAAGTACGAACGAAGTGGTGTTGGAAAATTCGCAAGTAATTAACAACATAATGGCAGGAAACGGAAATGAAGACGAACAAAAGGATGCGACAGCGGTACCAGATAACGGAGAAAAGGTTAAAAGGGAAGAAGGGTTGGAGAAAAGCGCGACAAAAGGGTTGCGACTTCAACGGGGTTCCAACAGGAACTATTGTAAACAAATAGTCTCGAAAGGGTTATCCAAGGAAGCCAGAGATGAAAGTAATCGTCGAATTTATATAAATAAAAAATTAAGTAGTAAGGAATATGTAGGTACAAGTAGGCCTAATATTCAAATGAGTAACCGATCTCCGATGGAACAAGCTAGAAGTTGTAGGCCTAATAAGAATAATGTAACGTCTAATAATTCTTTTTCACAACACTGCACTAAACACTTTGTTGACAATAATAATAATAATAAAACACAAGCACTTTGTAATAATAATAATTTGATTAGCGGAGAAATCAATGAGATTAAAAACTTTGGTAGTAATATGAAACGATACACTGCTGGTAAAGTTAAGTTTAAAACTAGTTATTCTAAAAGCATAATAAGCAAGAGAAACTTTCACCGAAAACACGGTCGACGAAAGAAGGGAGACGTAGGCCTAACAGAACAATCAACTGGACTTGGGACGGATAGGCAAACAATAGAAAGGCAGGGTCGACGCAGACAGCCGGGCTACCAATGCAAAGCAATTACGTTAAATAATGTATATAGGCACGATACCATTAGCCCGAGGTGAGACTAAGAAATTGTTTTTGTTATACACCGGACCGTATAGGATAGCCAAAAGATTAGGAAATAAAACATATATGTTAGTAGACCCAGTAACGGGAATTGTAAGGGGCAAATATGATATAAGAGATATAAAGCGTTATGAACGATAAGTATAATGTTATTTCAAACTAAAATGATTAGGCCTATACCCAGCTAATGTCAAGGTTTTGTGATATAATTTGTAAATAGAAAAGGGAAAGAGAACTCGGTCAGCTGGCTGAATTGAGTAGGTCAGGTTGAACTGAGAGCGTAAATAATAAACAAAGTGTAGGAGAGGGAGTCAAGGTCGAACAGCTGATGAAGGAACCGTAGGTCGGCTTGGCTAACGGAAACAATTATCTCGGCGAGACAAAATATTGACATTAGTGGTGAGGGTGTGAAGGAAGTGAATTAAACGTTTGGAGGGGAGTAGCCTAAATGAAATGTAAATAAATATGTGTTTGTTGTTGTAAATAGTATTGTCATACGTAATAGGAATTTGTTAGTGGAAACACAGGGTGTTTAAGAAGTACAAGATTTGAAAAGTAGGAGGGGGAGGAAGGTTTTAAAAATGTTGTTATGAGTAAATGATATGCAAAGTAATGAAACATAGTCAAAAAACTTCTCAATAATAGAATGATGTAATGTAAATAATTTAAAATTAAAGTTAGCGTGTATAGGAAACGCGGGAGATATTTGACCAGTGGGATATTGGTAGTTAGTATTTAAATGTAGGTTTAGTACTAGCCCAGTATCATATTGTTTTATTTTGGAGTATCAGGCAAAGTAAATTGTGTCCCATATAAACAATAGTGTAATTAAAATGTGAATTTCAGTGCTGTGGAAAACTATATGGACAGGAGCGAACTATGAGAATTGTTAATATGAATATTTCATTGTGTATGATGATAAAAGGTTTTCAGGGGAAAAGATCTCCAGATAAAATAAAATGTATTTGTTATGCTATTGTGTTTTCAGCAAATCGTACTCCAGGAAGGGGAGATATTGATGTAATGTTGTATATATTTTGAAATATAATGAAATATTGTGTTGATAAAATCAAGGCAGAACAATTAAGTAGGATGTAAACTGTAGAGAGTTAAATTGAAGGAAGGGTTTTTATTGTTTTCGAGGGTTTAGAATCTTGGGTTTCGGCGGTTCACACCGAAATCAGATTCCATTTAGAGTGGGAGCTTGCAACGGGAAGTGCCCGATTGCAATTAGAAAATTTCGAGTTTTGTAAAGGAATTTGCAAAAATCGAATTTTTTGTGTCTGGCGAGAGCATCTACTGTATGTAGGCCATGAAACAGCAAAGTCCAGGCGACAAGGCCGTTATCTCCCGAGATGCGACTTTTGAACCATGACATGTTAAGAGCTGAAAACTTAACTTAGTAGAATAGGGAATGATTTCTGTGGGAATAACCGGGATCTGAGAATTTACGGATTCTGGATTTTGGTTGGTTAATGCATTGTGCTAAAAACGCGTGTATTGGTCATCCATTTCCCGATTCGTAAATCAAAAATGTACTTACGTTATAAGCGTTAAAAGCTAAGGGAAATTTTCAAATTAACTCAAATTTCAAAAAGAGTAATATTTTTGGAAATGGCATAATATTCTAAGAAAGAAAGGTTATATAACAAAAGTCGATATTTTCAGTTTTAAAGAAATCAGTCAAAACAAATTGAGTTAAAGTAGTAGAAAAAAGAGTTTTAAAGTAAATGTCTTGTAAGGAACTTTTTAAAGAAAGAATGTAGTGTTATATAAATTAAATAAATAATTAAAATTGTGTAAATTGAAAAGGTGAGGGTTTTCACACATTTAAACGAAGTATAAAAAAGTAAAGTAAATATTTTATGTTATAAAGAGATGAATGAGAGTTATAAGTGTTAGGTGATATTGTAAAACGTTAGTAGTTGAAACAAATTTCGGGAGTAGAGGTAATTAAACCCAGTTTGAAAAATCAAAAAATAAAAAGTCCCTACAAACTACAATTTCTGAAGAAACAAAATAAAACTACGGCCATGTATCCAAAACAAAGGCAAATTGGATATACAAAAAGGAAAAATTGAAAATGTTAATGAGAAAAATTTAATTAATTAATAAGCTGCGTTAGAGACCCCAGTAGGCCTGAAAAGTGAACCCCGAGTCGCACAACTACAATTCGACTTCGAGAAGAAAGGTAAAGCCATGACGAATAAGAATCTCCAAATAAATCCAAAATCAGTGTAAAACTTAACGAGTTATGAAAAAAATAAGGAAATTGGTTAATTTTGGTAAAGCCAAGTAAAGATTAGACGAAGCGGAGGACACGTCACGAAAGTGGAAGGGATGAGCGGGAAGGCCTAACGCGGGAAACTGCAAAAGCTTAGATATGACTTTATGTGAAAACTAATGAGAAAAAAGGAGAAAAAACTTCACAACAATTCAGGAAATAATTTATACAACATATGAGTACCAAAAAACTCCGAAAAAAGTGGAGTTTTTGGAAATCTGGAAAAACCGCCAAACGCTACAGTTACAAGGGAAAGGGAGACCCTATAAAAGCGGAGGACGCGTTGATCTGGGGCTTCTTCTAAAAAATCGCTGCGAGAGATGTGTTAGTCTGCTTCTTATAAGTTTTGATACGCCGTGAGGCTGCTGCACCATCTGTTAATTTTTCTAAGATGTTATAAGTTCGATATTGTAATCAAGTCTAACGATTACCAACAAGTACTGGATTTTTGTCTTCGTAAAACTTAAATATTATATTTTTTATAAAAGTCTAAAGAGCTGAGAGTTTATTAAGCGTAAATGACATAGTTAAGGGATGTCATTTGGACTACGTCAAAGGAACGAACTGGCGAACTCATCAACTTCAATGAACTTCTAAAAGGATAACCAGACGAACAACCCGAGGAAAACTGGACATAAGGAGGGAAACGATCCGGCTAACCAACAGGCGACTTCTGGAGGACCACAGACATACCACGACATCAGGGAAGCTGTTCTAAAGAAAACACCTGTATTCCCAGGACAACACTAGCGACTCTGAGGTCACCAATTGTAGCAGAAAGAAACAGCAAACATAAGGTCTGTGAAAATCGAATGCTACGTTATTTGTCCCCTAAATTGCCTGAATTAGAGTCAGTAAATTTGTTTCAAATACTGGGTTAGTTAGGATAATTTTTAAATTAATATCTGTAAAAATCTATTAAAAAAGTAAATTCATTCAAATCAGTAGAGTCATTAAATAGTATAAATAAATTAATAATTAAATCAAATCATAAGCCATATAAAATTAAAAGCCATTATTAAAATTGAATTAAATTAAATTAGAACGTTCTGCCTATCTGTAGAATAATTGTATTTGAATTGTGTTTAAAAGTTATTGTTTTAAAGGGAAAGTTACCCTAAGAAATTGATTATTATTATTTGAAAGGTCTATTTTATTTTGCAAATTTGGTAAATAAAAACTATAATTTATTTACAGAACAAAAAATTCACTTGAGTTTTAAATTTACCTGTATTACTGTATATCCATTGTGTCCTGTTCTTATACAATTAGTAGTGAATATATGAAAAGGTTTTTGAAAGCACAAATAGGTTACTATGGCGGTTCCACTGTTCTCACTTCTCTGAGATTTACAAAAAGTAAACAAGAGTCATTAATTATCTGAGCTAGTAAAGTTTTAAATTCTGGAAGTTGTAAAAAAGTCTTTTATAGAGTAAAGTAAATTTATTCAACTTAAATTGCATCACCTAGGTGAAACATGTTAGTAGCCTTAGCCTTCCAGTAGGTGATAGTAATTTAAATTTACAGCAAAGCAAGTTGTTTCTTTGAGAAGATTTTGGTGTCCCGAAAGTCGGGCCCGACAACAAGAGCTTTCGTTGTAAATTTTTGTGTCCCGAACGAGGGGCGTGATTTAAATTTGCAGCGGCAAGCGTGGTTTGCGTTGTAGTATATATATATATATAATATGAATTTTAATGACACCCAAAAACGTGTTCTGGGGACCATGATCGGTGCTCATTTGCTACTCCCGACCTTGGATCTTACCATAAGGGCCACTGCAATAGCTCATTTTTCCTATGGAAATTCGCTAAAAACATAGACTACATCAGCTGTTTATTTTGCATACAGTGCGCAAAGTAAACAGCTGGAGTGCGAAAGTATTACTTTACCGCACTCCAGCTGTTTAGCCGTGCGATAAAGTAAAACAAAGAGGTATGTAATTACTTTAACACTGAACATATTATGTAGTTTAGTCTGTGCACTGCTGTAAGTGTGGAAAAACACATTTTATTAAACAGCTGTAGGAAAAAATTGTTTGTTTACATTCGTTACCATAGCAACCAACTTTAGAACCAGTTTATTATTCTTCACAACCAACCGCTTTTTTTAGGTTAGATTAACAAACTAAAAACAAACACAAACAAAAATCAACAAAAAAATGCTTACTGTATTATAATACATCATTCTGTTCTTACATATTATAAATAAAACAGCTGATTAGCATCAAAAACTTACATAATTTTAGGTTAAGCTTAAATAAACCAAAACACGTTAATTTGTTACTACACCCGCGCCTAGCTCTCTGCCAAACTGAAGAAGGAGCATTTATTATAAAAAAAGGTACCTAATCTGTAATAAAAGTTTATTGGTAATTGTTATTTTTTAACATGTATTCAAAATTTATAATTATTTGAAATAAAAATTGTTCCTCATCCTCCTCGTAGACCGTTCCAACTGAAGGTGATGAGTCATTCTCTATCCACAAAAACTGGATGGGTTTACTGCCAGTGTGAAATGTCGGAGTTTTCCTTTTAAATCTTATGTCAATATGTAAAACTAAGCCATTTTCAAAAATTCCAATATTGTAACTTTAAACGGGGTGAACGGGGCCATTTTGTATAGGGTGAACCTTTTGATGTCTGATTTGCGGCATTGTGTTCTTTAATTTGATGAACAACTCGACCTATGCTCCTATTTCCTCGGACTCGCTGCGGGCCGACCCCCTAAGGTGATAAAAAAATTGCTTCAAAAATTAGTTTTTGTGGTAGAGAAACGATACACCAAATTTTGTTGAGTAATCTGCAATTTATCTATATAAATAAAAATGTAAATGTGCGTTTGTTCAAAATTGATAATCTCCGCAAGTTCTTCACCGATTTGGTTTGAAATTTTGACACAAACTTTCATTTGAATACAAGCGAGTTTTTACTTCTTGAAAAACTGCAGCAAATACTTCAAGATAAAAACAATAAAAAATATACTCAATATTTAACAAAAATGTAAGCACAAATTAATGTTTATTGACTATAATAATAACAGTAGTCAGCTGTTTCCTGTAATATTTTCATTATCAGGTGATTTCAAACTTAAAACCGTTATTTGTATTTCTTACGTTTAAGATAGGTTTTTGTGAACAGAGCCATCTGTTGAAGTAAAAACAACACACACTATCTATACTAATATATATATTGGGGTCTCAAACCTCATATGGCTCTTTGGCTGTATGAATCTGTGATTAGACCCCAAATTACATATGGAGCGGTGGTTTGGTGGAAGAAATCATGCCAAACTGCTGCTGGTATCAAGCTAACTGGTCTACAACGACTTGCATGCTTATGTATAACTGGAGCTTTCAGAAGTAGCCCTACAGCAGCGTTGGAGGTGCTCCTTGGACTTCCGCCTATAGACATTCACATAATGTCAGAGGCAAGGAAGTCGGCATACAGACTAATAAGTGTGAACGAATGGCGGAGGGGCATGCCAGGAGCAGGACATTCCGACATTGTGAACACCGTACTTAAAAACTCGGTGTTAGACATGGTGACTGACGCAATGCACACCGAGTACGTTTTTTATAGACCCTTTACAGTAACCCTCGGAACCCGAGAAGACTGGGAAGGAAACATCAAACCGGGATCTGCTACAGGAACTCTAGTCTGGTACACAGACGGGTCTTTGATGGGCAGTAATTCTGGCTATGGCGTATACAGCGCTTCACCAAGGACGAACATTAGTGCAAGTCTTGGGACGTTCTGCACAGTCTTCCAAGCAGAAATCTTAGCAATTACTGCTTGCGCCCACTTAGGATTGTCGAATGGATACAGGAACAGACATATCCTAATACTTTCTGATAGTCAAGCAGCACTTAAAGCGCTGGACTCAGTACAAGTCACATCCAAACTGGTGAAGAAGTGCCTCTCAACACTAGTCAGACTCTCCACATTAAACATGGTGGAATTGAGATGGGTGCCAGGACACCGTGGCATTCCAGAAAATGAGATGGCAGATGCTCTTGCAAAGAAAGGAGCATCTTCACCATTCACGGGGCCAGAACCAATGTGCTGCATTAGCCGTAGCATGGCCAAGAGCGCAGTAAAAAACTGGGCCAGGGAAGAGCAGCGCCAGAGATGGTGTAGATTACCTGGGCACATTCAGAATAAACGACTGATCAAGGGACCAAACGCCAAGCTTACTAAATCCCTAATCAAGTTAAACCGACCACAACTCAAAAGAGTTGTAGAACTCATTACTGGACATGGCCAGTTCAGGAAACACTTAGCAACAGTGGGAATCCTTGAAGGCGACCAACGCTGTCGGCTTTGTAATCCTGGACCTCACAAGGGATACAGGCTTCTAACGTCCTAGGCGCGGTACACAGGGGGCACAATAAACCAAAGGTTGACGTGTAAGGAGGCCTTCTCCAAGGAGGAATCCACCCTAATATAATCTAATCTATACTAATATTATAAAGAGGTAAAAATTTTACCGATTTTGATCTTTAGTGTATTAACTAACCAATTTTTAAATTATTTGGCTTTGTTAAATAGTTTTATTTTATATTTAAATGTTAACACAACATAAGGCATTACTACAAAATATATTTTATCAATTAAAATGTGACACTTATGTTGTGCCTATAATTTGTAGATATATTATCGGACACTTCTATATGAATTTCAATTCATGTAGGAACATGAAAAACTACATAATCTAAATCAGAATTAAAATAATTCGACCACACAGCTGGACCGCTGACGTGAGTTGAGCAAATTTCCAAAATTAAGTTTATATGACTATGTTTTAGGGTTTCAACCAACAATTTGGGAAATAGGTCTACTCACGAAGGCGTTGAACATCTGTCTGTGTATAGATGTATATTAGTAGAATTTGTTTGCGCCTAGTGGCCTCGCGAGTTTGCACCACTTGGCTTCGAACCGGGTACTTTTATGGCATTTTACATTTTGGTCGAACCAAGTGAGCTAAAAGGTCGCGTAAAAAAACAAAATGTGCAGAATAACATCTTACATTTATATTTTTAGAAAAAACTCTAAACGTATTTCTTTCTTGTAGTAAAAATCTAAAAAAAATAGTTACTTCCGGTTGTTGGATTTTTTTGGCTAACGAACTCGTCCGAGCGACATAGACAACCAACACGAGTACCAAATTTGAACCAAATCGGACTTAAAATGCGGCCGCTAGAGTGCGAACACATATATACATATATATATGAATTTTTATGACACCCCAAAACGTGTTCTGGGGACCATGATCGGTGCTCATTTGCTACTCCCGACCTTGGGTCTCACCATAAGGGCCACTGCAATAGCTCATTTTTCCTATGGAAATTCGCTAATAAACCAGTCTGTTAATTACTTTGTCCCTATCAAAAATTCTACTTGAATTAACCATAATTATTTCATATTTCTAAATGGAAAACTGAGGAGCATTTATTATTACTGTAAAACCTAGGCTGTCATTTTTGTACAAGGTCCAACCCGAATAATTCATATCAATCTAACCCTAAAACTATCTTAACATTTAGACCTATTACTTACTGGTAACACACTGTACTGACAACTGGGGAAACTCTGCAGGAGCAAGACAGGTTTTTAAGTGGCAAAAAATGTATTAGGATGTTTAGTGCATCACTGATTGTGAATATTGCAGGCCACACTTTGTTGAGCTGGGTTTACTTTCTGAGCCATGTGTGTTTAACTTACACTCATTACTAAATTTAATAGATTTGTTTACTTATAGTAGAAGAAGTAATATACACGGTTATAGTATTTATATTATTATTATAATCTGTGCCCCATGTCCAGGCAGCAGTTCACACCTGAAGAAGTTTCCTCCTTCTCTCCACACCTTCGACATAATGGGTTGTTCTCCAGCCCCATCAGGTAGAGGTGCCTCTTCAGAGAGTTGTGTCCCGTCAGTAGACCGACCAACAACCTCACTTCCGGCCTGCCAATACCCAGCAGTGTTGTGTTTAGGTGTCCCCAGGCCATCGGTTTTTGAACTAGTTGTAACGAAAGAAGAAAGGATTTTTGTTTTAAAATCTTTTTATAAAAGTGGTGCCAATGCAGTTACTAATGAATGGGGTAGACATTTTAATTCAAACCCACCCTCTAGACAAACATTGTACGCTATACGAGATAAATGTGAACAACATTGATCTGTTATGGATGCACCAAGATCTGGCAGGCCAATAAAACAGTCGCAACATAGGAAAATAAATTGAGCGTATGTTTAGCTGTGACTCAAAGTCCATGAAAATCAAAAGTTCGATTAGCCTCTGAGCTGGAGTTATTTCGAAGGACTGTGGAAAGAATGTTACACACACTTAAATTTAAAGTTTACATTCCACATTTAGTACATGAGCTACTTGAAGATTATGCAATCAAATTGTGTGGTCTGATGAGGCCACTTTTAAGTTAAGGGGACAAATTAACAGACATAACTGTACTTACTGGTATACTGAAAATCAAAATCTTTTGTTAGAGCAACCAGGTGTGAGTGTTTGGAGGGGCAATATCATCATTTGGCGTACTTGGACCATACTTTTTTTGAAGGAATAGTGACAGGAGATAAATATTTGGATATGTTTCAAAATTACATGGCATCAAGACTCATGACATATGCTCAAAACTTTCAGGAAATTTACTTCCAACATGATGGTGCTCCAACCACATTATGCCACTGTCATTGAAAAAAAGTGATTGGTCGAAGGGCAGATATTGACATGCCTCCACATTCACCAGGTATCAATGGATTTTTTCAAGGACTCTGTTTATTCTAAAAACCCACAACCATTGACGAACTGAAAGACTACATATGCGACGCATTACATGATTTGAACAGTAGTGATAACGAACTATGCCATGGAGTATGTAACAGTGTCTCTGAAAGTCTTGAAAGATGCGTTAATGAAGAAAAAAAATCGTTTGAAACAAAAAAAAAATAATAATTGTAAGTATTGTCTGTAATAAATTAAATAAATTCAGCATTTGTTTTAAAACAGTGTGAAGTACTATCCTGTACTAGGAGCTTTCAAAACAATCCCTGTAATAGCCCTGTGCAGGTAGAAGCAAATCTAATTCCATTAAAATATGGAAGATACACCTATCTGACAAATTAATATATATAAAGTATCAACTGACCAAAAACTTATAGAACTTGGTCAGAAAAAACTGCCCATTTAGGACATAATTTTTTTATAAATGTATGGTAAATTTGAATTTATTCCAAGTATGTCATCCAACTAATTCAAAACTCCTGTACCTGAAATATTAAACCTAATTTGCAACCCAACTATAGAGCTGACATTACTAAAAGAATTTCCTAAACATCATGAACATAAGCTATAAAACTCATTTTAAAACTGTTAAAATAATCGGATGAAGGATAATAGCTAAGTTAAAGATAATGACAGCAAATGTACATACAATATTGTAGTATTTATTTACTGTCTTTGTAAAGGATGCCGGGTTGAACAAACCATCAATTATTTCACATAACTTAACTATTATCCTTCATCCGATTGTTTTGGGAGTTACACCATCCGATAGCGAATCAAAAGGGCTGCAAAAAAGGTGTCTTGGCACTTTTTTTAAAAAATGTACGGTTTTTGAGTAATTTAGGTTTGAAATTTTCAAACAGACGCCATTTTGAAACGCATAATTTGATTTAATCGCTTATTTGCCTTAAAATTTATCATTGATAGGTTAAACTTCATGTCGAGTTTGAATTCAATAAGTCAAACCGTT
Source organism: Philaenus spumarius (assembly GCA_018207615.1). NCBI lineage: Eukaryota > Metazoa > Arthropoda > Insecta > Hemiptera > Aphrophoridae > Philaenus > Philaenus spumarius. Next base: position 96,280 of record JAGFPH010000602.1, read on the forward strand.
CTCTAGATATGAATTATTTTGTACAAAAAACAAAATGGCGGATATCTGGAAATCTAAGCGTTTTCGGGCCTACGTTTATATGAACTTTGTTTCTTATTTTGGTCCAAGGAATAATATCCTGAAGTTTGAGTACAGAGTTTTGTTACACCCTGTATACACAATTTTTAATGACACCCCAAAACGTGTTCTAAAATGTGAAACCATGATCGGTGCTTATTTACTACATCTTAGGTCTCACCATAAAAGTCCTGCAATGGTGTATCTTGCCTATAGAAATTCGCTAATAATGTAAGAAACAATGTATGAGAGCTTATTTTGAACTGTATTTTTAAGTTATAAAAGCTTAATTGATTTAAATTAGGCCTACAACAGAGTGAAACGTTTTCAAAATAGTTTGCAGCTTCATGAGCACGCAGTGGCTCTCTCCTATAGTTTTATACATAACAGAGAGTTACATAAAACCCTTCCAATTTTCACATATAATATTATTCACCAGTTATATGTAAAACCCAATCACAGAATGAAAGATTGTGAAAAACAAAATAGTTCAACTACCAAATGTAACAAACAAATTGTCACCTACCTGAGTTCGGGCATCCAGCTTCTGCTGATGTAAATGGCAGCATACATTTGAGTAGTAAATATTTTCCATCTACCATGTTAACCCTAAAGTAGTGTCATGCTTTTTGCAACACCATTAGTGTCATAGGTCTGTGAGACCGATTTACATGTTTTTTTTTTTTTTTTTTTTAATAATTCTGTAAATATCACCAAACTTTAATAAAATGACACTAGCTGACCCGTGCGAATATTTCGCAAGTTCGGAGTAGGCCTACATTTACCTGATTTAACACGTTGATTTAATTCAGTTAATTAAGTTAATTTATTTACATTGGTTTATAAATAACAGTTTCCCTATACAATCTTACAGTGTAAACAATCTAACTACAGCTGTCATGCTAGTTAAACATATGGTTAATAGATGGCGCCTTTCATTAGGAACATACAAAGTATAATATAAACGTTTTTTAATAAATTTTTGTTATTAATACATGAATTTTAAGCTGTTTGTATATTTTTCCAGTGTAGCGGTTAAGGAAAGCTTTAAAATGATGCCTCATTCATGTAATTTGATGATGTATTAAGGAAGTTATGGCGAGTACAATATTGACGACCGGCCGGTAAACATATAATATACTATCGTGTAACATGGTCAATAACAGTTAAAAACATCTATTAAGTAAAGAAAGCGATTGACAGTGTTCGTGAAGTGTTTTTGTGTATTTTTGTGTATATATGTGATAATGTGTTTTTGTATATTGTGTTTTTTGCCTAAATTATTGTACTATTTTATCATCATTGTTTTAACCTTTTTAAAAACATATAACGTGCCAAAGACGATGCCTTAGCAGGCTAACAACTTCAATTATCAAATAAATGGATCTGATGATGACGGCATAGCCGTTGAAACCGGTTATCCACCTATTTAACCAACTTTGGATTGACTGACGGATACACAAGGTAAACTACCTATTAATATTATTCAAGTTATGGCGTACCGTATTGACAAAAAAATGGCCTTGAGAAATAATATATGCGATAAATCGTAAATATTGTTCTTCTCCTACATTTTCAGATAGGCTATATGATGGAGATACATTGACAATTATGATTTAAAATTCAAACACTTTTACTTTACAAATTTCAAAACTAATGCTACTATTTAATTTTTTTATGTGGAAAAAGAGTAATTTGGGGGAAAAAAGTAGTTATGAAGACAAGAGTAAAATCTGTAACCCAAAAAAAAATGTATACAAATGTTTCGCATGGACACTTTTCAAAAATTCCTTAAAATTTGTGTGGTGTCTTCGGTGTAGGAGTTCGAATTGTTTACTTTATTATGGATAACATAATCTGAAAATCACGAGCAGACAGCATCAGGAAGACTGACAATAAATAGGAAGGTACTGAATCACTCAGCCCTCCGTCTCTAGTGAACAATGAGTGACACGCTAACAAAAAGTGAATTGGTCTCTCAGACCGATGACACTACTGTAGGGTTAAAGTGTTTCATTTGTGTATATTTATGAATGTGACTGTGTTTCAAGTGATCTGATGATGACATTACAAATGTCAATACCGGTTTATCCAATAAACCATTACAAATATGGATTGTAACTGACCATAATAAGGTAATAACTTTTGTAATTACTATAAAATCCTGGAGGGAAGTACTGAAATGTTTCATGAAGATGCTCGATTAACTAACCTTGGTTGGTGCAACCATGCCTTAATACACAATTTATAATGTAATAAAATATACCATTGTGTGTATTCATTAAAATATATTGCTATTAACATATCATAAAAAATCAAGCAATGTTATGATTGAAGGTGAATATACTATTAAGGTTTGTTTTCTCATTACAATAAATGTTACAACATTTTAACATCAAAACAATGCGACATTAGTATAGTTTTCAGATTGTTGTAAAATTTGTATTCTATGACAATATTCAGTTCAAGTCAAATAACAAGAAATTAAAAATGGTGGACAGTTAGTTTTTACGAATGTCGAGCATATGACATTTATTTCTCGTGACACTAAATTAAGTTTTATTGATAGTTGATGCAGTGACACTAGGGCGCCCATATGATTTTTTTCTAGACCAGGTGTAGCGGGATTAAGGAGTACCTTACCCCCTCCTTAGGTAAAAAGAGGGTCAGGGGAAATTTTTACTTACCCGGAAAACTTTCAAAATTTGGGAACCCAATTCGGCTGTTTAGGAGAAATATTAAACCACACAAAATTGAGTCTTTACCTTTACACCGTCAAAAAATACACAAAGCTACAACGTGCCTTGAACCTGCACCAAGTAGTGCCCCAGCAGCTCATGCTTGAGTTCTTGTAAAAAATTAAATAAGTATACGTTAATGAAACAGTACGTAACATTTTTTAAATATTCTTGTGCTTAACCACGTCTACTTAATATTGTCTTTTAAATAATTCTATTAGAAGAAAAATACCTGTCTATATAACTAATAATATATATATTTTCTTTTCCCTTCTGTCCCGGACAGTGACATGCATCGCACTAAAAACTATGACTTGTCATATATAAAAACAAACCTCAAGAGATATACCTACTTAAAAATATTAAGCTTTGACACTCCTTCAGCTTTACCTGAATTGCTTTAAATTTCAAATATTTTGTTAGTCAAAATCCCACTACAACCATCAACAGTTTATGAAATGTTTTTCAAGAAATTTAAATATGGTAATTTTGGCTTTTCAGCCACTACCAAGTCTTTGTTGGTTGTATATTTTTCCTCCACTGTCATCAGAATACATACTATCACAAATTTGACACAAAACTATGCTAATAAACAAATTATAATCCACAAATGCTGAACGATTAAAATAGTTTTAAAACAAAATGTCACTACTACGAGATATTGAATTATAATAAACGTACCTTTTGATACTCTGTGGCCTCCAGGCTCCTTAATTCTTGGGATTATTACTGGAGTGGTTACATGAAAGATCAATATTGTTTCTTAGTTCCTTGAGAATTAAGAAACTCTATTGTTGAGGCTGAGAATTCCACAGCAAAAATTAATAAAACATTAATGAAAATACAATTTTGAAATCAACTCTGTCTTCTGTATGAAGTTATTCTGACTTTCACAGTTTGTTTTGCAGGAAAAGTATTTTTAAAATCCCTATTCTTTTTTATTAACCCTGGATTTCCAAAGCCTTACATTTTTTAGCATTATAATTTTTATTGAAAGTATAAAATGGCATTTTTTTAGACTTTAATTTTTGTTTCATTTCATTTACTGTTTTTGCTGTGGTTGACGCTAAAATTTCACATATGTAGCCTATGTTATTTCAATATACTTAAAACTAACAAATACACATTATACATTTTAACAATAACAAAATTATAAACTATAAACAATATAACAATGAATAAGTATTTACATTATAATAACAAAAGTACAACAAGCAAATATTAAATCATGTAGGCCTATTATAATAAACTTTATAAACAGACTGTAAAACATAAAAACAATAAAATATCTCCCGCATAAAGTTGTAAAAGTTGAGCATTTCTTGCTCACATCCTACAGCTAATAGCTGTCACTGCATACTGTACAAGATACCATAAGTACACAATATGCAAGATTAAGCAAGGCATAATATGCTACTCGAAGAAGTCTCTGTAATGGCAGTGTGCTAGTTTGTTCACTTTATTGCTGTTGTGAAGCAAGAATACAGTACATTGCTTAATAAATAATACAGTACACAGATAGGCTAATGATTTGGACATTAAATATAAATGGATGTTTCCATCTCTAGGTTGATCTGTGTTATAGGCTATATTTTTATATTTATAATTTGAACTGAATACGAAAACACATTTGCACAATTAATTTCATGAGTATCGTCCAAGTAAAAGTCAAGCTGGAAATAGTTAAGAATGTTCTAGGCTAGGCCTAACTAATCTCTGAAAAGATTAAACATTCACACAATACACCGTCTACTTTAACATTTATTTTGTTAAACAATCATTCAAAAAAAAGGTAGATTTCCTACTCTATAAATTAGAGCTGTAATTAGCAATTTCCTCATAAACAATCCATAGTACAAGATGTTTTTTACAGGCTTAAATAGGTTATGTTTATATACAACGGAAATATTTATTACAGATGAGCTTTGAAGTTTGCAGAATTATGACAAAACGGTGTTGAAAATTATTCTGACCACAAACTGGATGTAGATAAGGCCCCCTTTCCCATATTTTGCCACATATTGACTTTATACATACATTTTTGTAGGTCTATAATAATTGTGTTAAAGTTTTATATTCTATGGGCCGAGTTTGTGAATAATTTTACTATTTTTCTAGCAAAAATGAAGTGCAGTATCTTAAATATTATCATAGAAGTACACAGTGTAAACAGAAATATGTACAATTTTAAGTAATCCAATTATTACACACACTAGTTAAGATAATTAACCTACTTAGCCTAGGCTATTTTAATAAGTTAAAATCAATTAGCCTAAATATTTAATTCAAAACAAAAATTATATTATAGGCCTATTTACCAAGAAAATATTTATTTCTAAGGTTTTAAATAGAGAAAAGTAGTATCTTAATTTTTACAAAATAGCTTATACTTACCCTGATCAAATTATTAATTTCTTATAGCACATTTTGTATGCAAGTTGTAGGCTAATGTTGAAAGTTTGGTACTATGCTGTTATTACAATATTATGTTTGTCTGATTTCTAAAGTAATACCACCAGCTTTAGCTTATTTAACTCTTCCGTTATTTCTTATTATTTTTTCGTAAGTTGAATTCTGAGTCAGTAAACTTTAAAAGTTTTAAGAATCAAATGTATATTTAGGCATTTTAAAATTAACAAGTTGATGCCTTTGTTGGCAAAAGGACAACACTGCCATCTGAATCTCTTATACACAGTATACACTGTTGTAGCCTGTGCAATCCATTTATTTGTATCACGGTATATAGTGACACATTAATTATTATCATTAGTTTTGTTTGTATCAAGAAGACATTTTGTACAATAAAAGTAAAAGAGTTCTTTAGCAGTAGACGGCTTTTTCTTATCTTATCTAGGGCATATACAAACACAAACGTCAGAACAGAACAGCTGATCGTTTATCTAAATTATCATAACTAGGCTACTAAAATAGAATTATTTATTATTTTTCTAAATTAGCCTAGTTATTAGTTAAATAAAATCACTTGGTCTGGAACTTCCTGATCTAGCCTATCGTTTATGTTGTATAAGATTTTTGGGTTGCCCGAGTAAACTTGTTTATAGAAAACTTTATTGAATTATGAATTCTGACAAATTAAATAAAACACGTTCATGTAATGTTGATTTACAAAGCTTACCAGAGCCTGTGGAAGAAGGATTGCCGTGAGTAAACTATTTTTTTGAATTAAACTAGTTATACAATTTTTAACTTATTCTTGTAGAATAGTATATAAATAAATAAATAATAAAACTACCAAATTATTTAGATTGACAGTAAATAAATAACTCGTGTTACTTCAAATGAAAATAAGCATATTCAGTCAAAAATTCAGTATACACCTCCATGCCATATTAAGGCAGCACTGTCAATTTATATAGTACCAAATACTCAATTTTTGCAGAACATAGTAAAATGTTAAATTTCGTTTGGCTATTACAGACCACAATAACTGCATACAAATAATTTAACAATAAAATGTAACAATTACTTTTCCCCCAGCTAGCCTACTTCTTTAAGAGGTCTTTTCTGCCTAATTAATAGGGTAGAAAGAACAACTTATTGTCCGAGGGTGGAAAAGTGTCCATATAGAAAGCATTGAGTTCACTTTACAGCCCGCCTATAGTAAAGTAAATATGCCTAGAGTGCTTTTTATGCGAGCACTTTTCCGTGCTAAATCATATGTTAGTAAAACAGCTGTTGAAACAACAATGCATCAATGAACTAATGTGTATTTTTGGCATAACCTATATTGTTTTAGTGAATATGAATGTCCATGTTTTAATCAAGTTTCTTCCATAGTAAAACACAAATTATTTACTAAAACTGTAGCTGGAGGAAAAATGTTGTGTGTCTTACGGGAGGAAATTATCTTAGTCGTCCTTAAGAAAATTACCTTCTCTGCTCTCGTGCGGGAACGTTTCCTCTCAGGGCGACAAAGTGATACTTTCCTCCATTAAGATACAAATAACTATTGCAATCCGCACGGCTACTCGATACTGGGAATGTGCACAGGTGAGGGTATGCAGAAGCGGCCGGTTATTAAAAAATATGTGGAACTCATAAAATTATTCATGAAAGTGCCAGGTTAGGGTTGACTTACATTTGTGAAGCGGCATTAACAAAGATGAATTTGGCTTACAATTTTAGATGTTCTCTTTCATGCAGCGTATTCTATAGATCTACCCCACAGACGAATACACATAAATAAGAGCAAATTTATTTAAACAATAGGCTTAAAAAATGTAATCTTCAAATACAAAACTATAAACTTTGTATAGAACAAAAAGTTGTAATATACTTAGTCCTCGTCATAGTAAAATTGTTTTCGCTACCATAGTAAACTATCTTAGTAAGATTGGTGTTAAGTTCATAACACAGCTGAGTTTATACTTTATAGTAGCCTATATATTCACCTTTTAAAATCTTCTTTCAACAGTGATAATGAGCTTATTTGTTGCTTTCTTAAAAAAAGTTAATCGGCTGCAATGATCTCAATAATAGAGATGCATTTAATGAAGTTACCTCCATAATTTTATAATTAATTGCTATTCTATGCTATGCAAATATTATGTGATGTTAATTATGTCAGAGTAGTAAACTAAATGTAAACAATGGTTTTTTTAAAAAATACTTAACATCCTAACTTTGTGCTTATTTGAAGGACAGATAGCGAAGTAACATTTGAGAAAAGCCTACATAAATATCTGGATTTGAACCTGACATCTTGAAAAGTGAAGTATTTTAAATACGGCGTCTTATCATCTCAACTCTTACCACTTTTAAGTGTTTATTAAGAGCCTACAACTAATAAACCTAATATGTTATTTTTTCATAACACTCTTAAATTTTTCATACACATAAGACAGAAGATAAATAATATACATGTAAATTATAAAAATACAGATTCATCCGTTTTCATAGCAAAACGAATCACTCCAACAAGACTATACAAAAATCACTATAATTTTTTGTTGTTTGTTTACTGTCTTTATTTTAAAGAGATTTTCTGTTTTTACTGTCATATTTCAAGTTTATAAATCAAGATTTTGAAATTGATTCACTGAATATGTATTTGGTACTATTATCATGTTAATATGATAATTTTAACATGTGTGTCTGTGGCATCGTAGCTCCCAAACAGACGAACCGAATTTGATTTAGTTTTTTTGTTTGAAAGGAGACTTGATCGAGAGTGTTCAATCTTAGCTATGATTTAAGTAAATCTGTTCTGCCATTCGACGGTTTTTTTAATTTTGAATTTATCTGTTATTAGGTTCCTGAACTTTCCAGAAACTACGCAGGACATTATAAGTAAAATTGAATTTGATCTAAAAGGATATAGATTTGAAGGAAAACCCGAACAACTAAGAAAACCAAGGTATATTGTGTAAGCCTACTTTGATAAACACTAAGAGTCAAGTATAGCTTAGTGAAAATTGAAAAAAAAACATCACAGTAACAGTAATAGGCCTAGTTATATACTCCGTGTTAAAGCTACAGTATACAGTACTCAAGAGTTATTTGGACAGTATCGGGACAAGCTAAACTGATAATAATACTCAATTGATATTCAAAGCCAAAAAGATACTTATGTTAAACTCACACGTGTGTAAATTGCAGAGCCAGATTGTTGGCTCATAAATGTGTAAACGTTGTAGTAATTTGTAATATATTTTTTAAATATGGAAACAGGCTAACATTAAATCTTGTAAACAGTTACCGGTAACCAAAAAAATCAGTCAGTTATCTGAACACTACAGTTGTTTCATAGGCATGCGGAACGAAGGTACCTCAGTTGCCTTGGCATCTCCACTAGACTGAATCTAATTTTGTTTACCAGTAGAATTATTTACAAAAAGTTTTTTTCCAAACAAACTACATTATTTAGATACAAAACTTTTCTTAAGGGTCGGCCATGTTGGCTGACGCTCCATAACACCAATTTTAAATTAAAATCCAAATCTTTCCTTCATTTTTTATCGGATAATTATGAACGATATGTCATTTTAAAGCTATGGTCAATATGCATGCAAATGGCTTTTTCAAAACTAAGAAAAACATTTTGTTTAATATTTATTAACAATTTAAAACATTGATTTTTAATATTTTTTTATGTTGTCATTATTAATTATAGCGAAAAACTACCAAGCCATTCGCATGAAGAATTTCGTCCCCAAGAGTTTGGTATTTAAAAAAAAATTATTTGAACAATTGTGCGTTTTAAATGGATTTAGGCAGAGCAATGTCCGTGTAACCTACCGCCGCTATAGGGTGATTTTAAATATTTCTTTACGTTGTAACCAGTGGCGGATTTACATACTCGGGGGCCCGTCGCACCTCGTTTTTTAGGGCTTGTTTGCCATTAAATGTTAACATTTTAAATTTACCATTTATCCATAGGAATGAATTTCAATAATTATAAACACTTGTAGGTTGTAAATAAGTTTAATAACTATCACTGTAGCTCTACATTTATTATTTACATTGAAAAATCTTTTTTATTACTTAAGTTAAAGTTAAGCCTTTATGTACATAGGCTAAATACATTTTTTTCTGGCTTTCTGAGCAGCAAACGTGTCTATAAGTTTATCATAGTTGATATTTTTCAAAGATTCACTTTCTATTATAAAGATATAAATAATATGCATAACAATATGGTTTAGCAATATACATATTCCAATAACTGAGACAATTACCTTCAAAACAAGCTTTTAGAACTTTTTTAAGCGTTTGCTGTTTTTTTTAGAAAAAGCTAATTTACACAATTAACAACAAAACCTTTTTGGGTAAAATAAAAATTCTGAAAACATACAAAATTAATTCAGAATATATATGTCTATGTTGTATTAAAGTTTGATGAAGTTCTGACGTTTAGTTTGCATTGTGCGAATTTTCAAAGTCAAACGATGGTTTTTGAAACTTTACAAACACTGCTCTTTTACATTCCGACTGTCATACAAAATTGTATAATTGAGCTAGAAAATATTTATTTATATGGGAATACGTAGAATAAAACAAAGACAATTTTTGTGTCCTCCGTGTTTATCTAAGTAGTTTAGTTACTTTTCTGTAAAGCTCCAAACTCGAGTGTCTAAACTTTTCCCCCCGACTAGTAGTGTGCTGTACAAGGTTGGGCGGTGCTGTACGGAGCAAACCTTAGTCAACTGCAGTTCGCAAGTTTAATATTATTCTTCCCTGAAATTAAAATATTTCGTAATTTTAATAATCAATTTTGGGGCCCCTATGATCGCGGGGCCCCTCGCACCTGCGACATGTGCGATACGGTAAATCCGCCATTGGTTGTAACTATTAATTATAGCGAAAAATTACCAAGCCAATCGGATAAAGAATTTTGTCCCCAAGAGTTTGGTATTTAAAAAAAAATGCTATTTGAACAATTGCGGGTTTTAAATGGATTAAGGATGAGCAATGTCGGCGTAGCCTACCGCCGCTACGATGGAGTCGCAGGTTGCTTTCTGTTTTACTAGAGCTGACCCTTAAGACGATCAATCGAACCAACTATGTACAAAAACAAGGTCTAAGCAAGCATTTGTTATTTAGATCACAGTCCAGGTAAACAATGCCTCATTTAGCTTGTTTTTGTTAGGAATTTTTAACACCTGTAAGCAAATACCCTTTGATTAAATTGGTTTGTCTATTAGTTTATATGCAGACAGAAATTTAATTAAAATTTAGCGTATTATATTTGTAAATATATTTATTTTCTTCATCAGTTTAATATTAACAAAAATACAGTTATTTCTAATAAAATTACACAATGTAACGATACAATTTGTTTCTAACTAAAAAGCAATAAAATAACCCAGCTGGAACTAAACAATAGAAGTGTATTTAATAGAGAATTTCCATAGGAAAAATGATCTATTGCAGTGGCCCTTATGGTAAGACCCAAGGTCGGGAGTAGCAAATGAGCACCGATCATGGTCCCCAGAACACATTTGGGGTGTCATTAAAAATCATATATGTATATGTGTTTGCACTCTAGCGGCCGCATTTTAAGTCCGATTTGGTTCAAATTTGGTATACACGTTGGTTGCCTACGTCGCTCGGACGAGTTCGTTAGCCAAAAAATCCAACAACCAGAAGCACGTTTTTTGACGGGAAGTAACTATTTTGGTTCCCCGAAAATCGATTAAAACGTAAAATACCCGAACGTGAATAGTACTGGGTTCAAACTCATGTGGTGGATTCCTCCGTGGGGTTGGCGTGCGAAGCACGCAATGCATTTTGTATTGGAGATACTTCCAATACGGGGGTTGGCGTGCGAAGCACTCAATGCTTTGTGTGTTGAAAATACTCCCAATAATCGGAATGGCGTGCGAACCATTTTGCAGCTATTCAGCACCGTCTTGAATAGACCTATTTCCCAAATTGTTGGTTCAAACCCTAAAACATAGGCTTATAAACTTAATTTTGGAAATTTGCTCAACTCACGTCAGCGGTTCAGCTACGTGGTTGAATTATTTATTTAAAAGTGAATCTGTAAAAGTTTATACTTCAGAACCCTACTAAACTGACAATCCATCAATCAACACATTTATTAAACAAAATTTATTTTTATCAAATTAAGTTATATTAGCTTCGAAATAAATTAAAGATGCATAGTCCAGTGGACCATCCAATATTTGTAGTACATGTAGTTAAACCGCTTAAGTAAGTGCTAATATTTCTGTCACAGTCACCAATTCAAAAAAAGTAACTGGATTGACCATCTCTAGATTACAACAATTTGAAAAGTTAAAAACTGTAATAGGATTTTTTGCTTGGGGGATGGGGTACTGCGTAATCCGACACTTCCTACCCATGCCTGTAATTATAATGTTATAGGATTGTACGTGTAGGATTGGTCCAAAACCAGATTGTGCGTCCAACAACAGACCCTGTTCAAGACCAACGCCAGGGACTGCATTTATTAATCAGTCAAGTGATATCAGCAGCTGCAGAGTCTTCAGTTAATATTCTTTGTCTTCAAGAAGCATGGAGTAAGTTTGATACAAAATTTTATTGTGTTTTAAATTTACACACAACAATAAATAGTGTTACAAAATAATAAATAGTTCAACGTATAGGTATTTGTACAAAAGAGGGTGAATTCTATTATCGTCTTACCTAAACCTCGGTTATTTCACTATTATGTTGAATTAAATTTTTTTTATAAATTTTAATTTTAAAGTAAGGAATAGTTGACATTTTATTACACATTGGAATAAATTCTGTTTTGAGTCTGGCAACAGAAAGGAACTAAAGAAAGTACCCGTTAACAGAAGATTGGTTGCAGTAGGGGTAACAAAAATTAATTGGGAAGCTAAAAAACACAGGGTCATAATGCTCGGTTGTTCTCAAACTGTCTTCTCAAATTTGAAAAAAGAATGAAGCAAATGTGACAGGTCTATTTGCACTAACAAATAAGTTATAACAGCCTGCTTTTCCTACAAATTTCAAAAAAAAATTATTCGAGTTAACTTTCCCAACCTCCATCAAACATGGCTCTATTCCAGGATTGTGTTTATCAGTTAAAAAAACTGTTGATATTGGAGAGCAACTGTTATAAAAGTATGGGCCATTCATTTCCATTTTGGGTCATTTCTTTAAAACAACTGTAGTGTAAAACAGAAGAATGCTTCATGTTTTTAAAACTTGTTGATTTCACATTTTTTGGCATTAAATATACAGTCTAAACTTCCTATAACGATGTCGGCTATAACAACATACTGTCTATAAAGGCGAAATTCTAAGTAAAAGTTTGGTTTTCATAGGAACATTACAGGAAAAATAAGTGTTTATAACGACAGCTGCTATAACAACGAAATCGGTTGTAATAACATGGGTTTAGTCATTTTCTGGAATTAAAATTCGTTTATAACGACTGCAGGCGGCAAGAAGTTTATAAAGACCGGTGGGAAGTAAACAAACATTGGTAGGAAGGAGGGGTTTTCTCACGATATGGTTACAAGACCTATAAATAAGTTCTTTTAGAATTCGGAAGATGGTTGAGCGTTTACTAGTTATTATTCCCACAGTTGATTTTATGTTCTGGTTCTGAGTGAGTCATTGCTAGCACTGCAATTAACGCCATGTCAACAGTGAGATCGTTCTTCTTATTTGAGGAAGAGCCAAAGCAACATGTTAAAGAAGCTATGATCGTCTTGGAAAAAGAAATTTAAAACATTTATTACAATAAACATTCTATTAAACAAAAATAAATTACGGACTTTTTTAAACAATGATTTTTTTTCCTTATATGTATTATGAATACGTATGCTCTTCATATGTTTACATATAATATGAACAGAATTTTTATTGTGGCACTTATTTTTTTCTATAACATGAATGTGTATTATAAATACATTACTGTATAATGTAACTACAAATTAGAAAATAATAATAAGCACAGTTTTTCTTTGGAAAAACAGTGCTTATTATTATTTTCTAATACTGTACACGTGATTTATTGTTAAATTTAACATTTTGTTTTTCCTTGTTAGAAAGTTCAAAAATAAAATACTGCACTGTAATTTTGTTTGGTTATAACGACCACCGGTTATAGCGACCAGATTTCTCTGACCCCTTGGTGGACGTTATAAACAATTTTGACTGTATATATATATAAAGAAAATTTATATAAAGTATTGGATATTACAACTTACTATGTTTTTGTTCATATAAATAAAACATTGAATATTTTATAGTACACAAGCTAGCCTGTCATGTGCTATGTATTACAAATAATGTTTATTTTCTAAGTTGAATGTGTTTTATCATGTTATATTTATAGCCATGCCATTTGCTTTTTGTACTCGGGAAAAGTTACCTTGGACTGAATTTGCTGAATCTGCAGAAAATGGACCCACAACTAAAATGTTACAAGAGGTACAAATCTAGGATATAAGCTAGTTAATTATTAAGTAACACTATAAATCAGATTATTTAATAGTTATTTGTGACTTAAGGGAGGGAAGAATCACTTTGCCGCCCCGAAAGGAAGTGTTAGTTTCAGCAGCTGTTTTACTAACATATGATATTTAGTGGGCGGAAAAGTGATCATATAAAAAGCATTGAATGCACTTTTACAGTCCATTTTCGTCCCCCGGTTGATAATAACTTGTTCTTTCTATCCTATTAATGAGAAAAGACCTCTTAAAGTAGTACCTGGAGGGGAAAATATTTTCAGTATAGTTTCCAAATTCTTGTTTATATTTTGTAATTTAAATAATATATTTTGATATTTGGGGCCATATTTTTTGTTCTACATTAAGCAACACAAATATTTTTTTTTTTTTTAAGAAACCAAAGAAAGAGCCATCTAAAACATTGCGTATAAACTTAAGTCAATTTCAGTTGTGTGATTCAGTATCTGGCCCAGTGTTTGGTATCTTTGTCAAGCGAGGTTGGTCCCATTAAACAGAATTTGTTCTGTGCTATAATATGCTATTGTATATCATTACGAACTTAATATAGTATTACCATAGATCATGAATAATAAATAGATCTTGCATCCATACGGGGGTTGTGTGCCGGAAAAAAGGTGTTCGCGAAAATAGTACATGATCGCGCCGCGAGGTAGCGCTAGGGAGAAAGCATTGTAAGCATTGGTGTTTCCAACCAGCTTCCTTCGTTTCCCCAATAGATAGCGCCAAAAAAGTCGAATTTCCAGTGGAACAAAATATTGCATTGGATCGGAGTTCTATTAGGTTATCCAAATACAATGGTATTACTTAGCATATAATTGAAGCACTTGCAGTAATTTTGTAAGGGCAAATATTAACAAAGAGTTTAAAAACAGTAGTAACAATCAACTCCATCTTCATCTATTAATTGCTGAGCTTTTTATATTTTTCGACTGACTATAAAATCTGGGGTAAGTGCCGAAAAGGAAGTTTTTGAAAAAACTTCCTAAAAACTACCGTTTTCATTATTAATAATTTATTTTCTGTTCTAGCCTTAAAAAGCGTCGAAAACTATTCTACAAACATGTCTCAAAGTTAAATTAAGAAATAAAATATTTAGCATTTTTAATAATACATTTTTACCTGTAAAAAATAAGAAAAGGGCTATATGCCAACTCTTATACGGTAAAAACCAGGCTAAGTCCACTACTCAAATCTGTAAAAGGAGGGCTAAATGTTTAAAATATTTAGTACAGCTCTGGTACATAGCCCAGATTTTATTTCACATCAGGTGGCACTTAGAAACAAGGGCAATCTTGTGGCAATTCCTTGTACTACTTCCCGATTGAAAACTAGATAGCCCGATTTTTACTGAGTAGTGTTAGGCACATAGCTCACATTTTGACATTAAACAGAATATATTTATTTTTGGCACTTAGCTCGGATGTTATAGTCAGTCGACATTTGTTATATTGCCTTTTATTTTAAAAACGGCAATGATTTTATAAGTTAGAAAAATTTTATTTCTTCTCGAATTCACGTGAAATAAAATGTCTGAAATGATAAAACAAAGTTCAAGCTATAAAAACAAAGAAACAGTGTTGAAGGTCAAACCATGGCTTTGGTATTACTAGGAATAGTTATTGATTTTACTGTAACTTAATTGAAAGAACGTATTTAGTTTCAAATATTCAACTGATTTATGTTCCCTATGACAAGGGACTTTTGTGCTCTTTAGTATTTAAAGGCGTTAAATGAAGTAAAACATGTTGCGGGTATTTTTTTTAGGAACTCTTCCAACATTTTTTGAATTTATCATAAACTATAGACATTTTGAGAAACTTGCCCAATTTGGTTTTAACTTGGTAAAAAAATTAAATCTGATTATGTACAGCCGTAGCCTACACAAAATTGGAAGAGAATATCAGATGAGTCTCAATTTGTAAATATTTTTGTAAAAAATAAATATGGATAGAATAGATAAAAAATTAAGGAATTCTCATAAGGCTCGGAGTGGATTTATGACACCTTTATTTCCTATAATGGGCTGCTAAAATAAAATGTAATCTGAATAACTTTTACTATCATAACACACCTTTTAACTTGGTAGTTAGAATTGTAGAATAAACGCCAAATTATTGTTTCTTAACACATTTTTTCATGAATGATTAATTAATTCAGAAGTACCTTTATTTAGGTAATCATTCAAATCTTTTGTTTTTATGTTATAACTGATCATTGCAGCTCGAAGATGACGACTGTGTCGTAGAAACGTGTCTGATATAATTAAACGTACAAGTGTGGAAATTTGTTTAATTCATTTTTATGACTTTCAACTAATTAACTCTTGTATTTTCAAATTGTTCTAGCTAAGTAAGAAACACAATATGGTTATTATTTCTCCAATTTTGGAAAGAGATGAAGTTAGTGACATAATTTGGAATACAGCAGTTGTAATTGACAACAACGGTCGAATATTGGGAAAACACCGTAAAAATCACATACCTCGAGTGGGCGACTTTAACGAATCCACATATTACATGGAGGGCAATACAGGACATCCAGTGTTCCAGGTATTATAAAGAATTACATATTATATAAAATTAAACTTTTGATTTTGAGTTTTCACTATGTATTTGTTAGTTATTATTTTGTAAAGCCATATTTGGCCATTAAATAATGGTTTGGTGTTAAAACTATAAAATAAGCAGTTTTCAAAAGTACCAATACATTAGATTGGTTACAATATAATCAAACTTTAATGACATAATATTTATAGACACAATTTGGACGAATTGCTGTAAACATTTGCTATGGGCGTCATCATCCTCTTAATTGGTTGATGTTTGGTTTAAATGGAGCAGAAATTGTGTTCAACCCATCGGCAACTATAGGAAGTCTTAGGTAAGATTATAATATATAATCATTAAACACATTTCAAAGTATACTGTAATTCTACAGTAAATTGTACATGTCTATAGCCTGCAGCACACCAAATGTTCTACTATTTAGGCTATAATTTTTGTGTGATGCACACCAAAAGCTATAATATATAGTATTAAGTATATAAATACCTTCTTTATCCGTCTAGTGATCCACTTTTCGATATTTACACTACCGCAGTTTCGGATGATTCAAGCATCCATCCTCAGATATCACTCTTGCGAGGTCGTCAGAACATTAAAAGTTATTACAGTAAGACCTCAATAATCCGGCACTCTATAATCCGGCAGACTCGATAGTTCGGCATCAATCATCTTGAAAATTTGCACTCATTAAAAATAGCAGTTTTTGTAATTATTGAGTGATTTAAGCCCGGTCTACTTTGACTGCTGGCTCCACATCCGTTAAAAACAGTGTGTAAAAATCTACTGCTCAATAAACTTGTCCAAAACAAACATTTCAATCAAAATTTCTCCTAAAAATCGAACCGATTTAAAACAATGTGCTCTCGTTGTCCTTTAAAAACGTTAAAGGGACCGTTTAACACTTTTGTTGCTGACAGTAATTTGTTGAACGTATTCCACTTAATGAAGATTATTTGAACAAATTGAAGTCTTTGGAAAAAGATACATTGAATTTCTTGTAAATAGTTGTTCGATTTAAAACCGCTTTCAGGGTATCTACTAGTTTCCAGAAATAAAAATCAGTAACTTTTAGGGTAAAAATTTTAAAAATCGAGTTTCTATATACAAAGTCTTTATTCTGTAAAACTTAAAATCACTTATGACTTATGTCTACTTCTCTTAGTAATACACCCAACTAGTGATACACGAAATGCGTGATGTTTTAGTCGATTGTCTCGATTGTTCAAACCAGCGAGCACGGAATACAAACATTGTATTCTGTGCTCGCTGGTTCAAATATCTCGAGCATCAAACAATCGCGCATCACTACGCCGCAACTTGTCTGCTCCGCTGTTCCCTACTACGCCCATACTCCCCCTTACCGAACGCTGTTCCTGTTTATATTAATGTTTCGGCAAAAAAGGTATTGAAACAACATAAAACACATAATTACTCCGCTTCATATATGCTCCAAATTATTTTAAAGGCTAGATATGTCTTATAAAAAACTAATTGGTTATTATAGGAAAAATATTTCATCATCTTGAAGTCTATGATCGCAATTATTATAACATCAGCGTGTCACTCGCACGATAGTATACGGAACCTTTTTTTTACATTTGTTACAATCCAGAGCTCAGAGAGCTTATATTATAAATATTTTATATACAAAATGATTTTATTTTAGGCTTTTAAAATTTATTAGTTAACTGCAATCTCTCTATGCAGTTAATGTTATGTAGTTTCAACGTGTAATTTACGTGTTCATATACAGTACATGTGCTTTTATTCCCTGTCTAAACCATTTTAAAGGAAGACCTCGATAATCCGGCATCACCGAATCCCTGAGAGTGTCGAATTATCGAGGTCTTACTGTACTACACATTACAAACACAAACATTGGTCACCATATTTCACCCAGCACCAGCACATGATAAATATTCAACCAATTTTAAAAAAAAATTCCAGACTCTGATGTACACGAAAAGCCTCTAAGACTAAAAATGAATTTTTATTTTATGGACTTGTGAGTACATAATGTTTGTTTTATTTATGATCTGTATCGTTTTAATGTAAAATTCCAAAACTCACCAATTTCTGGGATAGCCCTTGATTTGGTTCCTTCAAAAATGTTGATTTTTAAAGCCTTTCATATTTTATGATATTATATTACGTTGTATTTTTAGTGAACCACTATGGAGTATAGAGGCCAGGAATGCTGCCATTGCAAACCATTATTTCACTTGTGCTATCAACCGTGTCGGTACTGAATGTTTTCCCAACGAGTTCACTTCTGGCGATGGTAATCCTGCTCATAAAGAATTTGGCCATTTTTATGGATCCAGCTATGTTGCAGCTCCGGATGGATCTAGGACACCAGTAAGTATATAATCTGTATAACCTTTAAAATTGCATTACAAGTGCAATGCCCTAAAATGTAGTGGTGAATTGATTATTATCCATTTATTACTGAAACTTTTCATTAAATGCAGGATCCAACAGTTGGTTGAAGTAACCAAATTTATCAAAATTCAAGCTATGTTGATCACCTATTTTGAAACTTTATTGTATATCAACTGTGGTCTATCTCGTTTTTATTCTAAAAACCATATTGACAGATAAACTGTGGAAGTCTTTATTTATATCAAGAACAAGGCAGATTATTTTATTACCTTTACGAAAGAAAATCAAAATTGTGAAAAATAATCAATATTTAGAGAGTACGAATTTTAAGCAATGTAATTTTGTAAGCTCATCTTTTCTGAATGTATTTGCACTAGGAGCTCTGCCCTTGCTTGCTTGCTCCCCAACTCCGGCGATGACCTATGGCGAAGCCAATGCAAACAAGTTATTGTATACTCTGATATTTTCAGACAAGTGACTATTGAGCGGTGACCATTACATAGCTAATGTAAGACAAAGATCGAAATAGACACGATCATCCTCAATAATTCAAATTGCGGAACTCGTAATTTCATTATTAATATTTAAATAATAAATATTTAAAACAAATTTTGATTTTACCAACTAAAGGAAACAATGTAATGTGTAACACCAGATATTTGACATATAAATACAATAATAAGCATTTTGTTTGATTTTACCTAATATAAAAAAAAATTTTGGTTGTGAAGAATAATTAACCGATTCTAAATTTGCATAAATTGGTTGCAAATAAACGTGTAGGCCTAACCTAAAATCATATTAAGTTTTAAATCCATATCAGCTGTTTTATTTATAGTATGTAATAGCAGATGTTTCAATTGAATTAAAATACAGAGTATGCATTTTTCATTGATTTTTGTGTGTGTTTGCTTTTAGTTTGTTAATCTAACCTAAAAAAGCTGCTGGTTGTGAATATAAGTTGGTTCCTGTGGTAATGAATGTAAACAAACATATATTGTTAAGCTTTTGATCCGAACAGCTGTTTTATCTGATGTAGGTCTGGGAGTGAACCACTGAATTTTCACTATTTTTATGCTTCAAAATGAAAATTGTGCAAAATCCTTTCTTAGTGTGCGTCTATGACCCCATAAGAATATACATTTAAATTTTTGTATTCTTAACTTAGGTAATTTTTGCTCTATTCTATGTTAGTCAGTCAGTCAGTCAGGACAAAGCCTCTTATATACATTTTCATACTAATAGAATATCAAGATAAATATTTCTGAATTTGTTAACCCTCCCAGTGGCAGACTGCCCAAAGTGACGTTCTCTCAGGCGCAAGATGCAGCCATTTCGACAATTGACGAGAATTTACATACATTTGTATTTTCGATTAATTAATTCACTTAAAATCATCCAATCATAATAACACCGGCACCATTGGAAAGGAAATGGATCAAACTTTAATTTTTGTATTTAAAACTTTTTCGTAAAACATATATTTACATACGTAATCATCGTTTTAAAATATGCACATCGGTCTACAGCTATTTCCGTGCGCGAATCTGCATACAATTGTACTGTTATTTCCCACTTCTTCAACGTTCAAGATTTATCGTTCTGTTGGTGCCTTATAATCAGATGTCACTATAAAAATAGTATTTTTCCAAGAATTACAGCAAACCCTTGCGATTGGACAGTTTTTCAACTAATGAAACAGCCCATTTGTCAAGTGATTTTTACGCCTACCATATCAAATGTTTTGACAGATTTCTTTACACCATTTTTATACAGCAAAGTCTGAATTTTGTAATGGTGCGAATTAATCCAGAAATAACCGGTTTTTTGTCTGTCTAGACGACAATTGAAATGTACATAATTATTACGTTCTAGTGAGAAAGTCTAGCGCGTGGGTTCCCACGCTATTCAAGTGTCCCATTCTCACCGCTGTTATAGACGGCCGAATTTTCATTAGATTGATGTCATTTTTTTATTCAAATAATGATAACTCAAACACTTTTGTGAACTAAGGAAAGACAAGTATACCGTTCTTTCCTTTGATTTATCCTCTACACTTTGTTATAATATTTCATTTTTGGGCAAAGCATATATTAGTAAATGACGTTACAATCTAGGCCTAGTAGGTTTGTTACCAGTCGTGTACTTGGAACATAAAAACTGTTTTTTCAAAATAAAAAATTTTAAATTGATAAATGTTTGTATACAGTTCTATTTAGAACTAAATTACAAAACTTTTTTACACTTACGAAAAAAATTACAAAAATGTTTTACTAATTTTTATGTAGGCATAAAGTTGTTTTTTTTTTCATTTCGTTACTAAACATTTTTTGCTTTCTAAGCTAATAACTTTTACAATTTCAAAAGAAACTCATTTTTAGTGGCATATTTGAATTCTTTGAAGTTTCTTCTACAAAAAACAGGCTTTTCAATTTTAGCTTTTTAACCATGCCACTTGGAGGGTTAACAACACTGTTTCAACTACATCAGAGCTAATTATGCTAGAAGACTAATTTCCAAAATGTTAAATATGTTCATAGATTCTCCTCAACTATCCTGTTTTACATAATATAATTTGGATGCATATAGTTAAGACTGAAACCTTTATATTGTTACAGTCTTTGAGTAGAACAAAAGGAGGCCTACTTGTAGCCGATTTAGATCTAAACATGTGCCGTCAAGTTGCTGATGAATGGGGCTTCCGAGTAAGTAAAATCATTACTGAACTTTTATAAATAATAAAATTGCTAACATTTGAATACATCATTATATATGTACATTCAATCATCCCCCATGTAACTAATAACCCGGGACATCAAATGTGCCTTTATCGAGGATTTAAAAAAGTTATGTAACAATTGTCGGTTAATTATCTACAAATAAAGTAAGATCAGCAAAGCCTGCTGGAAACATTTTTGTATTAAATTTCTTTTACGAATATGAAAAAGTTTTAATTTTATCACAGAAATTTAAGGTACTTGATCATTCGAGTTGTGGTGTTATTTGCTTTAGGTTTAATTAACTGCAGACTTATTTTCAGTGCATTACACAAATACAACGGCAATTCAATATGTTAAATTCTAATGTGTGTATTGCTAATATTTTGCTTTTGTAGCGAAATCCTTCATAAATTACAAAGTTATGATATAGAACCTGACCCAGTGTGTGTCGGGAATATTAAGAAAAGTGTTTAAAACGCAATATTCCGAGTGTTTAACTTGTCGAGAAGTTAATTATTAAAATTTTGTGTTTCCGATTGACTTGGAGTTTAATTCCACTCAGTGGAATCTTTAAACAAATACTGACCGAAAAAAATTTCTAGTGAGCTTGCATTTAAAATTAAATTGCAAGTGAAAAAACATAGACCAAGACCGGGAGTTGAACCCGGGACCTTCAGGTTTCCGTCCTGACGCTCTAACCATCTGAGCTACCGATATTGGTCGATGTTATCTCACTTGTACGGTTTTACTGCAATTATTGAACCAACAGACTGACTACCTCGTGTATAAATAAAATAAAAAAAAAAATAATTGCATTTAAAGCATGTTTACGCAACTTTATAATTTCAGGTCAAAATTTCTTTTAAACTGACTGTTGTGTCGTATCTCAACTAGAAGGCGAGATAAAAATTATTTTCAAGATTTCTGCCCAACACCCGTTACAAGAAAAGTACTGTAGAAAATTAAATTTGCCTTTATTTCGCCATTTGTATTTACTGAAAGGACTTTTCTTCAACGGGTATAAGATTAAAGAGATACGAGATTGTAAACAGAGCAAGTCCTAGGGCTGGAAGAGCTGATCTTAGATATATTCTTGTTATTTATACAAAGAAATAATTTAAAACTTATTTTCAAGTTTAAGTATCCACGTCAATAATTGCTTAGATAAGTTTGAATGTACTTACTCCATCTGTGACTTCAAACACTGTGGTCGCACCTGTTGAGTATCATATATGTTAAACAACTTCTCTTTAGAAAACATACTGATGATGGGACATAAGTTCTGAAACGTGTTAATAAGAAGAAAAAATAAGTCTCAGACAAATATTAAAACTTATGTAAAAAATTATGATCCGTTATCAACATACTTTCTGGAATTTGGTTATAAACTTATGTGATCTAAACCATTTCTTACTTTGTTACATTAACTAGAACAATATACAGGGTGGAACAAAGTTAGTGTTAAAAACTTCGGGAAATGGTTCTATGGGTCAAAATAAATAGAAAATCACGAATAATATTT
>JAGFPH010000602.1:119293-163064 GCA_018207615.1 Philaenus spumarius
TTGTGTTCTGATTTCAGAAAACGATGCGTCTGGAAATGTATGCCGAGGCTTTACATAAAGCTGCTCAGCCTGATTACAAGCAACAGATAATTTCTTAACTTTGGCATATTATGTAACTACAAATCAATTTTATTACTTGTGGTTGTCAGTTTATATGTATGTAACTAATTCCGTCTGTACAGCAAAGCCGTAGCCAGGAAAACTTTTCGGCGGGAGAGGGTCAGGTCAGGAAAGGACACACATGCGAGCTTGACACTGAACATTATGAGAAGCGGCCGACGCACAGTGCTTCGCACGAAAACTCCCGTATTGGGAGAAATTTCAATACATTTCGTGTTTTGTTAGAGTAAAGTATTTTTGTTGAACCTTCATAGTTTTCTTATTTAATAGATCAGATCAAACTCACAAGGGAGTAAGGCTGTAACCTACTGCATCCATGTGTATTGTACGTTGTAGTTTAATCAAGTAAATCTAAATAAATATCAGTATGCAAGCAATGAACAATGATGTAAAATATGTTGTTGGATCCTCTGTTGTGTTGTCTATTTTATAATTTAACTTGCACTTTTTAAACCTAGTATTAATTTTTACTGCTAAATTTCGGAGGGGGGGGGGTTGACCTCCTCGGCTACGGCCTTACTGTACAGTAGCAATTTCCTGAATATAAAAGTTAACTTTTGTAAATGTTCAAGGCATTTTATAATTCAATTGAATTTAAATAGGCTAATATTTAACAATTTAAATGTTGTTTTATGACAGTAAAGACTGTTTTAATTTAATAAGACTCTTTTAATCCATGTAATCCTCTTTAGGGTTTACTGGGGAAATTACTATCCACTGAATATTAATTCCTCATTTAAAAACATAGGTTTTTAGTTTATTAAAATCAAATCACACAAGATTTTACCAACAACATACATATGAACTGAAACATGTTTTTTAGGTTTGTATATAGATGACTTTTAGAAACAAAACTTAAATAACTTTCTCTTTGTGCCTAAGGGCGGTTTTGTGTTTCTAATTGTAGTTAGATTTTGTGCCAATCGATGATAGTAATACTGCAGGTGTACTGGACATTTAACTTTTGAGTTTTTAACATTTTACATCAGGTTTGCTTTCAGGTTTTACAGATGTGTGATAGTGGGAAGTTCTAGTCGCAATAATTCATGTTTCTATACCATTTAAGTTTGTAATATAATTACTTATTCTTAAATTTACAAGGATATTGTTTTAAATATTTAACTTATATTTGATAAAAATAAAGAATGCTTTGATAAACCTATCAATATTGATTACTGTTCCTTTTGTTCTACTCCTAAATAAATACTCTTGTATTTAACCCTTTGAGGGGTGGATTATTTTATGCTTAAAGAGTAATCACACCGTATGACGTTCCTGGTTGCCAAGGGAACAACTTTCTATTATTCATGACTCGAAACAGTTGGTTATTCACCACTAGAGTGTAGATATGTACTGTAAACGTGTCTTTGTAGAAATAGTTGCTACTTTATTGCTCTAGAATGAGCGGGCACAACATTGTGTCGCTTTGTTTGCTTCTTTCTTCTGTCCTGCGTTTGGGTCGCCGGAATACTACCCCCCCAAGCAGGTTCCTACGTCATTTTGACGTCAGAGATCGGGGGGGCAGTTTTCCAGTCACGCACACAAGTTTCGATATAATTAGAATAAAAAAAAACTAGAGGACTAACCTAAACTGTTTAGTCACAGTATGTTGCCGCTAACAGTATAATTGTAGGAACCTGCTTGGGGGGGTAGTTTTCCGGCGACCCGCTTTTGCTAGGGGGGTAGTATTCCAGTCGCGGACACAGTTCCCATATTGGTTAGTTGGCAGATTTCGTGACGTCACGTTTCACCTGGGGGGGTAGTTTTCCAGGGGGTAGTATTCCCCATCCCCCTGCGTTTCACATTTTTTCTTGTTTTTTATAACTGAATTTTTCTAATAAATCAATAACTAAATTTTTCTAAGCGTTTATTTCTTATTGTTCCTAGTTTGTGAAAAACATTATAACATATAATGTGATTACTTTTACAAAACCCAACCTCAATTTTTCAAAAATTTTAAAGCAATAAATGTGTTAAAAATAATTTTAAAGTTGTAAATTTGTTACATACGGACATAGTTTACAATATTTAATAATTATGATTAAAAAAATTCTTACTCTGGAAGCATGTCAAAATGTAAGATCTTCCACTCCTATACGGGACAAATGAAATCATGTCATATGACGTGATTACTTCTCCAAGTATTAATCCAATAGGTCATAACACACAGGGCAAAATATGTCATAGAAGTACTTCTATATATGGATTTTTAAAGTTAAATGGTTTGAAAGTTGGTCCTCTTTTTGTCCAAATTACCATGTAAAGAGCTATTGTAAATTGTTTGTTGAAACTCCTCTGACAAATCATTTCAAATACCTGTTCACTAACATTACTAGCGACAAGATCAGTAATTCATATGGAAAAAACAAACTGGAGAATTAGCTTGAAGAAAATTTATCGAGTACTTTCAGTATCATGGTGTTTAAGAAATAATTAGTCACTTTTCTAATAAAAATATTTTTAGTTTAGCCATCAATGTAAACATATAAAAATGAAAAAAACATAGAGGTCCGATACGAAGATCACTCATACCATCCTTTAAAAAATGAATACGTAAAATAATTCTCGGGAAAAGTATATTGTAATCTTGTATGTCTTTATACAATGAATCTTTTACAAAAATTTACCTGACTTGCTTTGAAACATTTGTCATTAATGTAATGGATTTGTCTGTTGTGTGAGAACTTGAGAACCAGCCAATCCATTTTTGTAACAAGTGACCAAGGCCAAGTTTGGACAATATATTATGTGTTCGTGTGTCACAAATAAATGTTGAATATTACGCACTTTCTCAAAATTTTCAGAGGAAATCTATTTTATTGTCAGAGGCAAAGTTGTTTAGAAGTATACATTCTATTTGAAACTAAGGTCATTTTAAAATGCCCAATAGTTTTCCCATTGGTTATTACCAATTTTAGATGCCAATATATGGAATTTAATCTTATATAAGCAATTCTTGCATGGTGATGAAGCATAGAAACGTTCAAGTTAGACAATGTTAAGATTGGTCCAGTGGGTAAGAGTTTTGATCACACAATTGGCCTGTGTTCGATTTCACCTCAATTTGTCTATTTCACTCAACTCAACATACTGTAGTATTACATCATTTCTCCATTAAGTGTTTGTTGCAATAAATGAAGCTAAAAAATAATAGATTTTCATGTCAGATGCAGATAGCGACAGTTAAGATTTAAGTAAATTTCACAGTCAGAGAGAGAGTTGTTTAGCTTGTGCTTTTAAAAAGCCTATGAACTAACAACTCAGTCCGGTCTTTTTTCAAATTTGCATGTAACTATGAAATTTGTAATGATACTGCCTTGAACCCAGGTTACATGTGAAAGAGTTTTCTCTAAATTAAAAATTGTTAAAAATCTATTGAGATCTTCTCTAACCCAAGAGGTGCTATCAACATTTATGTTATTGGCAGATGAAAGAAATGTATTTTTGTAAACCTTGACAAAAACGTGGTTATAGATGAACTGGCAACTTCAAATGAAGGACTTTGACTATAAAATGACTTAAATAATTAGTCCTCCATGTCTTTTAGATTAAAAGACACACCTGACGGGGTACATTTTAGGTGCACATTCTTGGTGAAAAAATGATTGGTACTGGCTTGTTTAGAAGTTTACAGAATCAAAATGTACATTTACCAAAATCAAAACCACTCCTTTTATCCAAGATTCAGGTAAAAATATAATAAATTATGCGATAAATATACAAAAACGTGTATTCTTTTCGTATATTCCAAATGCACTCATATCTAATTTATCTATTAGTCTAGAAATATATATTTTCAGATACTGGGGCTTATAATGTTTAAAAAAGTACATAAGGTGACCTATAAGGTGATAAATCCTTAGGCTGAAACCACACTGCATCGGACAAAACAGCCTGAATCAGTTTGAAACTGACTCAGGCTGTTTGACGCATACCAAGGGGACGGCATTAGCACGGTAGTAGAGGAAACACGTTCACACTGGCACGGTCAAACGTTTTGTTTGCCTCAGTCGTAACCAGTCACGCCTGATGTTGTTTGAAGAACCCCGGTTTGAATCAAACATTTTACTATTGAAAGGATGTAAACATCTTTCTTCTACTATTCTAGTCTGTATAACAGTATTTTATATAAATAATAATTATTTATTATTTGTTTTACAAGGCGAAACTAAAGTTAAATTTTAATCTTTCAATTGCCGTTTATTATTAGTTTGTTTTTTATACAAATATTTACTGTTTCCATACGTTTAATATTATTATAATAAATGTGTAGAATTTAAATAACATCAAAGCTAAGATGGTAAACACGTGCAGTTAAATTTCTATTCATTGTAGGTTTTCATCAGTCTAGGCCTAACCTAAAATTATTGTGTGTATGTTTAATTTATTTTACCTGTCTTAACGGCAACATAGGCTACATACAATAATTTTAGGTTAGGCCTAGACTTAAAATTACTTTCTAGGCCGTAATGTTAGAAAGCCGTAGTAAATTTTACGATTTCATTTAAATAATTTACAAAATATGTTGCTAATTAAAAATTTAATAGCAGGCTTCTTGATAAATTACGTGTTTTATTAATAGCCGAAACTGCCGTCGTACTACGGCAGTAAAATAGAATATTGTAAGACAGTAGGTAACAGCATTTATTTATTAAATCAATATTCGGACTATAATTATAAAACTTATCTTCATAAATTCGCAGTTCAAATAACAATGATTTAATAGTAGACTATCATTATAACTTCTTCTTTTGTTGTACGGATGCACCCAAAACTCGTCGTCGGTCATAACGGTAATATATACTATTTGTTATCATACACTTTTGACACTATAAAAAAGGGAGAGATGTATCTACAAGCAAATGCCTGGGAACATTGAGTGAACTGTTTGTTTCAATGTGGATTTTGTTTCGGTTTGCTTCAAACAAATTGTTTGGCGCAGTGTGGTTCCAGCCTTAGAGGCCCTCAATCTAGCCAAACTTGGCCTGACCCGACTAGTATTTTTAGTCACACGTTTTTTTATAACAATGTGACAAAACTGCCATTTTTAACCCGGCCTTTTAGGCATACAAGTGCTGTATAATCGCTGGCCGTTTTAGGCTTAAATGTTATTTTTTTGTTTGACCTTAAAAGGGGTGTAATGTATAGGGACCAAATTATTTTATTTTCAACGGCAAAGTTATTAGATAATGTGACCGTTTGGATAATTTGGATCCGAACATTCAGTTAAGTGAAGGTGGTTTCTAAAAATTCTCTCAAAATTCAAATGTTTTTATTATGTACAAAAGAACACCTTTGTTATACAAAATACATTACACATTGTGTGGTAAACCTTCTGTAGCATACGCACAATAATAAAATAATGTATAAGCTTAAAATTAATTATAACACTAATTAATTATTACCCTAGGAATAAAACATTTACAACTTAAGATTAACAAATATTTCACATTTATATTTTCTAATTATAAATAAGATTTATGTGCAACATAATAGCACAGTTTTAATAATTAATTTGTACTTAAACAAAATGTAATTTTTGGCCCATTGATGAATTCTTTGCTTGTTTTTAATAATTAATTAATATAATGGTGTCACTAATAAAACCTATACAAAAAAAAATAAGTGTTATTGTAATTTGAAATAACATTTACATTATAATTATATAAAGCTGTATACACACTTGTAACAGAGTATCGAATGCTCATTTTGAACGGGCTATTTACTTGTGCGATCACTACACGCAAACAAATGATCTCTACACGCAACAATGTTTGTTCAGCTGGATACTCTGTTATAAGTGTAAGAACCCTTTTCAACACAGCATATTGTTAACGTGACATTCATTCAACTCTTTGTACAACACAGATATTTTCCATATGTTATTATTAAGGCACAGTGCCTAAAAATTTAGCCACTTTACATGTTATAGAACAATTATGTTTTCCTATGTTGGGTACAATGTAATTTTGAGATTTTGCGATTTGTTTCTGTAACATACTTTTTATACTCTCATAAACAATACAACAAAAACTTAAATTCTGTATCGTTACCATACACCATAGTAAAAAAAAAGCCCTGATGCAGGTGTAAAAGGATAGAGAACTTAAATGGGTCCGTTCCTTAAAAAGTACTCTTCTTATATAGGATCACTCGTTTGTCTGTTACAGACAAATTTATCATAAACGGAGAAACAGTTTTTAATAAACTTGGCTTCTCAACATGTTATTGCAATAGCAATACAAATAACCAAGTATACAAAATATAATATGTCGTAAAATAATAAATCTAATTCCCGTCATTTAAATATAAATGTTGAATCATAATTAAAATAACTGGAAAAGTTTGAATAAGTTATCAGTACCTTTACTGGGTTTGATCTAATTTCACAAAATATCACAATTGTAATTTGCGGATCTAAAATGTTCGCGGCATTTGCAAAAATCCAAAAATGATCATAAGTTTCATGAAATATCGTAATTAAATCTTTATTTGCAGGTCTAAAAATATTAGTAACAGTTACAACTCAATGGCTCTCTTTTGACAAAAGGATCTATTGTTTTTACCTTTATTTTATAAGATACCAGAGGCCCCTCCGTCAACTGTTCGCTTGGCACATCAACCCCCACGACGAAGCAAATGCAAACAGATTATTGTACCATATGATATTTCTGACGATTGATAAGGACAGATTTTTAATTTTTATAGAAGAGAGGCAATCTTGAAGTTATAAAATATGACCAAAATGTGATATGGTAAAGCAGTATTTCAAACTGGTCAAATAGGCCTTAATAGAATAAAGTTGGGTATTATTTTAATAGTGATAAGTATTTGAATTGTGATATAGTAAGCCTTTTTCCGTTGTTTGTGTTTGCTATATTATCTAACCTAAACAAACTTTTGCTTGTGAAGAATAATTACCTGTTTCTAAATTTTGCAATTTGATTGGTATGGTAATAAATCTAAATGCTTTCAAAAAACATGTGTCGGTTCTAAGACCTAACCTAAAATTGTGTTAAGCTTATGATCCAAATCAGCTGTTTTATTTGTAATATTTAATAGATGTTTGAATTATAATACAGTAAGTCTTTATTGTTATCACTTGGCTAAACGTTGACTATAAATCAGTCAGTCGGTCAGAACTTCTTTTATATATACAGATTTGTGAGCCTAAAAATATTTGTAGCCGTTACTTTAATTCTAACTTGACATTTTGGATTTTTAGTATGACAGAAAATGTATAATATAGTGTCAAGAAGCCAGGTATCGTTTCATTTGGAAATTAGAGTCAGTAGTGGATTAGGCCTAATAAAGCTAGAAAATTTATAATATAGTGTCAAGAAGCCAGGTATCGATTCATTTGGAGATTAGAGTCAGTAGTGGATTAGGCCTAATAAAGCTATCTTGAATGTTAACTCTATCGACTAACACAGGATACTTATTCCGATTCAAGTCTAAAATATTATATAATTAGGTAGGCCCGTGGCAGACTGCCCAAATTGACATTCTCTCAGGCGCAAGATGCAACCATTTCAAACCTATACGAGAATTTGCATACCCTATTCGGTTATGTAATACACTTAAAATCATCCAATCGTAATAAAACCGGCACCATTGGAAAGGAAATCAATTAAACTTAAATTTTTGTATTTAAAACTTTTTCGTAAAACGTATATTTACATACGTAATCATCGTTTTAAAACACGCAAATCGGGTTACAGCTGTTTATACAATGGTACTGTTATTTCCCACTTCTCCAACGGGCAAGATTATCTACAGAAGTATTTCTATCGAGATTATAAAGATACCACTGGATTCGTCAAGATTTTATCTTTCTAACAGTGCCTTCCAATCAGATGTCACTATTTTACACGATTTATGACGAAGATTTCTGTAAACCCTTGCGATTGGACAGTTTTCAACCAATGAAACAGCCCATTTGTCAACCGATATTGTGTAGGCACTGTCATATGTTTTGACAGATTTCTTTTCACCATTTTGTAGAGAATAGTTCGATCTTTCTAACGGTAGGAAGTAAATTAGAAATAACCAGTTTTCTGTTTGTCTAGACAGCAGTGGAAAGTACATAATTAGGGCGGGCATTCTGGTGAGACCGTCCTTCGCTTGTCGCTCAACGTAATTCAAATGTCCCTCTTCCTGCCTGTAGTAATATCGACCGGCGACTTTTCATTACTCAAACACTTTTGTGAACTAAGGAAAGACAAGTATACCGTTCTTTTCTTTGATTTATCCTCTACATTTTGTTATAATAATATTTCATTTCTGGGCAAAGCATATATTAGTAAATTACGTTTCAAATTAGGCCTAGTTTTGTTAACAGTTGTGTACTTGGAACATAAAAACTGTTGTTTTCAAAATAAGAAATTTGAAATTGATAAATGTTTTTATACAGTTCTATTTGGAACTAAATTACAAAACTTTTTTACGCTTACGAAAAAATTACAAAAAATGTTTACTACTTAAGTGTTATGTAGGCCTAAAGTTGAACTTTTTCCTTTCGTTACTGAACATTTTTTGTTTCTTGAGCTAATAACTTTTACAATTTTACATCAATAAATTTTTTAATTGCATATATGAATTCTTTGAACCTTTCTCTACAAAAAAGGTATAGAACACTTTTGGGTTGGGATAGAATTACTATTTTTGGCGAATTCTTTTAAATATGCTTGCAAAACACTAAAAACCGGCTCGCCAATTTGAGCTATAACCAGGGTAGGTCTAGGGTTAATGAATTTTAACATGAAATTTTATATATTAGTGATTGTACCTTTAAAAACGACAGGCCTACCAAATTGGACGTTAGCCTAATTATTTAAATTACAACATACGCTTTTGTAATGTCAAATCCTTATAAATTAAAATTGGGTTTCTCAAAAACTAATAGAGCTACGGAATTAATAATAATTCTTTACTTTTTTAGTGTCTGCCAGTTCAAATTTGCTCTTCTGTACCGCTAAGTTGACTTTACTTTCATTTTGAATGATTTTTGTAACTATAAACGTAAAAATTGTACAAGGCTGCCAGACAGTACAATACCTCATTTCCGTACTTATTAATGGTGGAACTAGCGAGGCATTTTTTAAAACTAGAATTAAATTTAATCTAGAATTCCACTAGTGTTCCACTTTAGTCGCTATCTTCTTCTTCGCTTGATGAGGAATCACTCTCACTATCCTGAAACATTTAAATGAAATTAACTAATCAAGGTCTTTACCAGTAAAACTTTATCATAAAGGTAGACCTAAACTTTGTTGGAATTATCTCAGAAATTACTGAACATAAATTATTTTTAATAGAGGATAGTTTAGACGTTTTTTAATCCTGAAAATATAAATATTCAATTGTATTTTTAGGTTATACTTTAAAGCAGATTTTCAAGTGTCTGAATATGTTCGTTTAAAATTAATGGACCTAGTTAAATGTTTATATGTTAATAATGATTTGTTCCATTAGCAATCAAAACAACCTCTCATAAAAGATGTTCAATTTTATATTTTGAGGATTTAAAAAACGTCTATCCTGCATTACCAAATAATTTAGCTCAGTAATTTCTGAGATACATTTCATTTAGAACTGTCACCAAAATATAAAATGTTCATAAATAAATCAACTAATTACAAACCATTTGCAGCAACGGTATTTTGATTTTGTCTTCAGAAGATTTAAAAATTGTACCATAACTTACATGTTACATTTATTGACAAAATAATATTATGATTTGTGAGCTCAAATGGATTCTAAATATTATTAGCTTAATACAGGTTTGTTGTTAATTATAATTGTTTCCTAAACAAAACATAATCATTTCACTAAACTTTGTCAAAACTATAATCTCAGTCCGGTTTTATTTAGGACACTATTTGACATCATTTGGAAATAATATAAAAGTTTATACATTAATTTTACTAATTATTATTAATTTGTGGGTCTGCTTATTAAAACCTAATATTTTTAATACAGCACGTAACCTTAATTTTTCTTTGTGTGATCTGTAACATTTATTTTGTTATTAGACAGTTAAACATTTCTAGTTTTAATTTGGTTAGTTCTTATTTCCTAACTGTTTAATATTTACGAATATATAGACATAAATAGTTATTATTTAAATATTTACAACAAATGAAAATCGTTACTAAAATACAAAATTATAGGCTGAACACATCAGTTTTGAGAGTACATTTAAAACGCTAAAATGGCATAAAATGATGCCATTTTGTCTAAATTTTTTCCGGATGAGGGCCCTCTTTTTTTAGGGGTTATTCCATATCCTCGAACTTCCCGTAAGCGGGGCCCTAATCAAGGGGGGTACGAAATATCGTCTCGCTCAAGGCCCCGGCAAGGCATAAATCCGCCAATCTGTACAACCTTAAAATGGTGTTGAAAAAGTGAATCGGCATAAAAGACATACCCCTGCGTGCTCCGTACGCCAACCCCCGATGGAACCTTATAAAAACATATGTTATGTTTCATTTATAATAAAAGTGTAGGATTAATAATAACCTCAAAACTAAGATGGTAAATGATGTTAAATGTTCAAATCAAATTATTTTGTATATTTTATAACAGCAGTTATAACAAAGGTTAAAAACCAATAAGGCTCAGGTCTACACTTAATCAAAAACCTAACCAAAAAATTAACTGGGTGTGCTTAAGACCACACGTTGGAAATGATAACTTCTATGACTACGGGGATTTTTAACTCGGTAAATGTGTACAATTATAAGGATTATAAAACTGTAGGCCTATTTGTTCAAATTGTTTATTTATATCCGTTATTATATATTTAAAGAAAGGTAAAAATATTATCTTTTAGTTACCTTTTATTTCATATTGATAGATCAAATGATTTAGAAGTTGTTAATATTACAGTAAAGAAATTAATAATCAAATATGTTATACAAAGATGTACGAATGTTTGCGAAGTTAAACAGTAGGTATCCTTCTTTAAATTTGTATAAACGAATATATTGATGATCAAAGGTTAGTTTTATATACAGTTTATAACCCCAAAGCAAATCTTATAACGTGTAGAAGCCCATATAACTTATAGTTATAGAAGCCTACATTAGTTGTATAACTAATATATAAGAAAATTAACATCACAAGAAATTTTAATGGTTGAAGTTGTAAACATAACCCCAAAATATAATCTACGCTGGGTTTTGTTTAATAATTACAGATGATGGGCGAAATCAGCTGTTATATTATATTAACTAATTCTTAAATGTTAATTTGATTGCTATGCTAATAAATGTAAATAATGTATTAATAATATTCCCTCTCCACGATCTGACTTGTGTCTAAACAAAAGCGAGACGCGAGATCTCGCGAGAAATCTGGCGTGATGCAAGATCTCGCGAGAAATCTGGCGTGACGCGAGATTTCGAAAACATAGCCAAGTCGAAAGTGCCCAACGGGCCAATTCAAAAAGTTATCACTTCAAAAAGTTAGAAATACGTTTTTCGCGTTCCTTTTGATAGTATTTCTTATTTATGATTTGCATGAGAAAAGAACAAAAGATACAAATTTGATTCACTATTAACTCCCCAACCAAGATTGTTTATCGGAATGTCTGCAACAACAAGGTTTTTACTATAATAAGAAAGTTTCAGATGTTTGTTCACTCTACCTGTTCATCGTCATCGCTAGACCCCGACTCACTAGTTGAAGCACTGGATTCATTACGCGCCTCCTTAAATAATGAATATTGTTTCAACTCTGTTTCATTTAGCGTCTGTAAAACATAAATACCTAGTATTATTAAGAATTTATATTAAATCAATTTATCTAATGAAAACAATTTGGATGAGCATACACTACTTTTAGAAATTATACAAACTTCTAATGAAGTCAGAGTGTGCTAACTTATTTACCTTAAGGAACGCTTCATAGTCCAGCATATATTTTCGTTTGGCTTGTTCGTGTTTTCTTTGGTATCTTTCTTTCTCAGATTCAGTGAGCGTTTGCCAATGCGCAGCTGCTTTAACTGCTACAGTAGCTTCCGGTAAATTTGAATTTTCTTTTTTAAATTTTTGTACAAAAGACTGAAATGTTGTTCTGTAAAAGAAAGCACCAACATATAAAAAATAAGCACTGTATACATTTTCCATATTATTTCTTACTCGAATGGTACATTTCACATTTAAGATCAATCTTAGTGAGTTGACAAGGTAGATTAATAAGAATGACAATCTTCAGAACAGAGAAATGTTATTATACAGTAGTATCAGAAGATATCACATTAAATAGGTTATTTTTCTATACTGTTAACTCTTACACATGCTTAGATGATTCCAAAGTTCACGAAACTTCCAATAGAGTGCAGAATAGTGATCTTTGAGTACGTTTAAACCAAATCAAAAATATAAGCAATATCTGTTACGCCTTATCAGTCTATGCTAAGTCGCCAGAGCAAATGAGTCTACTATCACAAGTGTTCTCAGCGCGGCTTACACCTATAGACGCATCTGTTTCACTCAGCTGTTCCTTGTTTGTTTGAACTGATAGCTGACTGATATTCATTCCGAAGTTTTAGTTTTGTATAAGTTCTTGTTTTTTTACTTAAGTACCTAATTATTTTATTTTTTAGACCTCAATAAGTATTGCTTTTATGTGTTTAGTTTTTATAATTGTAAATTCTGCTAAGTTTAGTTTTAACTTAAACATATTGTAATAACAATTTTAAACATGAGAAAAACATTGCTCGTGGAATAAAACACATACTGTCATTGAACAACGCTATAATAACTAAAGCGGACAAAGGGAATTCAATCGTATTAATGGATAGAACGGAATATAACAACAAAATTAAACACTTCTTTGACACCAATAACATTATAAATGTGAAACAGGACCCAACCAAGAAATAAATTATTGATATCAACAAATGTATAAGCTCGTGCACACACTTATATCCTAAAAAAGATGCCAAGCTATTTAAGATGATTAACCCGACAGCACCTAAGTTCCGGGGATTACCAAAAGTGCATAAAGCAGATACCCCAATTCGTCCATTAGTAAACTTCACTACTGCACCTACGTATAGAATTTCAAAATTTTTAGACAGAATCATAAGAAAAGAAATTAATTTAAATAATAGCCATAGCATAAAAAATAAATATGAATTGATAGACAATATTAGAGCCACTAACAAATGCCTAACCATATTCTGGCATCATTCGACATTGTCAATTTGTACACTAATATTCCTGTCATCGAAACTATAGAAATTCTAAGTAATAACCTCAAAAAACACTCGCAACTCAGCGCTGCAGCACAGAATGAATTAATATCCTTAATTACTATAGTACTTAAACAGAATTATTTTGAGCACAACGGCAACTTTTACACCCAAGTTGACGGACTGGCAATGGGCTCTCCACTTTCGGGCATTCTGTCAGAAATATATATGCATCATTTTGAGGAATCGTTCATTTTTTCGGATAAAAACAAACAGTTGAACAAAGCATATATTATTTTAGATACGTGGACGACACCTTATGTCTGTTCAACGGTACCACCAGACAATTGGATGTTCTACATAATTACCTGAATGGATGCTCAAACAACATAAAATTCACAATTGAAAAAGAAGCCAACAAATCAATTAATTATTTGGATTTAACAATAAAAATTGTGAATAACGCCCACACTTTCGATATCTACAGAAAACCCACAACCAATGACCAGACAATTCATGCCTCTTCGAATCACCCATACACACATAAACTGTCCGCTTACAATAGTCTAGTTTATCGCCTCATCCATACACCACTCAACACTGCTGGTTATAATAAGGAATACAACATTATCAAACATATTGCCATAGCTAACGGTTACAGGCCTGAAATAATAGACAAATTGATATACAAAGAAAACCTAAAAACCATCAGGCCCGTACCGCTTCTCAAGAGTAATACAACCAAAAAAACATACATATCCATCGAATTCGGTAAGAGACTTGAATTCCAACTCAGGAGAGAGCTCATTAAGCATAATATAATTTTATCATATAAAACGACTAACAAATTAGAAAACTTTTTTATGCCTAAAAGTAACTCCAAAGTCAACAGAAATGGTTTGTCTGGCGTATATAAAATAACATGCACTGATTGTGAGAAATTTTACATTGGCCAAACGGGACGTTCCTTTGCCAAACGGTTCAAAGAACACATACCACGACCAACAATAACTGAACAAAGATACCACTTCGCCCAACACCTCATGGACCACGATCACAAGTACACTTCAATAGACAATAACCTAAAAGTACTTCATACTTGCAAAAAGGGCTATCTTTTGTCAGCGTTGGAAGAATTTGAAATATACGCCGCAACCAAAAATAAAAACCAAAACCAAAACTTATTGAATGATAAGATTTACTATCGGTCCAACGAATTGTACAATACTGTGATCCGACTGAAGGAGGGGTTCAGATTGCTTGACTAACAGACCGCTTAGTACGGTATTGACGATCGCCCGGTGTACATGTTCAACCAGTGCGGCAATAATAAAACATTAATAAACTAGACTAGGGTAACAATTCGTGGCGCCATACCATGATTATGTGTTTTTATTGTGTCTTTGTGATAGTAATTATAATTTATTTATGACTTACAGTCCAATAACATTGTAAATAAATGTATAAATGTGCCAATAATATATAGAAGACGACGCCAGTACAGGCGGAATTAAATCAAATAAGGATCTGAAGATGACGGTATAACCGTTGAAACCGGTCATCCTAACCAGGACACATTTTGGATTGTCGACGGAATGATACAAGGTAATTAACCTATTGTAATATTAATTTAGTTTTAATTTTTTTAATTCTTAAAAAATATTGAAAACAAGTTTAAAATTAGTTGAGTATTTTTCGTGTGTTAACCATAAGAATCAAAATTTATAAAGAACATTGAGAAAATAAATATATATCTTTTTAACTCTAAATGAGTGGTAGCCCATATTTTAGCTTAGCGCTTTAAGGGTTAAGAAGGTTCGGAACCTAAGCATACGTTAGTCGACTTACAACTACAGTAATCCCTCGACATTCACGGACTTAGTATTCGCGGTTTTGATTATTCACGGTCGCTAAAAAAAGAAAAAAATAGAGTATAAATAGCAATAAAGGATATGCAAAATTCGTAAATTATTATAGTGTAGCACTGTAATTATTATTGTACAAATTTAATAACACTGTATAAATACCACGTCGGCGAAACACTCGCAAATACAAAAAAACATACAAAATGGGATTTCCATACAACACACCTCTGCGTGAATACAAGTGGACTTGTGCAAATGAAGGTCAAGGGCATACTGTGATTTAGTTGGAGACATCAATTTAGTGTACAGCAAGTCAAATTAATTTTAAAGAATTAATTAAAATTACTGTAAAATACTTAGAAAGAAATTAAGTTTTTACTACTTTTTATCACTCGCTACTGCCAGCAAACGATAGTTTGATGCCTTGACATGACTAAGTTATAAAAATAGACAAACCCAGACAATGAATGAGCAAGTAGGGATAGGTAAAGGTACCGTTATGAGAGCACTGACCTTGAGGGGAGAGTGAGATGACAAACAACGCTCCAATAACTTATAAAATTATCAACTGTAGTCTACACTCCAAACAACTCGGCTCAAATACTAAACCTTTCAAGGACTTTTTTTACCGCGTTAAAGCGTAATCGCGTAAAGCCGGACAGCGTATAACAACGACTGCCTATATCTTATGTAAATTAATTAATTATAGGTATTAGTACATGTTTTAAAATTTTCTACATGTCAAAAACATAACCCTCTTTTCCTATTAAGATTTAGTTTTCGCTATTCCCCACGAATAACGAGGGATTACTGTATATCCATCCTTCGTATTTCCAGCCACACTTCCAAATAGATCCATGTAGAATACAAAACCAAATTTTCTATATTGAAAATAAATAAATATATTCAAACAGAACTTTGACTTCATAATTAAGATAATACCATACTTTTATCTGCACAAAATCAGTTTCCTAAATGATTTAAGATTGTCAAATAAACCTTGGATGCAAAGGGTAGGAAATGCTTTTGCCTTGTATAATATTTAGCTTGTTTAACCAACATAGATGCACAAGTGCAAGCCTAGTTCTTGAGGTTCGGCTTCTTCATTAGCCTAACTGGTGTAAACCAAGTAAAGAAAGAAATAAAGAAACAATGCTAACTATTTCGTTAGTTTTAATAAACTTACCCTGGAGGCTTTTCAGGTTCCCCTTTATATAGTTTCGAAGAAATTGTAGATCCAGTAATAATCTGTGAACAAATTTAAATTAATAAAAAATTATTCTATCTCAAAAAATATTACTTTTACTTTGGCATTATAGCCATTATAGCGTAAAAACAATAAAATTAATAAATAATAATATAGTTGATATCATGAGAGCAAAAAATAAGATCCTACTACTTCTTACAAAAATCAAATTACAAACACCCTTAGAAAGTACAAGAAGTATTTTCCCGACAAACTTCGTACTCCACTAACACCAAATGTATAGGTTAAATGTCCCTCTCAGTCCTATTTCAAATCCTGAGATACACTATCCAGAAAATTATCTAAATATTTACTTTGAATAATTAAACCTATGGTAGGAAGAAATGATTCTTTGTTAAAAAAAAAAAACTCCAAAATTTTGTTAAACTGAGTAAGAGGGTGTCTACCAAAACTGATTTTTGAAATTCCTGGTTATTTCCAGGTTTCTCCATGATTTTCCTGGTTATCCTAATATGCATATTACACGGCATTCGGTATAATTCAAGAGCTCAACTGAGAGTAAGTAAAATAAGTAGTTTCATTTCATCAAAATTTCAACAAAATAATGCAAATTCATCAACAAAGACACTTCGTCGGGATTCCCACAGAAAACATAAATCGCGGGTATCATAGATTCCGAAAATGTCCAAAATGTTTTACCCGAACTAAAACAAATAGAATTATTATACTTTAAATATACTTTTGTTACCGATCTATAAAATTTATAACTTTTCCTCACAGTAGACACCCTAATTCTATAAATAGACACGATAAGAAACAAATCCATAAGTGGTTGACTTAGAGCCTACTTTATCTTTCTGTGTACAAATAACCAAGCACACGCATGAATACAAATAAAACAAGAAGCATTTACTTAACAAACGAAACAATTGCCTAACATTTTACTAGGGAAAATATCTACATACATCAAAGTAAGAGTTTTACCATTTCCCTACTGTTATTTATTGTTAAATGCTTAATTGGGGGTTAAGTTTAAATACAGAGAATGTGATTGCAAATACTGGAGATTACATTCAAAATAAGAAGTCTCCGTCCTAAATACGGAGACTTATAGTTCATTTCATCTCAGCGTGAGGCAAATATAAATGACCGTAATAAAACCCTTACCCTGGGCCTATTGTGCGACATCGGGGATGGGCACTTGTCGTCTGCCTTTGTATTAGAGTTATTGCTGTTTGTCCCAGTGCCATTATGCAAACTTTTTTAATTGAAAGAAAAACTTAAAACAAAATATATCATTCGCTGTGTTTTGATCGCGTGATTATTTTTATACCAAATATGAAGTAAATCGGTTGATTTTGGGGAAGGAAAAGTAAATAATTAAATCCTATGTGTTTTCAAATATTTTTTATCATCATGAATACGGAAATAAATTTACATTGAATAATGATGTTGAGTTTTATAAAAACCTCTTACTTACTACTGTACACAATAATCATCACCTTATAGTGGCCTGACATGCTTAACATTGTCGTTAATCAAACAATAACCAAGGCTTTATGTTTTGAATTGAAAACTCATAAAAAATACTTTACTCTTTATTTGGGCATTGGGCATTGAAAATTGACAACAAAATCAACCCAAGTATTATTAAATAAGCGTAAGTCCTTATAAGGGAATATATTAAATTTATATGGCACACCTACGTCATTGAAATAAATAAACTAATATTACTCTATTGACCACATTAGACTAATAACTTAATGAACCAATAAAGTAGCTATTTTTCACAAAACTAGATAGTTCAAAGAAATTTCAAGATTTCCGTTAAATATACTGTATTAGTCAAATTATATTAAATTTATAAATTAAATTAAAGATAAATAATAGACTATCATTAATGATGTACTTGTTTCGCCTGTCCCTAAATAGCCTATTAAAATTTTGTTTAGTGTGCAAGTAGCTAGAAGGAATAGCCTATGTTTAATTTTTATCCGTGCTATGTACTGCAATAAGATGTGTAATTTTATATTTTCGTGTAGCCCATGCTCTGTTTGTCTATAATATTAAGATGTATTTAATTTTAATTGTATTTCATGCTCGATGTATATAGAACAGTTATTTATTAGTTTTACTTAATGTCTATATTTTAATACTGCATTTAATTTAATTAACAAAAAAACTGTCAGGCCACTATAATGTGATGATTATTGTGTACAGTAGTAAGTAAGAGGTTTTTATAAAACTCAACATCATTATTCAATGTAAATTTATTTCCGTATTCATGATGATAAAAAATATTTGAAAACACATAGGATTTAACTATTTACTTTGCCTTCCCCAAAATCAACCGATTTCCTTCATATTTGGTATAAAAATAATCACGCGATCAAAACACAGCGAATGATATATTTTGTTTTAAGTTTTTCTTTCAATTAAAAAAGTTTGCATAATGACACTGGGACAAACAGCAATAACTCTAATAGAAAGGCAGTCGACAAGTGCCCATCCTCGATGTCGCACAATAGGCCTAAGGGTAAGGGTTTTATTACGGTCATTTGGTTTTGCCTCACGCTGAGGTGAAATGAACTATAGCTAGTCTGATAATGATATGAACTGAACTGAGTATCTCTCGGTATCAGTATCGAGTTTCTGCTATCGATTCTTGTTACCGATACCAAAGACAAAATATCGGTGTATTTTAAAATGTAAAAAATAGATTATGCATGTAAATTTATATCGTTAAAAATTCTGTACACATCGAATGTTTTGTTTGTGTTTGGAATCGAGGTACTGTAATTGGAATCGACTGTTGCGATCAATTCTCGATACCGATTACCGCACTAAGAATAAATGGAATCGACTTTAGGGAATCGGTATCGACACATCCTGTAACATACATGGCCAATGCGGACGAGAAAATAACTTGGTTAAAGTAAAATATACAGTGAGCATCATATATGCATATAAAAAATATAAGATGCAATAATTTTCATATATATATATAAAAACAGATGCAAAGGAAATAAATAATGCACACAAAGTAAAGTAATAACAGTCATTTAATAATCAAAAGGCAGAAATAATTTTAATGGACAAAATTTCAATTGATTTGAACTCTAATTGAAACTAAAAACTTTACAAACATATATTCTCTACAACCAAAAACTATATTCCTTATTAATTTACAACAATAACTCCTTTTATCTTTACCTTTGGTTTAGTTGCTGCAGTCTTTTCGGTAACTTTCTTTGAAGTTTGTGTAACTACTTTTCTCCTAGGCATACTTTTTGCTAATTCCTCGGCACGTTTATCTTCTGGTAATGATTCCAAATAGTTAGCAAAATCTAATTTATATGTTTCCAACATCTGAAACCAAAGGAACTCAAATTATATACCATTTGCAATAATATATTACCTCGATTATTTGAATCACACATTTTAGGCAAGACAATATGTTTGACAGTATAATTTTAATTATTTATACTTTAACTAGGTACAACAAACTTGAAATGTTCTTATAGGTTGATCATACAATCCACCATAGCATAATGATTGCTGTTGAAGATCCTCTCCCCGATTTGTAAACAAATATAACCATATCATACTTTTGTAGAAGTTATAATTGAATTTGAACATAATATTTTATTTCTTAATGATAATATCTCCTTTAAACTAGAGCAAAAGAATTAATTTTGTAAAAGATAACTTACAGTAAATGCATGTACAGTAGAACTCCAGTTATCCGAATCAATTGGGATCGGACCACATTCGGATAGTTGGATTTCCCCCGAAAAAAGGGTCTACCTTTTCGGGACTGGCTTCGCGACTGGAGTAAACTATCCGCACATACTACGGTCGCGTATACAGGTTTTATAACGTTTGAGTACTATCATCACGTTAACACGACTAATATATTTCTTTTACTGGCATTTGCTACACTCTATTAACTTTAAAATGAACTATTTCGACTATCGATAGGAGGTACTAGCTAACAGTAGAAAATAGAGAGAATAAAACCATGTTGCCAGATCGCGTTTACTAGGTTTCCTCGGAGCCTATTTTGAAAAATGAATTGGGAAAATATATGCTTTACCCAAAAATGAAATTTGATTATAACAAATTGTAGAGAATAAATCATAGAATTGAACTGTATACTTGAAAATGTTAAAATAACCTTATTTTAAAACATATTTCACTTTGTTTCACTGAACTACAACAAGTAAAACTAGCCTCTCGCTAGCACTAGGCATACAAAGCCAGACGCATTGCCCATGCTTGAACTAACCTAGTCTAAGCATGAATTAGGATTTAGACTATGTTAGTCCCAAAAAGATTAATTAATTACTATATGTATGTTAAAATTGGGAGAACAAAACTATTGTATTTTTAAATAAAAAGAGCCTTTAATTAACTAAATGAAAAGGTAACACTTTTACAAGTTAAGCGTATGTACATAAATGAATGTCATTGCTTGCTGAACATCTCGGTCAAAGTAAACTGTTTGACTGTATTCATCCGTTTGACACCTGGCACACTATCTTCGCGGAGGGAAGGACAATAGTGCTCGTAGACAGAATCATTATTTTGCGAATCACAGTACGTTCCCGTCTTAATTTTTTTTCTGAAATTCTAAAAGCGGTTCAGATAGTTGGAGTTCGGATAGTTGGAATTTTACTGTACTAACATTGTAAGTAGGCTCTACAAAAACAAACCCTTGTCTATTATAATTTTGCACTTTCAATGTATACTTCACATTTTAAAAAACCTTTATAAAATCCTTTTTACTTTCAAATCTTGTTAATATTTAAGTTACAATAAACTTCTTCAAACATATTATAACAAATATTATGAATACTTTACAAATTAATTATGATGAAAGTATGCCGTTATAACATATGTATAGCCAAAGCCTTCTTTTAACTTATTAAGATGATAAAATGTGTGCCATTGTAACCCTTGACTAGGCCTAGCATGAGCCTAATCTTAACTAACTTCTTTTCTCCTTTTTCTGGAAAATTAGATAGTTTAGTTATGCAATAAGTCATCTCAGCAAATTCAATCTATGGTCTCTTTTATGTATGTACAGTAAGACCTTGATAATCCGTCACTCGATAGTCCGACAGACCCGATAGTTCGGCATCCACCATCTTGAAAATTGGCACTCATTAAAAATGGCAGTTTTTGTAATTTATCGAGTGATTTAGGCCCGGTCTACACTGTCAGTTGGCTCAGCATCCGTCAAAAACAGTGTGTAAAAACCTACTGCTCAATAAACTTGTACAAAACAAAACATTTCAATCAACATTTCTCCTAAAAAGCGAACCGATTCAAAACAATGTGCTCTTGTCGTCCTTTAAAATCGTTCTCGGTTAAAGGGACTGTTTAACTCTTTCATTGCTGACAGTATTTTGTTGAACGTATTCCACTTAATGAAGATTATTTAAACAAATTGAAGTC
This sequence comes from Philaenus spumarius, assembly GCA_018207615.1. Taxonomy (NCBI): domain Eukaryota; kingdom Metazoa; phylum Arthropoda; class Insecta; order Hemiptera; family Aphrophoridae; genus Philaenus; species Philaenus spumarius. The sequence goes on from JAGFPH010000602.1 coordinate 141,147, forward strand.
TTTGGAAAAAGATACATTGAATTTCTTGTAAATAGTTGTTCGATTTAAAACAGCTTTGCACGGTTTGGAAATGAAAGGGGTTCGAAGAATTTGTGACAGGTTGGAGTAAAAATAGCAAACCTCCACCACGTACTGACCAACAACAAAGGAGAATGGAGCAGTCGCTACCTGAAGCCCATCAGTTAGCGGTAAACTCTCTACGCACTTATTGTTACATAGTTTCAACGTGTAATTTACGTTTTTGTTTGTGTGTTGTAACAACTCTTTAACAACCCAATAATAATAATACATGTGCGTATAATTATAATTTATTCTCAGTTTAAACCATTTTAAAGGAAGTCCTAGATAATCCGGCATCGCCTTATCCCCGAGTGTGCCGGATTATCGAGGTCTTACTGTATATTTATTGTATTCGATGTTAGTTATTTTGTACTTTTTTAAACACTTGTTGACCTGTACATTTTTATTAATGTTAGTCACTTACAAATATTTGTTATATTCTTTTTATTGATTTACATTATTTCTAATTCATTTTCATTTATAAACATTTATGTTATATTATTTTTAGTTGTCTGTTATTTTATGAAAATAAATATTTTACTTTACTATTATATCAAGTTTACTGGTTACACACCATGGATATTGTTAGTATCATGTCATTCTCACTAATTAGCTTTGTACGGATACATATTATAAACTCACATGTTGCACTTGGTCGGCATACTTCTGTTTTTCCTCCGGAGACACTAGTTTCCACTGTCTTGCGATCTCTTGCATCCTGTTTCTCGGAGCTTCGTTGCTTATATTTTTACTTTTCAGCATCAAACGGGAAAACAGACTATAGGCGGAGTTCGGTGGCTTTTCCGGTTTTCCTGCCATTCTGAAAACCATAATACGGGTAAAATATTTTAGATTACAATTTTTACACTGAACCTAAGCTAATTTGCATCGTAAAGGGTGTTTCAGAAGGAATTTGCCACACTTCACAGGAACAATTCTCCGATTCAAAATAATAAAAAATTTTCAAGTTCATAAACACTCTGTTACAGGGTTTCGGCTCCTGAAATTAATGAGTAAATTTAGAAAAAATACTTTTATTATGGTTTCATATACCTATAACATTTATTTAAAACAGGTACCAGAAATAAACAAAGAAACGTGTTGTAACATTTTGTATATATCTAAATAATTTCAAAGTTAAAGAGTCCTGGTTAACAAATAAAGATACAATGAAATGTAAGATTCAGTATAGACCTACCTACCTACCAACCTACCCTAGAGCAGTCAAAATTAATATCTTAATAAAGTAACTTCGGGATTTTAAATGAGTAAATTAAACCACAGTAAATACACAAATGATAACAATCTTAAGCTAAATTAAATTAAACTTACCGTATAACATAAATAAATCAAATTTTAATCATTAAAATTAGCCTATAAAAACAAAGGCAAGTAAGAACAAAATCATTGTATTTAACCGATATAGATTAAGTTAGTTTTAGTGTAAATGAAATTATAAATTAAGTAGAAGCATTGTGTATAATTAATTTGAATTATAAATGATTACTTGTAAAATTCGAAAAGAAAGTTAGTGTGTTTTGTTAACCTTAAATACAATCGTGTATGTAATACAAACTCGATTCACGGCAGAGATGATGCCATTGTCTAAACTGTGATCTAAGAAAAGGAGCAGGATTCAAAAACAGCTGTGATAAATACAATACGATACTGTTATGTGAAAATATAAAATGGATATTTTGGACTTTATTAACAATTCGAAGTGAAATAAACATTAAATATAATTAAAAAAGTGATACCAAGGACATAAAATATAACGGTAGTTGTAAAGTTCGTTATATTTAATAAAACGTGACTACAAACACGCTAAGCAAATGAACACTGCTAACAGAAGTTATGGAGTTAAACTATAAATGGCCGTATCGATTCTTGAAGCGGTAATTGTTTAAATTTATAGGCTTCCTTTTTACAGTCCTTTCTGAATAGCCATATAATACAGTTGCATTTTGATGAACATTAATTAAACCAAATTTATAAGAAGAATTGAATTGACTTAAAGACTTTTGAACTCTAAATAGAAGGAAACTAAAATTAAATATCAGAGTTATAATAAGTAAACCTGTTTGTATCAGTATAGAGTAGAATCTGCAGCTTAGGTAATATTCTACCAATTTTTACCAACCCATATAACAAAGTACCAGAAATTTGATCTTCTAAATTAATAGACTTGAGAACATTTAATTTAACTTCAATTTGGCCATATATATATAATAGTGAACATTTTTATAATAATAGTAAATTTAGTTTGTAATATTTCTTTGTAGTAGTTTTAAGTATAATATTAAGTGATTGCATATTTAACTAGCCAGGTACTCTTTAACCCGAGAGAGAGAGAGAATATCAATTAAAATTTGTATAGTCATTAGTATATTAAGCCTATACATCAAAGAAAATAATATTGTTTCAGTGCTCTAATAAACTTAAAAAAAATAATTGTGTAAAGAGAAAGTAATTTCAATTTAATAAAGTACAAATTTGTTAACCATAAAGAGTGAGTCATTGTAGAAGTTTGGAACAAATAGAATAATAAAACTCATTAATATCACATTATAAGTTTTGACTTCCACAACTAGTGGGGCATTTTAATTTCAAACAATATAATTGGATATTTCATTATAGTGTTTATCAAAATTTGTAGAGAATTTAATTCTGAGAAAATTGATGTAAATAAAATCAATACAAACTTCATGCAGTTTAGTTCACATCCATTTTTATTGGAAAACAACACAACTGCAAAATTCTGAAAATCAAGCAATGTAAGCAAGATAACATGATGATAAATTATAGGCCTACTTCTCTAAAAATAATAAAAGGTTTTACTGATGAGAAGAATACAGAATACACACCTCTGAAACAACCCATCCCTCTCAATGCTACCTATTTGGATCTTGTTTTCATTAAGCCGTTTGCCCTGGTTCTTAACTACTCCTTAAAGGTGAAAATAGGTTTCAACCACCTACAGTAATGGTACCTCGATTTTACACTCTTTAACTAAAAAAGCTTAAAATGTGGGAAAGTGCAAAAGGCTTATTAAACTGTATTAAGTCTATTAACATGGCGGCAATTAACTAGTTACCAGATTAATAAAAGAAAATAACGTCCAAATACACCGTTTGGTGAAATTTGGTTAAATATCAAAGTTAAAACATAATTTAAAACACATCGGCTAAAGAAAACAATATCAGAATACAATTTACACTAATTTCACGATTGCCGGCATTATAAAACGCATCGGCTAAAGAAAACAATGAGAACAATAGATCGAGAATCTACTGTAATTTTATATAAAATTTTATTTTAAGGTTGACTTTTTGTTCTAAAACTGCGGTAAAAGTGTAAATTGTATGTCGTGAATAACATAGGTCTTAAAACATAGGCATTTCATCAGCACTGGGGTGAAGTATGTAAAAAATGGGAAAGTAAAATGGGGAAGAAATGATTGACCTAAATTTCTGAACAATTAATTCAGGAAAAAATGACCAACTATTTGAGAAATGTAGAATGCATAGATTTAGGAGAGGAATACGTAATACAGAATCTCAACAACTGTTGAGTGAAAACAATGAATCCAAAGAGAATCTACTGTATGAAAAACAAAATCGAACAGTGTAACACTTAAATACATCCAAGCACAATGAACAATCTGATGCAAACGTTACCTTTCTAAAATTGCCTTTTCATCTTTTGTTAAGACCGATTTGTAGGTTGGCATTGGTTCTTCACGTTCACTCGAATAAGCAGCTAATTCTTCCTGTTTGACATTATCAAATATCATTTTAATAAAATTTGTAATTACAACATCACACAGTAGTCACTAATTATAACTTTAGAATAATAATTACATTTTTATCAAAATTGATACCAACAAAACGTTACTGTTTTTACTGTATTCTATTAACTATCTATTTGATTGCAGTTAGGTTTTTTTACATCAACAGAAATTGGATACATTATACTTTTTTCACAATAAACTGTAATTGGGTAACAGAAAAATTAAATTAAATTGTTGGTTACCATCACAAAAACATCTAAACTTAACAATTAAAAATAAAGAGGATGGCTGATCAATCAAATCAACATAAGCACAAATAAAACATATTCCCATTAATGATTTTTAAACTTAACCTTTTCAGTGGCACACCCGTATACATACGTTTGTGCTAACTGGGATGCGTAGGAGCAATCCCGCATATATTCATTTTCAAATTTACCGCTAAAAGAGCACAACCATATTAATTAATTTGACCTTTGGAATACATATACTTGTGCTGCTATCTGTTGAGAATGTGTAGAACCTTTTCTGAACCAATTAAGCTTTATACCAATATACAGGAATATTTTTTGGAGTTGTAATCAAGTGTCTTCTGTTTGAGCATTTAGTTGCAGCTGTGTGTCACCTGTCTCTTTCTCTTCTGTTTTGTCTTAGTAACACAACAAATTATCCATGAGTCTTAGTTTTGACTGTTAAATTGAGTTTTTAGATAAAAAAAGTACTGCTAAATAAGGTGTGAATACTATTATAAACAATAATAATATTTCTTATCTTTATACGATTATAACCTAATAATTAAATTGTGCTATATAACCGTTTTTGTTTTGATTGTCTTGTAAATGTTAGTCCAAATAACATTTTATATAATTTTTTCCAAATGTTTTGTAAAAACAACCATTTAGGACAAGTAAATAATCATTTTTGTAATAGCCTAAAATACCCCGATCCACTAGGTGACCCGATGTTGTTCAAAACCCGCCACTGAAAAGGTTAGCAATGAAAAATAAAGAGGATGGCTGATCAATCAAATCAACATAAATACAAATAAAACATCCCAAGTAATCACTTTTTAACTTAAGATATAGGATTCTTATATTAAAAAAAGTAACATAAAAATTTCTAAAACTGAGCTATGTACATAGATAAAGTAAGTAATGTAGTCATAATAATATTTAAATATAAACATCATATTGTATCGTGATTTTACAAAATGGAACCACACAAATATCCACAGAAAATAAACACTTTCTAAATGTATCCTTAAATCCAAACAAATGTTTTTTTTTTACCTCACAGGGCAATGTATTTTATGAAAGTGGACCAAGAAATATACAACAGTTTTATTGCAACAAAGTCTTAGCTTTTGGAATGTCTGAATTTAAATTACCACACGTGTTATGAATTGCAACTCTCAAAACGGAAATTAGCCACCAACTTGGAAAAATTGAAAACAATTCAATCGCGCAGCTGAACCGCTGATGCGAGTTGAGCGAATTTCCAAAATTAAGTTTATAAGTTTGAGGGATTCAAATAACTTTTCAGATTATCTGCGGTTGCCGTGCCACCCAATTCCGCAGATGAAATACTGTTATCACATTACTCATAATATAAATACAGGTATCCTTATTCCTGCATACTTACTAAATACTTAGTTTCCGCTTCAAGTGCCCATTTAATCCAAATAGCCTTCTTCTTTAAGTTCAAATTTTGCCATTGGTCCTTACACCTTTCAAGAAAAGCAGTCTTGTCAAAATTTTCATCGTTTTGGTGTTTTTTTAATTTTTCACCATGAAATAACTGGAACACAAAGTTTAAGCATGGTTGAAACTTCGGAAATAATGTGAACATAATGTCCGTTTACGTCTATGTATATTTTAATGATTTTACATGTATTTGATCAGAACTGTACTATTCAATATCGAATAATCATTACACCAGAAAAAATTTAAGTTTCTATTATTTCAAAAATCAAATCTAAGAAGGTTAAATTTTAAATATATTGTTGTATTTCTTTCATTTACTGCATAGTTGTTATCCTGATATTTGTCAATACAGTAATGGTATAGCTTCGATTGTTTATTGTGACTGAAATTTAACCCAACCATTAACTATTCCGTTACAATTACGACTTATTTTTGTTAAATTTATTTAGAGATTATTTATAACTGGAAGAAACAAGATTTTATACAGAATCAAGCCAGCAGGTTTACCCATGCGATGCGCTAGTAGTTCAATAATTTTTGTTCAGAATAAGATGGGATTCTGTTTTTATTTTTTGAAATTATAAATTTGAATTAATTTTATTTGCATTGTACAGAATTATTTTATGTCTCCAAACTATATACCTTAACTACTTAACTTTTATAAAATCCTTACTGCTCATGAAATTTAAAGTAATTTAAAATACAAATATTTCACCTTTTTGTGTTCTTTTCCGCACCAATGACAAAACTTTTGAAACAAATAACCATAAGTTCAAGCTTGGATATGTTCGAGGACGTATCCACAATTTACATGTTTTGAAAAACCGCTAAACTACGGTACATCATTTGAATTCTGTGTTAGTTATTTGTCCAATGTGACTGTGCAAAATGTGACTTGAGAACTGAGGTCACAAAAAAACAAGGTAAAATTAAATATATAGTAATAAGTAATTTGTAAAACAAAATCTTGAAACACTAATGATAAAGAGAAAAAGCTACACTGAAAGTGTATGTTGATAAGAAAATAAAAAATGCTACAAATTTAATTTCTTTGAATTGAGTAATTAAGTAGGATAAATAATTAAGAAGCAAGTGTGTGGCATATGCGATCTGAGTAACGAGAAAACCATGGTAAAATACTTACATACATATAAAAAGAACACAAAGAATGAGGGGTCTAGTAAAATGAGAGACGCAATATCTAGTAATCAATGCTGAGTAAATTTCATTTGTATATATATAAATAAACCAAAGACGCAAAACAAATAAATTCAAATAACTTAAATAAATAGATGAAAAGCAGACTTTAATATGTAAAACTAAAAGCAGACTTAAATTTAAATAAATAAGAAAATACATTGTTTAATAAAAGTGTGTCATATACTTGTACAAAATTGGAACATTGAAAAGTGTAATACAAAACAATAAGAACAGTGCGTATTAAAATAAAGTCACACAATAGAAAGGTTAACAAAAAGAACTATATAAAACAAACAAATATATCACAGGTGTTTGCAAGTAAGTGAAAGGAGAAAACAAGTTGGATACAGTTAGCGGTGATGAAATGTTGCAAGGGTTCACTCTTGTTTAGGAAGATGGCGTAGCTTGAGTACGTTTGATATAGCCAGTCTACATGTTTGTACAAATAGTGAGTTTTTTATAAGTGAGTTACAAGAGGTATGGTCTAAAAGTTGAGTAAAGTTAACTTACAAAGTTTGTACGTTTCGTAGTTACAATTCAATGGATATTTTTGGAGGATTAAAGTGATATACATTTGCGACCATGTGACTAGTCTAAATTGTGAAAATGGAGTGATAATTCGTGAACTGAGTGAGAAATATTGTTTTGTGGGCCCAGCATCGAATGCGAAAGTATTATAAACAATTAATTAAAAAAAAAAATGTACATATATTTTTGAACTTTTCTTTTGAACATTTTGATAAAATTTAACGTAGTAACTTCTCAGTCTGCTTCTAAATTCATTTTCCATTAATTTAAACTAAATTGCGTCTCATTTTGATAAAAATTTTAAGCTGTATGTTCTAGATCATACAGTTATGTTTTGTGTTACATGTAAGTTGATAAATTTCTTCTGTTGTACAAATATCTAAAACATGGCGGAAGTAAAGTAATTACAGTAGAGTCTCGATATTTCGAGTTGAATGGGACCGAGAGTACCTCGGATTGTGAAAAACTCGAATTACACGGAATATGTAGACGTTAAGATAAAACTACTATTTATAGTCCTCGTATCTCCGAAAAAATTAAAGTTTTATTAAATATATACTATTTTGTTTTGAACACTGAGGTAAAAAAGTAATTTTATACACAGTAAATAATTGAAACTTACTTATTAAAGAAATCATAAATAGTTTTTTTTTAACTACACTGCAACATTTTCGAGCTGCAATGTCATGCCAGGAGGATACGGCAGAGCCGGGAAAAGTTTGTTTTGATGTTATTTTTGTATATACAGTAGAACTTGGATGGATAATTCAAACGTCTTTAATTCGAAGTATCGGTTTGGTCCCTTGAAATTTATGATATCAATGTAAAAAATTATAAATTCGAAGTTTTTTTCAACACTAAAAATAAATCTTGTGCTGTGAAAGGGATCGCTGGACATGGGGGGGCAGGACTTACATGTTTGTACACATATTGTAATTCTAGACGCGGTACCGGTTTCCAAGAATTTTGCCTTCCGAGAATTCTCTAGGTACCGATACTGTAGTTTGTCATTGATGCTCTGTCTGTTGTTAAATCTTGACAAAACCTTTTGTAAACTGAACAGAACAATCATATTGTTTATTGATACTTGTACTGCGCATAACTCTATACCACTTATATGAACAACGTTACGGTTATTCCCCCCCCCCCTCCGAACATGACTTTAGTTGTACAGCCAATGGATCAGAGCATTATAAAAAATGTTAAGCATTTATAGTGGCGACTTATTGTACAAATGCTCTTGACAGATTCATTGAAAAAATAAAAATTTAAAGATCGGTATCCTTCAAGGAACAAGAATGTGTCACAATGCATTCAATGCTATTTGTGGCTCGAATTACACGGAACCTCAGATTATCGAGACTCGAATTACCGGGACTCTACTAAATTTATTCGTCACAATGTCTTAGTCTTCATTATTTGCCACAAATATCCACGTAGCAAGTACTTTAGCCGCTTAACGGAACACACACCGGAAAATTAAATTAAAGTAAGTTTTTTGTATAAAGAATGATATGCATATTTCAGAAGGCATGACTTATATGGGACTATATTAGCGGGAGAAGTGTTTGCGCGTTTGGTGCAAGGTTGTGCCAAATAGACTTTGTACGTGAGCAAGATAAAGCAATGTAGTCACAGATGAAGTCATGTTGCATAGATGAATTATATGTGACCTGATAGATGTTTTAAAGAAAAACAGAGAAGTTTTTGAGGTTAAGTATTTGTTTTTGATTTTAAAGTACAGTAAATTAAATAAAGAGTGTTCTTATTTAATAAAGGAAAATTTCTTGTCTTCGACAATGACACTGTGATAATGTCGGCTGTGTAATAAACGACTGTTTTGAAGTGAACTGTTTTATAAAATCATCCGACTACTGGTAGAAAGCAATGTAAATGAAACGTGCAATTTCATTAAACTTTTGCATCTAGGTTTCATACCATGAAAACTGTACTTCAAATTCAAAGGTGGTTTTAAGTACCTATTTATTATATTTGTCCTAATTATCAATTACATTACCTTGAATGGTGGAATTGGTTTTTCTAAACCAGGTAGTTCATTTGAACGCTTCTTGTTATGATTTTTATTTTGTGCGGGGGTTGGCACTGCTTCTGGATGTTGAATGCTAAATTAACAAATGTGAAAACAATTTTATTTTACATAAGTTACTTTGAAAAATTACACTGGAATGTTTTTTAGCTTAAAACAATAAAAGAACTACAGTAAAACTCCAATTATTTGAACTCCAACTATCCGAACCGCTTTCAGAATTTCAGAAGAAAAAAATTAAGATGGGAACGTACTGCAATTCGCAAAATAATGATTCTGTCTACGCGCTCTATTGTCTAGTGCTGGCGCCAGGTGTCAAACGCATTAATACAGTCAAACAGTTTACCTTGACCGAGCTGTTTAAGAAGCAATGACATTCATTTATGTACATACGCTAACATGTAAAAGTGTTACCTTTTCATTTAGTTAATTAAAGGCTCTTTTTATTTTAAAATACAGTAGTTTTGTTCTCCCATTTTCAAGATACATGCAGTAATTAATTAACCTTTTTGGGACTAAGAAGTCTAAATCCAAATTCATGCTCAGATTAGATTATTTCAAGCATGGGACAATGCGTCTGGCGCTAGCGAGAGGTTTGTTTTACTCGTTGTAATTTAGTGAAACAAAGTGAAATACAGTATGTTTATAAAATAAGGTTATTTTAACATTTTCAAGTATACAGTTCAATTCTTTGATTTATTCTCTAGAATTTGTTATAATCAAATTTCATTTTTGGATAAAGCATATATTCCTGATTAATTTTTCAAAATAGGATTCGACAAAAGCTAGTATTAGCCATCTAGCAACATGATGTTATTCTTTGTATTTTCTACTGTTAGCTAGTACCTCCTATCGATAGTCGAAATGGTTCATTTTAAAGCTAATAGATTTTAGCAAATGCCCGTAAAAGAATTATATTAGTCGCGATAGTACTCAATCGTTAAAGTTATAAAACGTGTATACGCGACCATAGTATGTGCGGATAGTTTACTCCAGTCCCAAAAAGGTTAAAATAGACCCCTTTTCGGAAAAAGTCCTATTATCTGAATTTTTGACTATCCGAATGGGGTCCAGTCCCAATTGATTCGGATAACTGGAGTTCTACTGTACTTAAACATTGGTTTTAGAAATAAATTTTTACCGTATAATTTTAGAAAACAAAAACAAAATTTTGTAAATATATACACACAATCTGAAGTAAAAAGCAAATTTAATTTAAACCTCGTGTATTTCTTTTGCATCAGTATTAATAAGGCAGTTTTTCTGCAGTATTCTTTGCTCATGCCACAGATTATTTACTGACAAATCTTTTTTAAGTACATTTTCTTAATTAAGTGGTTTTGGATAAATACCAGCAATTGGTTTGTTTATAAGAGGGAGAAATCCCGTATTGGATTATACTTCTAAAACAGTAAATTATAAATTAAACATTAAAAGAATAGTTTACTTTAAACAAAAATATTTAAAACTTAAAATAGGCAATATATTTGAAACCCATCAGATTAGCATGGAGCGTCTCGTGTGGGGACAAGTAACTTTCTTCTGAAAAGTTTAATGATTCGATGTTTTATATATTTAAGTATTGGCGGGTATTTTGCTAATCTTTCTCTTATTTTTACCACAGATATAAAATATTAAGTTATCGCTCAGTGTACAGCTGGTGGCTTATTGTTATGTTTTGAACTGCATAATCTGCCCTTGTTTAGTACCCAACAGTGAATCGTAAACATCAGGTACGTGTATTGACCGGAGAGTATCCATAACTAAAGTGCTTGAAGAGTACATCTCGTCCATGTGGGGTTTTTGGTAACTTGTATTGGATTAAGTTCAAAGCTATGTACTTTGGTGTTGAAGGTTTAACAATAACAAGCTGAAAATTCAAGCAGCCATTGTACCATGTCCCAAACCCTCAGGAATTGCAATAACAAATAAATAAGAAATATAGTTGAACTTCTGAATAATAACATTTTCAAAATAACAAATATTTCTGAAACCTTTAAAAAATAATTTATTTATAAATAAATATTGAGCTTGACTTGTGAGAAGATATACTACTTGATAGAATAAACTTAGAACACAAAATTGTTTACAACTAATAAGTTTATTAACTCAAACGCGTTTCAATGACAAAGTCGCCATCTTCAGTGATGCACGAGCTACATTAGTCAAACTGTAACTGTTATAACCTTGTTATAGTTTGACTGTTGTAGCTCGTGCATCATTGAAGATGGCGTTTTTGTCGTTGAAACGCGTTTGAGTTAATAAACGTATTAGCTGTGAGATTTTGTGTTCTAAGTTTTTTTCTATCAAGTATAAGTTATTTATTTCTAAAAGGCTTATTAATGGATGGTTGTTTGAATTGGGAAGGGATGCAGCCGAGCAGGTTATCTTATCTACTTACATATAGATACTAATTTTATCGTTCCCTCATTGTACCATTATTGTATGAACTGCTTGTCTAAGGTCCAATATGTATTTGAACTTTAACATATTAGTTCTATGTTAGTTTAGCAGGGAAACTTCTTTGGAAACCCTAATAATATAGTTAGTAGCTCAGTTGTTAAGTAGATTGACTCAGCTCGACATGATACTTAACCCGTATTTTCATAGTGCATTGCAGCTCATGCTTGAACTCTTATAAAAAATAAAATAAGTATATGTAAAATCAAACGGCACATTACATTTAAAACATATTTCAGTGCTAATCTCTTTAAAGAAAAATACCTGACTATAATTAATAATATACATATTTTCTTTTCCATACATAATACTCGGATGATAATGTTTAATACAATCCTTTTAATTGTTTAATTTAATACTCATTGTGCATACTGAGCAACTCATGCCCCTCATAGGCTTAGTCCCATGTGGGCATTTTTTGTTCCTTTTTATAATATTAAGGGAGACCCCTGCGTGCTCCGCACGCCAACCCCCGATGCAACCTTCTAAAAACATATGTTATGTTTTATTTATAATAAAAGTGTAGGATTAATAATAACCTCAAAACTAAGATGGTAAATAATGTTAAATGTTCAAATCAAATTATTTCGTATATTTTATAACAACAGTTACAACAAAGGTTAAAGGTTCAGGTGTACACTTAATCAAAAACCTAACCAAAAAGTTACTCACTATCAATTATCGTGTATTATCAATAAATAGGCCTACTATATGTCTTATTTATTTATAATTAGGATGTAACAGTTTTTTTTTTTTTTTTAATTCTTTAACGCAAGTTTTTATTGGTTTGTGTGTGTGTTGAAACATGTGTTGGTTCAGTATAGGCCTAACTTCGAATTATTTTGTACTAAAAGCTGGATATCTGAATCAAAATTGTTTTATCTGTTATTTTAGTCAATTGGTTGCTACGGTAATGAATGTAAATACATTCAAGAAGTTGTTTCATCAGTCTAGGCCTAACCTAAAATTATGTTTAATTTACTATATATAAACATCATTATTTACATCCACGAAAGCAGCTGGATTGGTTTGTTTCTTATTATAAACAGCTGTTTTGTAAAGAAATGGTTTTTAAATTATTATTATAAAAGTTAGTAATATTATTATTATGATAAACATCATTATTTACATCCACAAAAGCAGCTGGATTAGTTTGTTTCTTGAATTTTTGACATCTAAAACCTTATTGCAAAACTTCGAAATGAGACGAATTTTTTGACAACTCAAACATTAAATTTGGTCCAGAAATAAGGGAGGAGTTGTGTTCACAAAAAACTGCTTCACATATTTTATATCAGGATATATGTGTTACAACGAATATTCTTTTTTAGAGGAATTAAGTTGTAGAATAATTTGTTTTGGCCACAACTGCAACGCGTTATTTTTCACGCTGGCAGCGCCAATTCTACAATGAATCCTCTTTTTAGAAAATTCTTCGTTGGAGAATAAGTTATTTCCACCTACTGGAAGTCTTATAGGCAATCTCACTTTGTTTGGCCTAGGTGAAATAACTACATGTCGAATATTCAGTTCACTGACTATTCTGACAAAAAACTTTACTTTATACTTCCAGTAATTTATTTTTAATTTTAGCTCAGTAAGAACACAAGTTAATAATTTTACTTTTTGTAAACCTCTGAAGAGTGAGTACACTGGAACTAACCTTGTAAATTGCTTATTTGTGCTTGCAATTATTTTATGAAATTTCACTTTATCAATTCTTAATCTAAAATTCATAAACTATTGGGATATTTGAATACTAGGTGTTTTTGTAAATAATAACCTTTTATAAAACAAAATAAAATTTTAATAATTTCCTTTTTCTAATTTTAAACATAAAACAAAATTCTTGTATTTAATATTTTCCAAATAAAACCAAATAATAACTTTCTTCTCAAATAAAATAATAACTTTTTTTAAAACTATAAGGCAGAACTAATCTCTTAATTTATTATAATTTATTTTAATATTTTATTACTCAATTGCATTTAATTTATACTTTAATGAAAATTTGAATTTACGATTTAATGAATTTATTTCTTTAATTAATTACAAATATTTCTTAATCTAACATCCTAAGTAACCCAGTATTTAAAATAAATTTATTTGAATTTACTTCAGGCAATTTAATGGGGACTAACGTATTTTACGCTTCTACCGACCTTCTCACACTTGTCCAGGCGTCGCGACGTTGGTGGTTAAATCCGCGAACGCTGTCTAGTGATGACAAGCTACAGATGTTCTGCGTGCTGATAGAGTTGTCTTGTGGGTGAAGGTGGTGTCCTGTAGGGTTGTCTAGATGTATGATGGATGGCTTCTTAAAGATGGATGTGGTGATGCCGTGTCTGCTATCCCGGTTCGTCTATTCCCTCGTAGCTACAGTTGCATGTCCTAGTGGCCGCCTGGTGGTGTCCTGGAGTCCTGTCTGGAAGCTATACGAATCACTCCATGTATCAGCTGTCCTGTAGGCTATGTTTTTCTTCCAGAAAATCCCAAGTTAGGCCAACTTGTATAGACTAAGTTGCCACTGAAGTCCTTGTAGAGTTAATGCGGTGTCTATTGCTGCATCCCAGATGATAACCGCAATGCCGTATCTTCTTACTTGTTATAGAAATTTAAAGTTTAACGAAGAAAATACTCAGCTTCTAGCACGCTAAAGTATTTTATAAAAAACAAGTATCTGCTCTCGATGCGTTAACTTACATCGCAGAAAATAATAATCCTCGCGCGATGCGTTATGTTACGTCGAAAAAGTAATAAGGCTCGATGCGTGATGTTACATCGAAAAGATAATAATCCTGATGCGTTATGTTACGTCGAAAACATAATAAGGCTCTCGAGTTCCCCCGAGCAATCGTTTATATAAGGTTTTTCGGCACTATTTCATTGCCAACCTAAGCTTTCTACCACTGTATTTCCATAATGCTTTAAAATCCATTTTTTCGCCAATTTCAAACTACTAGTCTACGTAACTTTTCATCCTGAATTTTATTATAATTTTTTCATAATTTTGTAACATGATTTAGCCTTTGTTTTAATTAAGTTTCTATTGTTTCTTTGAGTACGCCCCTTTTCGTAAACTGGTCACCCTGTTCTCCTTCCATCAGTCTCGTCTTTGGACCTCCCCTCTACTGTCTTGCTTTCTTATCTGGCTTCCCTCAGTTTTGTGCTATGGAAATCCTTTTTCCCTGTAACTCTTCCAGGGTTTATCCGATTTTCCTGAAACTGACATCATTTTCCTCAGCTCGTTGTTACCTTTCCACACGAACTCGAGTGACGTTCGTACGACTCCTGGTTCGCGTACACGACCCGCGCGCGTTTTTCCGCGGCGATTTTTCCCGGAAAAGTCTCAATTTTACACTTCTTTCGGTTTTTCTTTTTCCACTTTTCCTGTCCATTGGTTTTCATTTTCTAGCCGGATTTTCATCTCATCTCGGCCTCTGGTTGTCTTGCTGTGAGGTTAGGGACTTCAACGATTTTTCACAAACTAGGGTTTTACTTTACTCCCGAAACATATTTCAAATACTGGATTATTTTTACATAACTACTTCATTTAGCTAATATTTACTATTTTGAATTATTAAAAGTTTGAGTTTAAATTTTCCATTAGCTGTAAAGGTGCAAATTCTATCACCTTTTTCCTTTCATAAATTTTCTAATTTTTCTTTTACATTATAAATTACATTTATCAATACTAAAACTTGTTTTAGTTAGAATTTAAAAACCTTTATTTTTAACCTACTTTTTTATCCTTTAAACTTTATGAATTACCATCAACTTTTTTATATGACAAAATTTCGCTAAAACTTATTTCACCTTTATTTTAGGCCTTTTTAAGAAAAGCCTAAAAAACCTTTTCTTTTTTAAATTAGAGGAATTTTGAAAATTTTCTCATTCTTTGAAAGCTCGTATCTTACGTAACTTTATGATTTTTTAATATCTAATCTTGCAGTAAATACACCCGCGGTTAGCGTAATGCATTTCCCGAAGATTTTTATTTTTTATTCAAATCTTGGATTTTGGCTTCCCGTAGGAATCTTTTATGTAATTTTTATAAGTTCCCAATCCTTTTCAGACAGGCAGGGTCCAAAAGTTTAATTCTACCCGATAACAGACCGCCCGCGTATACATGCTGATCTCGTGACCTACATTTGGCTTTAACTCCCGGCAAGTCCATTTTATTCAAATTTACAAAATTAATTGCAAATTTAAAATCAAGACCTACAACGAGTTTTGTCCGTTGTAGTGTAATTTATGCTTTGTTTAAAGAAATAAATTAATTAAAAAAAATAATAATAACCTTTTGCTATAACTAGGCAGTGTGGATCAAATAAAATTTCAACTTATTCAAGGATTAGGCTTCCAAGAATCAGTGTGAAACTTTCTTCAAACAAAAAGTTTTATTCAAGTGGAAAGTTCAACAAAATACTAATCTGTTTCAAGTAAAAATGTAAATTTCACGTTACAATAGTTCGTGGTTGTAAAAACAGTAAACAATATTTGACACAGGTACTGTATAATCGTTTAAAAATTGAATTGTTGTGTTTAAATATAAAGTGTGCAATGTCCAAGTTACTTATTCATCTGAAACATTATAATATTTCTGTAATAAATAGTGTAGGCTGTACTTACACAGTACAGTATTACAAGCATACGTAATAAAGCACTGCCTTAACAACCTACAGTGCCTTACAACTTATAAGAAATTGTTTGAATTGAACTAGTAAACTCACTAGAAATTGTCCAAGGCACTTTTATACTCTTCTTGCATTTCTTTGGCCATTTTAACGTACAAATCCTTTTTGTACTTTGGTAAACTGTTGAATTTCTCTCCAATAATCTTTGATATTTCCGTCTACAAGTAAAGAAAAGAAATTATTAAGTACGGTTTCAAGTAAGGTACACAAGAAAAGACAATTAGCCCACTTAAGAATAAAAAACTATATGTGCACTGCTATTGTACATCTTTCCTTGGTTATAATTTTAGGTAAGAATTCTTGATTTGACACCTAGGTAAGAATTCTTCAAACCCAAACATAAAGAAAGTTAAAGGAAGATCACACGTAACTAATTCATGCTAAAAATGTGTTAAAATAAATATTTACAATGCACTGACAAAGTATTTATAACGTCTGCATTTAGTTCAAACTGTGTCTTGAATCAATAGTCCTAATTAAATTAATATGATTATACTGTAACTCAACAACGATTTTGTTATTCAATCAAGTTGGAACATGATACAAGTTTAATAATGGGATATTCCAATCACAACTTTATTTCAATTAGAAAACAAGATGTCATCAAAGGCTTGCCAAAAATAAATAAGTTAAACACTTCTAATAATTTATCTATTTTTCTTATTAAATGTACTTATTAAATGATCAGTTAGAGAGAGAAATTAAAACTAGAGTTCAAAAAAAATTTTAGTTTGAAAACCTGATTTTGGTATAAGTTAAAGTTATGATACAAAATAAATGAACTACACAGGAAAAAAAACAATCTTGTTTTTGTTCTAAAGATAAGAACTTTCTCGTACAAAACGTAAATAGTTTATACGATATAGTTTTATTTACAAGAAACCCAGGTAGAACCCAGGTTACAGTAGAACCTCGATAATTCGAGTCGCAGTAGTTCGAGAATCCGTGTATTTCGAGCTGTGTTTGCAAAATTAAAAAACAGCTTTTTTGACTATTTTAAAGCTTTTAAAACATCGATTGTAGCGCTTTAAAATTACTTTGTTACCGCCGCCCCGTTGAATGTTTAAAATGCCAACTAGTCTTTTGAAAGAAACAAGGGATCAAAGTGGCGGGTTTGGCGACACACCACCACTCGCAGGTGGGTAATGAGTCAACACTGGGTCTTGCCGACGCGACGCCGCTTATATCTCATGTCAGCAGTCATATATCCCATACTTGACCGTCTCCCCCTCTTGTTATTCTAAAAATAGTTCAATTTCAATAGTAAACTGTCAGTTCACACGGAAGTACGCACGCTACGCATATCGGTGTTGTGTAACATTGTCGATTAGTGAGTGCATTCTTTACTGTTTCTGTTAAAAGTTTTTAATTTTAAATTTTGATTGCGTTTTTGTAACAATGAGTGGAAAAGCTAAAAGAAAGTTTGAATCAATAAAAAAAATTAGAGGCCTTGAAAAGACTAGACAATGGTAAAAACTTGAAGAAACTTGCAGCTAAGTATGGCATCAGTGAAGTATCTGTAAGGGAATGGCGCAGTAATAGATATAAAATCAAAACATTTTCTATTATTACATTTTCTAATATTTCGACTAATTAAAACATTAAAAAATATATTGTTCTTTATTTTTGTCAATTTCTCCGCATATTCCTAGTTTTTTATAGTTCGAGGTACAGTCAGCTCCAATTAGCTCGAATTATCGAGGTTCTACTGTACTTAAAAACTAATTTATTCAATTGTTATCACAATAAAATCTTTTAACCCTACAACTGTCCATGTTAATGTTTTGCAACGCCAAGTCATTTCGGTGTGTGTGCAAGCATATTTTCAAAAATTCGCCAAATATAGTAATTGTATACCAATCCGAAAGTGTTCTGTACCTTTTTTCCAGAGAAAGATTCAAAACATCCATATATGTAATTAAAAATTTTATTGATGTAAAATTGTAAAAGTTATTAGCTCAAGAAGCAAAAAATGTTCAGTAACGAAAGGAAAAAGTTCAACTTTAGGCCTACATAACAAGTCGTAAACATTTTTTGTAGTTTTTTCGTAAATGTAAAAAAGTTCCGTAATTTAGTTCTAAATAGAACTGTATAAAAACATTTATCGATTTCAAATGTCTTATTTTGAAAACACCAGTTTTTGTAGTCCAAATACACGATTGCTAACAAAACCGCCTAATTTGAAACGTAATTTACTAATATATGCTTTGCCCAAAAATGAAATATTATTAAAACAAAGTGTAGAGAATAAATCAAAGAATTGAACTGTATACTTGTATATTACCTCATCATAAAAGTGTTTTACTTAGAATCAATTGAATTACAAAAGTAAGATGACACAAATGAAACCTCGTGCGGACAAAGGAAATTCAAAATATGACCGTTGAAGACAATGGAAACAGCCTTGTTTTGCAAACTCAAGCGGTAGTATGAATTCTGTGCAAATATGAACTTTCAACTGCTGTTTGAATAACATCTAAAAAGTTAAATATAGTTTGCTTTACACCAAATGAAAGATTGAACTTTGGTCTATAAATAGATATCAAAAAGTCTATTGAAATAATTCAAATTATAAAAGATATCTCGAACGCAAAATGTGTTGTTTTATTGGTTGAAATCTGCTCAATTGCAAAGGTTTACAGACAATTCCATATCTTTGGAACTATTTGTCCGATTTTGGATTGGATGGCAGTTTCAGATAGGTAAAAGTGTGATGAATCCTTCAGTATACAGATATAACTCAGAAAAATACCGGGCGGAATGTATTGAAAGACATAGAAACTGGAATTAAAGGTAGTTTTGGTGCATTAAAATTCGCGCGACATTGGCTTTTAGAAAACTAAAAAACTGCAACGATGATTACGTATGTAAATATACGTTTTAGAAAAAACTTGTAAATGCAAAATTTAAAGTTTAAATCATTTCCTTTCCAACGGTTTTTGATTTATTGCGATTGGATAGTTTTTAGTGGGTGAAATATTCATTACAAGTAGAGTTGTCAAAATTGATCGTTTTCACGTGCCACGCCCCCACGACCACTCAAATTGAGTAGTCTGACAGTTGCAGGGTTAAGTGTAGTATCCTTTTTTCAAATGTTTTACATATATGTAAAAAGAATATTTTGAATTGCGAGTAATTTCATTTATAAGAACCCAGATATTTTATGTTCTTTTCTCTTCAGAAACCAGAGGATTTTAATTGCTGGCATCAAAACACTATGACTACATCTAACCATTCATGTCTTTATTTTTGAAAGTCAACATACCTTTGTAAATAATTGTCATAAACAATAAACATTTAAATTCAAAACAACTTTCATGATAAATGAAAAGTGGGAGTGCATGTACAACTACATGGAATAGCTGAAATAATGTCTCACAGCTGATTATTTAAACATAAAATCATTGCCCTTCCCAGGAGAAAAACATGGGTATTTATGTACTCTAAAACATTTTTGGGATTTTTTTCACCCCCCCCCCCCCCTACTCTTCTTCCTCTAACTTGGAAAGTAAAGGCATTATAAATTATAATGTTAAATAATGTAAAGAACAAAGTTTTTATTACCATTTTTAGGTTCGGATTTGCTTTCGCAATTTTATTTTTCTTTTTCATATAAAATAACATAAATGACGAAAGCGGTCGGTTGGGCTGATCCGGATGTTTCACCTGAAACAAAAGAGTTACAACAGAAAGTTAATTTCATTCCAACTTATCATCATGACACCAACAAACTCTGTAAAATTCTTGATAGTACTCTCTCTCGTGACAAAATATATGTTGTACCTAACTGGCAAGCAAGCTAAATAAAGCTTATCTATACCAATATTATAAAGAAGTAAAGTTTGTCCGTTTGTTTGTATGGGGTTTGCTCACTGAATATTTTAAATTATTGTTGAATTTAAAGCTAAAAAAAAGTTTGTACACTATCAAAGAGTCTATGGACTGCAATATCGATGATCTTGTGTTTTGATCTATTGTATGTACTGTGTTATGTATCTTGCAATTAGTCAAGCGGTGATAACTGCTCAGGTTTTTCATCTCAAAAAAAAAAAAAAAAAAGTTTTTCCGTAATGTTGTAATTTTGTTTGTGCATTACTTAACATGTCTACTGCAACTTTGTTAACGACAATTAATATTTCTAATTCTAAATAAAAGAGAGAACATTACATTAGTTATGATGCAGAGGTTAAGGAGACCGTAGCACTCATATCAACAAATAGCTGATTTGTTAAACATACCCCAATAGGCTTCTGATATTTAAATCAAAATTTAAAATGGTCAAAAGTTTGAGAAAAAAGACAATGTGCTCTGAGGACCGCGGTAGGCTTAAGTCCGCTACAAATGATGAAACATCGAACTATCCTTTAAACAATTTTGAAGAGCTCTTCGTATCGGAAAGAAAAGCCGCTCTACAACACAGTATCAGTTTTATTCATAATATTTTCTAAAAATATATGTTTTTGTTGCGAGTGAGGCTATGGTTCGAAGAAAAATGGTTTGTGTTGCATACCTACGCTGTGTTTTAAATTTACAACAACAAAAATCGTAATAAACGTTTTAAAAGAGATTTAAATGTGTAAAGTTCATAATACTAGCGATATCTGCGTCAGACTTATCGTACGCATTGTTTGATATCCGGATCCAACATAGACCTCATACGAAGGTAAGACCTGCAATGATTATTAATAGCTCACCTTTTTGCCTCTGCTGTAAAAATTGCTCCACGGTTTTTCAGCCCAGACTTTTGCATCTTCCAAAACTTCACCAAGGAGTCTGTAGCTACGAATTCTTTTGCTAAAAAATTTCCATTTCTTGTAACAATCTTCTCCAGTATAAGGACCAAATTCAATCTAAATATAATTACACAACAAACCATAGTTAGTATATTAAAAACATTGAATGATAATCGAAATAAGGCTAAGATTTAAACTTACTAAATTAACCCTACAACTGTCATGCTAATTTTTAGCAATGCCAAGCAATTTCAGTGTGTTTTGCAAGCATATTTTCAAAAATTCGCCAAATATAGTAAATTATACCCCAATCCAAAAGAGTTCCATACCTTTTTTATAAGAAAGGTTCAAAGAATTCATACAAGAAACTAAAAAATTTACTGATGTAAAATTTATTTACAAAGTTATTAGCTCAAGAAACAAAAAAAATGTTCAGTAACAAAAGGAAATGTTCAACTTTAGGCCTACTTAAGAAGTAGTAAACATTTTATGTAATTTTTTTCAAAATGTACAAAAGTTTTGTAACTTAGTTCTAAATAGCACTGTATAAAAATATATATCAATTTCAAATTTCTTATTTTGAAAACACCAGTTTTTAGTTCCTACTACAAGACTGGTAACAAAAATAGACCTAGTTTGAATAGTAATTTAGGAACATATGCTTTGCCTAAAAATGAAATATTATTATAACAAAGTGTAG
>JAGFPH010000602.1:172214-182965 GCA_018207615.1 Philaenus spumarius
AAAAAAAAAACAATTTTATAAACATTTAGTAAAAACAAAATAATTTGTATACTTTACACAGAAACTTATTTGATTCAAGACAAGAAGGAAATTCATGGTATTTTACTCCATTTCTTTGCTGATGTACAGAACCCTAATGATTGCCTACAACATATAAATTTATTATTTATCCTTCAAGACTCCGGTTTAATCTGAATTCCAGAGAAAATAATAGTCAGAGGTTTTTTCATACGTACAGTAGTTAAGTAGTCTACTTACCAGCAGCTGGAGCAACCTCATGTATGTTGTGTTTTTCTTCAACTTCTTCATAGTCTTCAACTTCATAGTGTTCTTCAAATTCATTTTTTATTTCCTCCTCGTACTGGTCTTCTTTCTCTTCTACGATTTCTCTTTTATCTATTATAACAAGAAATGTTTAAAAATTCTAAATGTTCGTCTGAAGAGATAATAAAAATAAATTAAATATATAGGCCTAAGCAAATCTGTAAATTATACGTACTATATACTATATTGCTGTACTTCTTCGTATCAACTTGAAACAATTATAAACTCTACTTACACCCAGAAAATAAACTATTGTTCACTCTATTATCAAAATGTAATAACATATATATATATTATATAATCATCATGTTCCTGAGAGTCACAACAATTGTTAAAAATGTTATAAGCCCTACGAACAAAACAACAACATGATCAACACTCATCATCAAGTCGAAGCATTCGGATTCGATTTGATTAAATACGTACTGCTGCACCTTACATAAATTTTCCTAACTAAAACTATGCTAGTTTATTAATTATTTACAGAATTGTATTAAAGCAGTCTAGTATTTTGAAATACAGTAGGCTATGTTTTTACAGATTTGGGTCATTCCATGTCAAATCAACACAGTTTTAATACATTTCGAACTTGACAATCTCAGAAATCAATAAAATTTGGCAGGGAGGTTGCCTTTATATAGATTAAGAAAAATACAAAATTTTATTAATTTAACTCTATTGGTTAGTGAGTTATAACTACATGAAATTCCCAAAAACGAGCCAAAAACGCATGTACTTGAAAACTTTAAACTTAAATTGCGCCTCTCCTACTGAAGATACAGACCTGGAAAAAATGTAATTTTAAAGCATTTTTCATGGCCTTTAATATGACATATGACACAATATAGTCTAGAGGAAAATGATTTTTGCAAAATCAATCTGAAATTTTTGATTTTGAATTGTGATCCCAAGTTTAAATTTACAATATATGTTTATAAGTATATAAAGGTTAATTCTAAGTTTTTTCAAATTTTTAAAACCGGCGCATTTTGAAAAATTCAAAATCAAAAATTTCAGTTTGATTTTGCAAAAATCATTTTCCTTTAGACCATATTGTGTCATATGTCATATTAAAGGCCATGAAAAATGCTTTAAAATTACATTTTTTCCAGGTCTGTATCTTCAGTAGGAGAGGCGCAATTTAAGTTTAAAGTTTTCAAGTACATGCGTTTTTGGCTCGTTTTTGGGTATTTCATGAAGTAATAAATCACTAACCAATAGAGATAATTTAATAAAATTTTGTATTTTTCTTATTCTACATATAAAGGCAACCTCCCTGCAAAATTTCATTGAAATTGGAAAAGGTCATGGCAAATCACTGTGTTGAATTGACATGGAATGACCCATTTGCACATTGTAACTATCGGGACAAAATAATTGTTAAATTTATTAATTCTTAATAATATTTAATCTTTAAAGACTATAAATTAAGATAATTTACTAACTGTATATTTTTGATATCATATTACTTTACTACTAGAATAGAAGTTCATATGTTCTAGGGTTTCAGTTATAATTGAGAGTTTTCTGTATATTTAAAAAATGTGAGAATATTTAAACTTCAATGAAATCCCTAATATTTGTGGCGGCTTTGTTAACACAAAATGTGTAGGCTACTATTAAATATGCCAAAAAATGTAGTGAACCTTACAATTACCAAAATATTGCTCGGTTCTAAAAGGGATAACATACAAATTTGTCTAACCAATTCTCATTCGTTCGTAGTAACTACTCTTCTACTTTACAAAGGCCCTAGAACTATATATTATAGGGTAATTCCATGTCAATTCAACACAGTGATTTGCCATGACCTTTTCCAATTTCAATGAAATTTTGCAGAGTGGTTGCCTTTATGTAGAATAAGAAAAATGCCAAATTTTATTAAATTATCTCTATTGGTTAGTGAGTTATGACTTCATAAAATTCCCAAAAACGAGCCGAAAACGCACGTACTTGAAAACTTTAAACTTAAATTGCGCCTCTCCTACTGAAGATACAGAGCTGGAAAAAATTTTAATTTTAAAATTTTAAAGAATTTTTCATGGCCTTTAATATGACATATGACACAATGTAGTCTAGAGGAAAATAATTTTTGCAAAATCAACTGAAATTTTTGATTTTGAATTTTTCAAAATGCGCCGGTTTTAAAAATTTGAAAAAAATTAGAATTAACCTTTATATACATATAAACATATATTGTAAATTTAAACTTGGGATCACAATGGGTTCTAATATAAAACTTATTTTGAAATCTGCCTGACAGTGAAATTTTCCCTGGCAAAGTTTAAAATAGGTTATTTTAATGAGCAAAATACTTTTCAGAATCTCATTAAATTGAAAATCTATAACCAGTTTATAAAAATACTTTTTATATTAATCTCAACATAACTTGTTTGAACTTGAAAAGGTTATTATAATTCTCAATAGAAGTCTGATAACACACAGCTGGCTTAACAAAAGTGATCACCGAGTAAGAGACAAAGAAAATTGAGGAACGTGGTAGATTGGATGTTAAAAGATTTTGCAAATTTACCAAGAGAGGCTAAAGTTTGTGATACATGCAGAAAAACAGTCTTATCTTCAAAAAATTATCACGGAGAAAGTGAAATTGGTGCGGTTGGCCACGTGACCCAGGTTTTTCAACTCCATCAGAAGACGTGAGTACGTTAAATGCGGTTGGCAACTTTGATACAGATCGCCATAACTTTCCATCGCCATTAGCAGTAGTGAATACATTAAATGCTTCTCTCCATGAGTTAGGTGAGTCACCTATTGATAAACGAAATTTGGGTAGATCTAAAAATTATTCTTCAACTAAAATTCAAAAAATCAATTCCGCGTTGAAAAAACTTTTCACTAATGTCAAAGAGACATATGATGACGAGGCTGAGGTATCGTTGAAGGTTCACTTTCAAATGATCATCAACTGAAAAGTAACTGCATTACAAGACCAACTTCGAATCAAGGAAATCAGTGGTTATGTAACCATAATATATGAGAATGAGTGGTGGTTGGCATATGTTTTGGCGAAAGAAGAAGCAGCTGATGAGGTCAAGATTTCTTTCTTACACCCAGCTGATCCATCAGCTTCCTTCTCCAACCTTCAAGACAAGATGTGTTGTGGCTTCCTGCAAGTCATGTCTTATGTAAAGTAAATCCAGTGACCCCAGCGAAAAAAACAGTTTATAAACTCAATGCACAAGAGACAAGTAAAATAGTTAA
The DNA here is from genome assembly GCA_018207615.1 of Philaenus spumarius. Classification (NCBI taxonomy): domain Eukaryota; kingdom Metazoa; phylum Arthropoda; class Insecta; order Hemiptera; family Aphrophoridae; genus Philaenus; species Philaenus spumarius. The sequence continues at coordinate 175,761 of JAGFPH010000602.1, forward strand.
AGCATGTAATGACTACATAAATGATTTGTAGTGTTATGAAAGTCCTACATACAAGTTTGTGTAAATATAGATTTAAGGTGAGTTTCTTAAAAATAAATGTTATTTATATAGTTTTATAAGGATTTTAAGTATAGTTTTTCCCGAGAAACCTATGCAAGCTTATTTATGAACAAAGTTTTATATTAGAACCCATTGTGATCCCAAGTTTAAATTTACAATATATGTTTATAAGTATATAAAGGTTAATTCTAATTTTTTTCAAATTTTTAAAACCGGCGCATTTTGAAAAATTCAAAATCAAAAATTTCAGTTGATTTTTCAAAAACCATTTTCCTTTTAGGCTGTATTGTGTTGTATGTCATATTAAAGGCCACGAAAAATCCTTTAAAATGACACTTTTACCAGCTCTGTATCTTCAGTAGGAGAGGCACAATTTATGTTTTAAGTTTTCGAGTACATGCGTTTTTGGCTCGTTTTTGGGAATTTCATGTAGTTATAACTCACTAACCAATAGAGTTAAATTAATAAAATTTGGTAGTTTTCTTAATCTATATAAAGGCAACCTCCCTGCCAAATTTTATTGATTTCTGAGATTGTCAGGTTCGAAATGTATTAAAACTGTGTTGATTTGACATGGATAAATTGGATGGATTGATTTGACCCTATAACCCAATTTAAAGAAATTCTTAAAAAATACACATCTTCTAGTTTACAAGACTACCCTATTTAATAAAACATGAATTAGTTTTACAATGTGAAAAACAATATTATGCTTCAACAAAATCTCAGTATCTTACTCCCTTTTATACTGCGGCTGGGATTCATCTATGAAAAAATGCTTTAATATTAAATTATCCTATAATTTTCAGTTGTATTACAAAATCTCAAAAAATCTACAGTTCTATAGCAACTCATATTATATATTGAAATTATTAATATACAATGCATTGGCTACTAAAAAACCTATATTTTGAATTTAATGTTTTTATAATTTAATTTTGTTTTTCCTTTTGCCGACTTACTACAAATATACTGAAATGATACATTTAATTCATTTTTATTAGAGATATAGGCCTAATACAAACGAACCCCTAAACTAACATCGATTTCCTCGTGTTGTATTCAGACATTAGCTTTTTGCTACGCTAAATTGCCAAAAATATAAACTACATAATATTCATTTTTATTAAAATATATAATAAAAACCTACCCAAAATTAACAAAGATATATTTAAGTTTAGACCAAGCAAACTGTAACAATGTGCAGGTACTGAATTATTTCTTTTTGTAAAGTCACCAGCTGCTGTCATTTAACAAGTGAAGTGGGATACTGAAAATCCTTCTATTTTTTCCAGCATGTCTTAGTTGTGTACCGGTACTGTACATTTAAAAAAATTATATCTAACTTAGGCCTAAAATATTATGTTACTATAAAATGAATTGGTTTACGTTTTTTATTCTTTTTCTTCTTAACTTGTAGCTCATGAATATCTTCTTCTTCAACGTCTTTACGCTTTTTATTTTTCTTTGAAGGCGCTTTAGTTGACTCTCCTTCCCACTCCATTGCACTCATTTGAAAAATATTCTGTTAAATAAAAAGGTATTAACACCACATGTACCAAATTTTGCACAATTAATCTTTTACAAACAATTAGGGTTTTACGGTAAATTTTACAATAAGCCTCCATGCCATCTTACTGCAGCAGAGAGTTAACTTACACAAAAACTCTCTAAAAACTACTGAAATCACACTATCTAATACAGCATTTATTTTGATTTCGTTATTGTTACAACTCTTTTGAAACTCACTTTAGCCTAGGCTAAATTCAATTCAGGCCTAGGCCTACTTATACATTTGGGAGAAAAAACCTTGAAATTACGAGATCTTGTAGGTGTTATTTTAAATCGATAGGCTATTGATAAATGTAATCAATACTAACCCAAATTGAACAATTTTATAATTTAAACATGAACGTTGTGCTAATTTCGGTGCAAATTTACTATTCGACCCTAGGATAGCCTATGGCAACAGAAATGCAAGAATAATTTTAAAAAATAGCCTTAAAGTTCTAACCTATAAATATTTAGTCACTGTACTCAACCTGTATTCAACCTGTAATAAACCTGTATTCAACATTTAACAGTAGAATGTAAAACAACGTCGTTGTCTGCAAAAATATTAGGCTTGGGTCGAATAGTAAACTTATGCCGGCCTACTCTCCTTTTCATGACATATTATATACCCATGTTCCTTTTTTCTCCTCTTATCAGAAATATTAATACTAAATATAGAATGCATTCTATTCTTAGTTTAATAAAAGTTATCATATGCAGTGTTATCAACAGAGAGACATATTATAGTAAACTTGTTCCAGGTTTTATTGTTCAATTTTAAAATTGATTCAAGTGATATAAGTTAGACTACCAAAATAAGAAATAAGAGTTTAATGAAGATATGGCATAGTACAGGAAAAGTACAATATGGAAAAAATAGACCCTCAAGAAATAAAAATAAGTAGAAAACAATTAATTTTAAGTAAACATCCTAAACATAAGCTATAAGCATTATAATAGGCTACCCTTCTAAGTTACCAATTTTATTATCATGAAAAGACTAAAGAAAACCATAACAAATCGTTTTAATATTTATACTAAAAAGTTGCCTTAATTAAACTGCTTATTTACTAATCCGTACTTAATTGAACCAAAAATTTGTTTTAACTGAAAAAGCGACCTAACAAAAGTTAATTTACACGCGGGGCAAAATCGGCTAAAATGGCGGAACATCTAGCAACAACTCAAGAGGGATCTAAACACTTCTCCCCTAAGATTTTAGGCTAGAAAATTAAATTAATCTATACTATGAATATGTATTAATTAATACCTGATTAATAACAAGCAGGTCGTTCTTTAAAATAATGTGAATTTATTAGTAACAAAATAGTTAAATATCAGTATATATTTTACTTTACCAAGCACCACAAAAATGTACCACGATTCACGCGAACGTTTCAGTTACAAATGGCCGACTATGTTGCAACGGATTCAGAGAAAACTTACTTCATTTTCTCCTAGCTATAAAATTCAAACAACCCGACCCGTGCGACCCGTTACTACTTGTTTCAAAAATAATAAAAGACCATGGTTATTATTATGTTAATAATAATAATAATAATAATAATAATTATGTTAATAATAATAACATGATATTTTGAATTTCCATTTTATTAACTTAATAGAATTTTAAACTTACGAATCATTTAACAATAAAATAAGTATAAATTTAATATGGAACGGTATCAAGTTTGTGATACAAATTATTAACTTTTATGCATTTAATTAATTGATAAGTTTCGATTTAATAAATGATTGTTTTAAAATAGTAGATTACAACAAACTATTATTCTATTATTTTTGTTAGCGATGTGAAAAGGAAAATAAATATTTACAAAGTGTTTTAAAACAACATAAATTCTTACAAAATTAACTACATTGCACTACAGGTTAAATATTATATATAAATATTACTAAAACAAAACATTTTAGAATCTTGGCCAGGCGTTCAGCAGATTGAGAGTAAAATACATAGTTATTGAAATATTTATGTTTGTTTAGTGGAGTAAAATGAAAAATAATAAGTGTAGCCTGTATAAAATATTTTAAAACAAAATAAACATTTAGGAAATTAACGACATGCAGAATGCACTACAGGTTGAATAAATATTACTTTTAATTTACCAGTTACCTGCGCACTCTTCTAGACTTCATAAAATCTGCTGAGCCGCTGAGCTACCGCTAAAGCTATAAACTTAAATAATTTTGAAAAGAAAATCGTGAAACATGGAAGACTTAAGCCATAGATCGTTATCATATAGATTGTTTCTCCAATACTATTTTCCACTGCCATCGAAGACGACTTTTCTCTATGATACTATATAATAAACTTCTATATAATTATTTAATTTGAAACTCTGTACAGTAATTAGATTTTTCTTTGAGCTCATTTAGTAATTTAAAAAATTATGATTGGAAACGAACTCACCCAATGATAACTATGCTGATAAATATCTCAATGTACATTTCGAGTCAGCAACTAAACATTATTCAGAACAATATTGTTTTGTTTTGTCAATTCTGCTAAAACCCGATAAAAGCTAATCCGATGAATTGGTTTATTTTTAAAGTAATGCATTGATCGTTGTATATATAATTTTTTGTTGAAATGAATAAAATATAACAAAGCGTTTATTATTTCAATTAGTAAGCCCAAAATGAAACATCACAGGCAGATTAATAATTAGATACACATCACTGGCATCAGAAATACAGTACGATTTTTTAACCGTGCCCTCAGCCAAATTGTACTAACCTGAATGATAACGTTTAGAAATCGCTCTTGTCCACTCTAGTTTTCTCCACGAAAACTGAGCCGAGCGGTGTGAAATAGCGAAAACCGAGCTTCAATAACACTGACATTTAATACACTTAAGCAGCGATGTAAAATTATGAAACTTTCACGGATACGCAGATAAGAACCATACGATTCGTATGATGTAAAAGAAAATCCATTACAAAACCTATTTCATATTTTAAAAATCAATATTACAACAATGTACTTTAATAATGACATGAAATTTTCACACCGCTGGAAAGTTTTTTGTTTGTTGGTCAGAGACAAAGTGTTCGCGAGAAAGTTTTAGATAAAGGTCCAAATTAAATATTTTATTTGAAACATTTTTTCGTTTGATTTACGGTTTGCTCGGTACGGATGTTTGGAGTTAGATTCCGGGGAAAACTTCCTGCCTGGGGGGAAGTAGTCCTACTTGGTGTCTAGCATTTACCTTAACCACACCACAGTATTATTATTCGAATACTCGAACAAGAGACAAGTAGTCTATGACTCATTCAAGTAGTTTTTATTTCAATAATTTTATTCGAATAATTATTCAATCATTTTTGTTTATTCGAAGTTTGTGGAACTGCCTTTACAATCCCTCCCCGCTACACCGCTAGCCCACCGAGCGCTAGCCGAGCCGAGGGCACGGTTAAAAAAATCGAACTGTACATAATTAATTAAAAACAACAGACTTTGGGTGCGTTCACAAAGAAAGCTGCTTCCAAGTGACTTATTTCTAGGCGCTTGCTCCCAGCGCTTGTGAATAGTTTTGAGTGTTCACAAGAAAAGCTGTCAAGGCTCATTGCGAAAATGTCTTCTTCAAGCGGCAAAGAATTATTTTTGCTTGAAGTTCGCAAAAAGAAAGTCGGTATACATGAAATTAACCGCGGAAGATGAAGATTTGGTGAATACCACCGTCTTTTTCCTTTTTTTCCTAAATTTGGGTAGGAGAGGTTTTTTCTTATGTGAGAATGGAGTTGAGCTCATTCAATTATATCCTGAAAAAAATGTAACTACTTTGGACAAATGGTTGGACGTGAACTCTATTTGAATGTTGCTTGAGACGTTTGTCTTCTAACCATTTGCGAAATCAATTCATCGACATCCATGTTCACTGCAAGTTGTTGTCAGCGATTGACTGCAAGCGCCGGAAAACAAGTACGGTGTCAAAAGTTCTTGCTTATTGGTCAGCGCTTGTACCCTCAGGCGCTTGTCAGTCGGAACAAGCGTTATTTATGAACGCACACACTTGATGCAATTAACACTTTTTCTCGCGCCGCTCACGCTTATTAGCAACTCCTTGCAACCTGCCTTCTTTGTGAACGCACTCTTTGTCTCGTTGGGGACCACTAACGGGTCAACCAATCGTCAAGAGTAAGAAGCGTAGTCGTTTCGTTGAATAGGTGCGTTTCAAGCGATTTCAGTCCTCCCGTTAACGATCACACACGTGGCTGGTTGCAAACATTCCATTCGAAGGGGAGGTTGAAAAATAACGGGAATTTATGATTAACCTAACTAGGTTAGTTATACAAATTTGATGTTGATATTCCAAAAATTGACGAAACTGGAGTAGATTGAAATTAGTTCGTGAGTCCGGTACTCCTAAAATCGATAATCGAAATCGACTCCTAGATCGGGTAATTTTCAAAATAACAAGCTGAGACTCAGCATATATGTTTAAAATATATATTTTAACTCCTATGTCAAGTTTCAATTCGATATATTAAAATTCGGCCAATTTAGAATGAGAAAACGCTTCATATATGAATAAGATGTCCCCTTTTAGTGATTTCCCCTGCTGCAAAATACATACCTGCATTATCGAATTTTTTCCAGACAAAACATTGCTCGGACGAAATAAATACATATGACCTTTTTTGTTGAAAATACCTCCCCTACACGGTGGTATTTTTTATTTTCCTCTATCTTCATCCCAGCTCAAAATATTAAGAAAAAAATGATAATCGATTTTTTTTTCGACTTTGGGAAATCGATAGACTGGTAAACTTTTTTTGTGTTAATCTACATACTTTAATCTACTTATAAAAAAAATTCAGCCGTATTGCAAATTACTGGAACTTTTGGTCTAAATTTACCTCTACCGACTGGCCTAACAATCGTTATTTTCCACGCTTGACGAAAATGACGATTGTCAAACGCCTCTCTCACACGTAGCATAGGCAACGACCCGTGTGCGGACTGCCTAACTAACTGTTTTAATATTTTGTTAAAATGCGTCATTTACATAAAAATATTATTACCGGTATAGGTATATATCAAGAAAGATAAAAATATTATTTTGTAATCTATTTTTATTTCATATTGATGTATCAAATAGTTTAAAGCTTTTAAATATTATAAAATAGTCAAATGTTGTAAAATTTAGATATGATTTTATAAAACTATAGGCCTATTTGTTAAAATTTTGTATTTATATAAATTATTTTGTTTCAAAATAAGGATACAAATATTCTTTTTTAGTTAGTTTTTATTTCATATTGATGTATGAAATGATTTTAACATGATTAATATTATGATGAAGAAATTAATAATCAAATTAATATGTTTATGTGTTATACGAAGATGTAGCACGTTTTCGAAGTGAAACGAATCCATTTCTCTTCTTTAAATAATTTGTATAAATGAATATATTGATGACAAAAGGTTGTATTTATATTCATTTTAAAACCTAAAAGCAAATCTTATAACATATTATAGCCTATATTAGTTCTATAACTCATATTTAAAAATACCTTCTTTACAAGACATTATATATTTATATTATTGATTGAAGTTGTAAACATAACCC
>JAGFPH010000602.1:183065-194154 GCA_018207615.1 Philaenus spumarius
AAGACATTATATATTTATATTATTGATTGAAGTTGTAAACATAACCCTAAAGTATAGTTTGTGCTAGGTTTAGTTTTAAATATTACAGATGGATGATGGGTGAAACCAGCTGTTGTATTATATTGTTACTCATGTACGTACATACACTCGCTTTTATAGGAGTTGATTATTATGTGACGCATGTTTTGTATTTTATTACTAATTACCTATTTTGTGTTAAATCATAGAGTGTACATTGTTATCATAGAATTACTACAAAGCTGATCTGTTGTTGTCGTATATTATCGTGCCAATCGTGGTCATATTCATGGATTCATGTTAAACTATTAAGCTTGACGTGCGTTTCTCAGATGGAATAAATTGTTAGACAATTTATAATTTCTTAATATTTAGTGCTTTGTAATTTTTCTGTAAGTATTTTGTGTGTTACATGTAATGCATTAATGCAAAATAATATAATGCCAATATTATAAAAAATTGTTTTACAGTATTGTTAGTTGTGTCAATCCCGGCTACACCCTTCAATGTTTTTACACCCTTGCAGATACATTTTCTAGCCAATTACATTCTTAGTCTGTCTTTAGACAAATACTCCTCCTTTGGATGTGATTTATTATTGAAATGACACAATAAACACAAATTGTGTATAAGAATGTCAGAAATAAAGAAAATTGACAGCTAACCTGTCATGTTATAACCTTATTTTTGTGTAGTGTAGCCATAAATAACCAAACTAAGAATTGTTTTACAATTTTTTAATAAATAGGCCTATTGTTTAATGAAGTTTGTTGTCATCTAGTAAATCCTTCTGCATATGATTTAACTAGGTTACAACAATTAATTGGTAGTTTTTCTGTTACATGACACATTTTATTTTTAGAATTTTGAGCAAATCAACTAAACAAGTTTTATAACTGCATACTTATTTAAAATTTGTCTGGTAGAACTCTCTAAATAAGAGTTAAAAAGCAAAAACCTGACATCTTTGTAATGTTAATGTATATTTAGTTTAATTTTTCAACAGTTTAAATTGTACCATACACATTTAGTCTCGTTCACCAGCTTTGATTGTTTTATTTGCATACTTGATGCTGGCTACTAAAAATGTTTCAAGCAATTGAAGTTTCTTAAACCTTGATTATTGGGTAAAAATTTAGAACAGCTTGACCAGAGGTTTTTTTAAAATTTCTTCATATTATGAAAGAACACGTTAAACTGATTATAAAAACATGGAAAATATCCGCGGGAAATAAAAATTATAGAAATTATGAGAGAAATTAAAGTAGAAAATATAGAGGTTAACTTCAGAATTTTTTTTATATTTTAACACTAAATAAAAGAAACAAATCACTTAATACACCAAGAAATATCAATAATAACTTCACTAAACAAAATTGATGAAAGAAATCACGAAAATATATGTAGATATTTATATAACTTTCCAAAACTTTTAGTTTAAAAACAATAACAATTGTCGTTAAGAAATTACATTGAATACCAGTATAAAAGAAGAAACTTATCATTTCTGATTGCCAACGTTGCCACATTGAACATATGTAATAGGAAAAGATGACGCAACAGTATAATTATAATATTTCGTCGTTATTATCACATTATGTAATTAGAATTAAAAAAAAACTAGAGGTACTGACCTATACTGTTTAGTCACAGTATGTTACCGATAACAGTATAATTATAATATTTCGTCGTTATTATCTCATTATATAATTAGAATAAAAAAAAAACTAGAGGTACTGACCTATACTGTTTAGTCACAATATGTTACCGATAACAGTATTATTATAATATTTCGTCGTTATTATCACATTATATTAGAATAAAAAAAAAAAAACTAGAGGTACTGACCTATACTGTTTAGTCCCAATATGTTACCGATAACAGTATAGTTATAATATTGTAGGTTCTAATTTTAGGCAATATAGGAGGCACTGATAAACCCACTTAAATCTAATTGCAACCCATCTGGCAACCCTGTTCCTATCGCGTATTAAAATGTCTCTTCATTGTCTTTGTTAAATCCCATAAGCGATTTTTGGTTTGTTAATTTGTTATGTTATATTTGTTTTAGAATATTTATAATTGATTTCCCGCGATCAGTGAAGTGTCTAATTTCATTATATATATAAGAAAAAGTTATATATAGTGTAATTCTATTAAAACCTGTGGTCAAGCTGTTCTAAACTAGAACCGATTATTGTATTGGTTTTTTTATATCTTCTTCAACAAAAATATATAGCCTAATATAGGCCTATACAACTTATTTACACCTCTTTCACAACAACTTTTGTTAAAAACATTAACCGTAGAATGAAGGCCGTATCCAGAGATAAATTTTTGTAGGAATTTGGTTCTAAAGTAAAAAATGCAATGTAATACATTTTGTCAAATTTTATTACACATCATATAAACTATATGCTATTTGCATCACGGTAGAATATCTAAACGTCATTCACAATACAAAATCTAATCTTAGGTTTTTCTACATGGCAAACTCACTTATTACGTCTTCTTATACATATGTACAGTAAGGCTTATACAGATAGCGCCAATTAACATGGAGCGCGAAGAGGGCAGTGTGCAAGTCTTCTATGCCGGCTCCCACTAGTCTGGAGAACTTTTCCCTCTCGCAGCGGAGTACAGTCAGAGCACCGCTCCGCACATTTGTATGCCGCCTGCCTACCTAACTCATGTCTGCTCTGTAGTCTTGTTGATTGTATATCAACACTTTTTGGTTGTGATTGTACTGAAGACTCACAGTCGAGTAGGAGAGAGTAAGATGAACGTTATAGCACATGCTCAAGTGACGCTTCACACTGCCTGGCACTATCTGTACTTATTTACAATATATAAAGAAACAAATTCAAATTAAATTTAAACAGACTAAGGCCTATAAACGAGGTATTGCCAATTTTATATTGTACCGGTACCAGATTTCCATATCTGGTGTTTTTTATTTCATGTTTGCAGAAATATTTTAGGTGCAAATAAATGTTGCATTATAGTACAGAATTTAAATTCTCACAATTTAAAAAAAAATCATTCAGTTTGACGGAAAAATAACGGTTTTATAGGCAAAAATGTGAAGTGTGCGAAGGTCTAAAAACTGCTGGTATTTCTCAGCAGTCAGATACAAAATTCACTGGTATTTTAACAAATAATCAAAGTACAAATAGCGACTTAATAATTCCAATGAAAGGTATAAATATCTTCTTAAATATGTTTTGTTTACGTTTAAAATTCTCATAAGTTACAAACAAAAACTTCTTTTATTTCCATTTTGAAACAGATTTTTTTCTGCTCTGGTACTTGGGGTAACCTATAAAAATTACAAAAGCTATTGTTGGCGTTTAATAACTACAAGACCGCTAATAAAACTAGGCCTAGTTTGAATAGTAATTTAGGTATAGGCCTATATGCTTTGCCCAAAAATTAAATATTATAACAAAGAGTAGAGAATAAATCATATAATTGAACTGTATAGCCTACTTTTTTTATAAATTCTTATTTTATAAATGTATTTCACTTAGTGCTACTTGTATCACAAATATAGATCAAATGGATAAAACGTCTCACTGGTTCAACCTATACATAGCTTGCCGGTCAAGAGAGTTGGACAACGCATAGGGAAACCGTGGAAACTCTCTGGTATTGAATTGTAACAATTCAAAATATATCATAATAATATCAATCAATCCAAAAGAATCATACATCACTGCATTTTAACTAAACACGCATGAGTGCGAGAGAGACAGAAAACTGATAGTCAAAACCATTCATAAACAATCTGAACTACGACATCTAGAGGACAGGGTCGCAAACAATAAATCAACAATATTTTAAACACCCGACTTTCGATAACATTTTACATAATTAATAATATTTCTCGACCTCGTATCCCTATCTTTCCCATATCAAAATTCATCTAAATTAACCAACCAATCCATCCAAATTATAAGATTAAATCAATCACCAAGCAATCGACCGAAATTTACTTTTTAAATCCATTTGAAACTAGACCGGTATACTAAAATCTAGGCCACATCAGAATTATAATCATCGATCCAAAGAGAACCAAATTTTAAATTAAAAAAAGAACAACACCTTCAGATAGAACGAAAGATTCTACATCTAAAATGTCTTTGGTAAAATCTCAAAGGAAATACCGCTAAGCCGTAATAATTCTCCGAAAGTCAACGAAACGCCGGCTAAAGCCAAATATGAGTAGGCCATATTTCTCAAGCCACGCCCACAGTCACGTGATCGCTAGCACCGCTGAAACCTAATTTCAAAAAGCCAAATGTATAGTTTCAGTTGTAAATAGTAGATGTTAGATAATAATTTGTACAAGGAGCTATTTTTGGTATTTTCATGTAATCTCTTATTTAATCAATTTTTCTTTAATTTTATCATTCAATATTATTTGTAAAACTAAATTATTTCAAAATTTAATTAAAACGACACCAAATAAACACACAACATTTTAAAATACACTTTCTTACACAACAATCAAAACCCCAGAAGATACAAAATTCACCAGGCCTTATGTACCATTTCCTGAAGGCCCAAAGCAAGCCAGTTTGGATTCCAGGCAATTTTAATTGTTGAATAGACACCCAAGAAGGCAGACGTATGTCCAGAGCTCTCCAGTAGACGATCCAAAGCGAAGATTTTTCCAGTGTTAATCCTTTATCAACGTTAAACAAATAACTTGTTTTTTTATAAAAGTGAAGTGAAGTAATTAATAATAATCATTTATAAATAAAATTGATAATAAGAAGACGTTATAAACTGGGTGAGACCTATCCATATAGTCACTTAGACGATTAATGCTGCATTTCAAACTATTCATTTACTAAGAACTTGAACATTGCAAAATTTGAAAGACATTGTAAATATATCTATAAGAAGAATTTTTGGACAATTAATATAAATTTAATCTCTCTATAACTTTCATTCACACCTACATACACATACACTTTACATATTGTAGCCTACTAGTTTCATTTCCCCTTTTTCAATTTTAATATTTTATTTTCAATAACATTCTTTAACAATTAATTTTTTTAATAATAATATTGGGAAGAGTCGGCATTAACCCCCCGAGATTAAGAGTGCTATAAGAGAATTTATAACGATCATTTGATTTGAGCTAACCTATTTTGTGTATAAACTGTAGGTATATATATTTTAATTTTTAACTTCTCAATTAAATAATTTGTTAAAGTTGTAAACTTGTGTTTTGAATTCCATCATTTATCAATCTATTTAGTTTATGAACAGTAATTAACAAAAGTGATATCTAATAAATTTGACGCCTAACTAAGGAGGCTTTTGGAAAGAATTAAATTAAAGATTTTTTATAAAGTTGATAAGTTTGTAATTTCGCTTCACAACGTGTGGTTTTTTGAGATTTAAACTAGACCTGGAGTTGTAGTGTTATAGAATTCAACAAATGTCTACATTTCCCACGACTGTACGAATAAAATCGTAACAGTAAATGTGGTTTACTTTACACGTAAGGAAAGGTTGAAGTTTTCTCTACAAATCGATATAAACATATCTATGCAAATATATTGAATTGTAATAGATATAATCGCTTGAAAAATGTGCTTTTCATTGGTTGAAAACTATCCAATTGCAAGGTTTTACAGAAAACTTTATATTTTCGAAACTATAAGAGTGACTTCTGATTGGAAGGCAGTTTTAGAAAGTTTAAATCTTGACAAAATTTTTATATTATCTTCCAAACAGTTCTGTCAAGCGATATTGAGCCTTAAAGAAGTGATGTATTTGTATAATTTCTTATTGCTTTCTCGCACGGCACCAATTGATTTAGAAAACTACAATTTTAAAACGATGATTACATATGTATAAATATATTCCTTTTAGAAAAAAAATTGTAAATACAAAAATTTAAGTTTAAATCATTTCAAACGGTTTTTGATTTATTGCGATTAGATAATTTTTAGTGGGTGAAATATTCAATTTACCCCCAGACTACTCAATTCACTACGGCAGCACGCTGAGAAGTCTCAACTTGAGACTTGTGACAGTACAAGGGTTAATTTATATTTGTTTAAAGAATTTACTAAATCCCTAACATTAAAAGAAATATAGTCCTACGATAGATAAATTGTAATTTGTTAATTGAATACATCAACTTATTCATTTTTCTTGTTTGTTGAATATTTAGAAACTTGATTGGAACTGCTTTCGTAGTCAGCCTGCTTTTCCAGGATGTCTTCAGGCCGACCGATCAAATGTGTTGTAGTTGGAGATGGTACAGTGGGCAAAACTTGTATGCTTATATCTTACACTACTGATAGTTTTCCTGGAGAATATGTGCCTACAGTGTAAGTACTGGTTACATACAAGTTCACGGACTATCCAGAGATTTACAAGTTTGTATATTGCCTTAAACCTCTACCTGACAACTTCTTTTCCCTGACAAAGTTTACTAGCATTTTCTCAGTTTCATTGGCGAACGTGCGTGACCCCATTTCTTCAACAGTTTGATTTTTTTTGTTGTCACAAATTTTATTACGGACAAGGATTTTTTTGCAGGGGAAGATAGCATTCATCTCTACCGACTATACTGAAACTTAAATTACTTTCTGGGTAGTCCTTGTACGTATAAATAGGTTTATGGCTTTAATACTAAACAGTAGCCTATTAGCAGAGTAATATCTGTATGTAGGCCTAAATCTAAACATAATACGTATATACATTTCACAGGCACATCACATACATTTACTTTAATTTCATCTTCACTTTAGTGTGAAAGAGAAACTTAACTATAAACTGTAATTTAGGATCAAACCCAGCAACTTCCCAGAGAGACAAGAAGAATAACCACTACAACAAATTGGAGGCTGAATGCAAAGTTCAACTAAGATAGTGAAAATTATAATGTAGGCCTACTTTGAAGATCCAAATAATATACCAGGAAAGATTTAAAGTCTGTTAATTGAAAGGAAAACACAAATAGGAAACACTGCCATATCATACCAACAAAGTGATACATAATTTCAATGTGCAAACTATTGTGTTTCATAACATTTATCAAATTTAATATTTCGATGTGTTCTTCTTGTTTTAGTGTGATGTTTTATTAATGTTAGAGTTAAAAAATAATTTGTTTTAAACAAAATAAATACTAGGCCTAAATATGTGTGTCGGTGTCACCAACTTCAATTTTTGTCTCACATCCTAGATAAAATAAATGTATGTGTAACAAGAGCATGACAATCAGATTAGTGGGTCTCAAGTTATTATTGTACGGAAAGACGGATAGAACAAGAAGTATATCATAAAAAGAGATGCAGTCTTATTGTAATTCAACGGATTATGTAATTTCATGACTCTGTTCAATTTTTGCTTATTAGGTTTGACAATTATTCAGCACCTATGGTGGTTGATGGAATACCAGTTAGCCTTGGTCTATGGGACACTGCAGGGCAAGAAGATTATGACAGACTTAGGCCACTTTCATATCCACAGGTAAGCCACTCACTATCGTGCAAAAAATATTGTTGAGGAAACAATATCTTTTTGATGAAATAACAGTCTAAACTTTGATCGTATTTTTGTTAATTTTTTAACAATGCAATTTACAAAGAACAACATTAAACAGAAGTGAATACAATCACATCTCAATGTTAAACCTATGTATCTTTAATCTTTGGTTTTTTTTTTTTTGCTTTGTGAAAACTAAACATAACCTTGAATTTGTTATGTGATAAATGTTTCATAGTAGGGCCTAAAAGTAATATTGTTAGATCAGTCTCAAGAGAACTTTGTGTAAATGTGAAGGAATCATATGGGACGTAAACAAAGATGGAAGCTTTTCATTAATCTCTAATGTAGTGATGTGAACAGTGAGTTCCTGAAAGTTGGGGTTTGTGATCTTTATTGTTGCGTGTGTTATATAAATGATAGTTCTACAATACTGAAATTAAATACTAATGATTTTAAAAATACACTTATATTTTAAATTAGGGAGAAGTGAAACTCTTGAAAAATTTTATTTCATATATTTATTTACTAGCAAGGAGTTATATGGTTTTAAAATGAACAGTTAAAAACCAGAGTTGGGACTAACGAATAGAGTAACTACTTAGTTTTTTTTTACTAACTTGTAACTCTACTCGTTAGTTTTTTTTAGCATTAACTTCTAACTGTAACTAGTTAGAAAAATGAGTAACGAATAGAAATTCTAACGAGTTAGATTTACAAGCAAAGGAATATTTTGAAAATTACCATTTCGGTAACCAAACAGCAGAAACTCGAACAATGTGTTTGTTTAGTCGGAGTAGGCCCGTTATGATTTCTCGGAATAGCGATAAGGAAAGTGCGCTCAACTCAAGGTTGTGCGAGGAGCTGGAAAAGAAGGGAAAAGAGACTAGAATAGAATGTTGGGGGGAGGGGGCGGGGTTGTTGACTTTGTCAAAAACAATTACGAGCACACTTTATCTTTTTACTTATAGATCACTCGGCGCATCAGCTATGTGTACTTTGGTTTTTGAGAGGGGTTGAGATGCACAATCAGTAGAGACCGGTTGTCGCCGTGGTACTAACTTATTTTTTGTACTTTCAATCTTATACAATTAATTGCACAAGTGGTGTGGAAAGTTTTTACTGTTTTGTAGAACTGTTTGTAGTGCTGGCGTGTTGTTTATAGTTTAATTGAAATTTTGTTTATATAGTTTAAAGTTTAGGTAGTTATAGATTGTTTAGAGGTAGGCCTATAGTTTCATTTGTTAAAATGAGTGAAGTTTTGTGGCCAAATTTGAGTAAACTGTTTACTCAAATTAACCGGGAAAGCAACAGTAACAATGTTACGTTCAAGTGTCTTTTATGTTTGCCGAAGAACAAGCAAGTTAAAGCATCTGTTACATCGGCTTCCAATTTAATACTTTTAAATAAATAGTTAATACTTACAACTTTATGGCGGTAGGTAACTTTACTATTATAGAAATAGAACACTTAAATAAATAATAAGAAACACTGAAGCCCCAACCACAAGTTCGGTGAATAAAACTACAAAAATAAAATGAAACACATTTATTTATATAGTTATTCTAGTTCCCTGATGTACATTTCAGTAACCAAGTTACCATCATCGGAGGGTTCTAAATCTAAACTAAACCTAACAAGTATGAAACATAAACTAAACAGACCAATACTCCTCCTTTCCCCACCTTAGGTAGATCAACCAATCATGAGTGACCACGTCAAGGACATTCCAAAAAGCCAGGTAGAAGCGGCTAACGGTACTTGTCCCTGTCCTTGGGAATGGCCCAAGGTTGAGAAATGGAGCGTGTTACATCGATAAAATAAAACTTCTTAAACTACTAGAAAAAAGTGTACAATATGTCTTACAACTTATTAAAATAACGAATAATACATTATAATCAACGGATAAAGTTAGAAAATAATATAAAATTAACTAATCCACAAATTAAGATAATACATATCTTCAACGGATAAATAAGAAAATTATATAAAACAAACTAAACAATAAATAAGCAAAAAGACTTACATACGAATAATATATAGATACAATAGAAACAGCAAAATACTGCGGCTGATAAATGGCAAGGTTTTACCTAGGTTTCAACAAAGAAAACAAACATGAATTAGGAATAAGACCTTTATCTGAGTTTAGAAGTAATTCGCTATCGGTTTTAGCAATGAACATACTTTCATAGCTGCTTAACAATTTATTGGAGGTCACGCTCTTAACCAGTTTAACATTTTGTATTCCCAATTCATGGTTGGTTTGAAGGATGTGCTCGGCTACACTAGATTTCTCAGGCCTATCGTATTTTATATGAGCTATATGTTCTTTAAATCTAGTACAAACTTTTCTCCTTGTTTGGCCTAGATAAACCTTGTTACAATCATTACAACTAACTTCATAAATACCGGACTTCTCCATCTTTATTTTCTGTTTAGTTTATGTTTCATACTTGTTAGGTTTAGTTTAGATTTAGAACCCTCCGATGATGGTAACTTGGTTACTGAAATGTACATCAGGGAACTAGAATAACTATATAAATAAATGTGTTTCATTTTATTTTTGTAGTTTTATTCACCGAACTTGTGGTTGGGGCTTCAGTGTTTCTTATTGTTTAAATTCACCACAGTACTCATTGAACATCTACTTAAATAAATGTCAAACTATTTAGTGTTGACTTTTTTTTAGGACTTAGAGGGTTTGAAAGTCTTCAAACCAATTTATAGAGATCTCTGATCTTATAAAATATTTTTTAAAGTCATGGTATCTTATATATTTATTATTATATATTTCTAATATATATATTAATGCAATATGAGTAGAAATAAATTATAAAAAATCTACATAAAGGCCTACTTATTATATTTTCTTAGTTTAAAATTGTATCTAGGCCCTTATAAATTTGTATAAATTATAAATATTATACCTTTTAAAAATTATAAGTGTTGGGAGTAAATAAGTTATTATTTTCTTATAGTATTCTACATGTTATTTACTACTAGCCTATATAAATTAATGTTTTGCAATTTCTAGTTACCGTTGTTTGGTCTAAAAAATAATTTATATGTTACTGTACTTTGCACATTTTGTAGATTTTTCGTTTTTTTTTTTTTAAATTTGCAAATAAAAGCAAATGTTTCACCTGACATAAACATTTTAAACAATGCCTGGGAAATATTAAAAATAACATAACAATATGTAATTTTGTTTACTTTTACTAGTTGAAGTAAATAAAAAACCGTCTAACTTATAACTTTATTTAGTTAATTTTTTTGGAGACTAACTTATAACTTTATTCAGTTACTTTTTTGCTGACTAACTTTTAACTTTATTCAGTTAGGATTTTTCCTGGCTAACTTATAACTCTACTCAGTTATTTTTTTGATCGACTAACTCTAACTTCTGTCAGTTACTTTATTAGACTAACTTTCCCAACTCTGTTAAAAACATACTACAGTTCTCAACTGTTAAAAATATACCTTAATTTCTTTCCTCGATTCAAGTTTGATGAAGACAGTTTATACTGTAGGAATAAAGTAAAAGTACCTT
>JAGFPH010000602.1:194254-210688 GCA_018207615.1 Philaenus spumarius
GTTTGATGAAGACAGTTTATACTGTAGGAATAAAGTAAAAGTACCTTGACCTGCTCATTGATAATAAACTGAGGACATGGAGTGTTTGAACAATTTTACTGTTTAGTAGAAAGGTGATTAGTTGCTTCGGCCTGACAAGTTGAACAGTTGAGATGTAGTAAAGGGTGATCTGAAAGGATCACAAGTTACAATGCGTATTAAATGTAACTTATAAGAAGTAATTGAAGTTTTTGAAACATTTACAATAATAATCAAACTAAAGATTTTAAAATTTATGTTCCTATACAAAGTGTGAATTTCAAACAATTTTTTAAACAAAGATAGGCGTTGCAGAGCGGCCAATAGGCTGAAGTTGTGTACCGTAACAATAGTTAGTAAGATTACATTACATTATTGAAGTACTGCAAACTGTTGCTGTAAACAGCTCTTTTTATTCTTACTGCGACGCTGTAGTGGCCAGCAGATTGCAATCGGCATCGAATTGTTTTATCTTTAACTTACAATACACAGCTCATGTTTTTCATTGTTATAACGCCCTTAAAATCGTAAAACTTCATTACCTGTTATATAAATTGCAGTGCTGATTTTTCAAAAAGAGAAACGGTTTTTATATCTCTAATAAGTGCAAAAAGTACAAGATGAGGATTGTCGCACAAGACTACAATATTTAACAAATCGTTTTCTGTGTGCACTTGCTATCTGGAAATCCACTCCTAGTTGCAGTTAAGTTTGTTGACTGCCAAGTAAGATTTTAAAAGATGTCTAAGTCTTATTTGTTATGGAAAGAAGATCTTATGTTTATTTAATTTGAATAACTTTTGTTTATGTGTTATAGCTTATTAATTTAGCTAGTTTGAAATTTATTTTGCAGACCGATGTTTTCCTTATATGCTTTAGTGTAACAAGTCCTTCTTCATTTGAAAATGTCACTTCTAAATGGTATCCAGAAATTAAACATCACTGTCCAGATGCACCGATGATATTAGTTGGTAAGTAGTGAATAATTTAACGTATAACCATTTGTAACAAAAACAATACAAATATAATGACAGTTTAGTCGTACCCTTTTCCGTGATTTTATCTATGCACAGACAACAGTTGCGTATAAACTACGTGTTATCACCACGGTGGCTTTCCATGGTACTCGGGATAGTTTTCAACTCTGGACCTGTCAGGGTGGCCTCCAAATGGAATAGGTGGCGCAAGGGTACGCGGTAAAAGAAAGGAGAACTCTCTTGAATTATTTTCTGTTCATAAACTTCTATGTAAATTATATTATAATTTGGGGAAAGTAATCTAAAATAATTATAACACAGGAATCCTGTTGGTTCTCCTTACTTTGCTAGAGCGGATGGGGGACAAAAAAGGGGTTTAGTCAGCTAATTTGCCTCGTGCTTCATTTAATCTGGCTGGAAATGCTTATACAGCACGTATTTTACTTCCAACTTGCATTCTGAAAATAGTTTGTTCAGTGAATGGTGATCAGTTAGTATTAATTTTGTACTAACTAGTGAGCCCCTGTGAAAAATCACAGGCAGATTAATTAGATACACATCAGAAATACATCATTTAAAAAAAAAACTACTTAAAAACCACAGACTTTATCTAGGCCTACCTAACTAAGCCGCCAGGATTTTAACAAGGTAAATGTGTACGATTATAAAACTGTAAGCCTATTTGTTTTATATACGTTATTATATATTTAAAGAAAGTTAAAAATATTATCTTTTAATTGCTTTTTATTTTATATTGATAGATCAAATGATTTAGACGTTATTAATATTATAGTTAAGAAATTAATAATCAAGTATGTTTATATGTTATACAAAGATGTACGAATGTTTCCGAAGTTAAACGAATAGGTATCTCTTCTTTAAATTTGTATAAACGAATACATTAGAGCGCCGACTATCCGAAAGCCGGTCATCCGAAACGTCAGTTAACCGAAAGATTCAAAATTCATGCCACGCCAACATTACACGAGCGCACGAGTCGGTCTGGTCCGTATCACTGTTTCATGTCCACCTGTACATCTAACCTCATTTGTGTCACTGACATCAGTATTGTTTTAACTGTCCGTGCTGTTGTTTGTTGTATGACTTCTAGCAATGACGGCGAAACGTAAACGTGTTGTGCTTAGTCTTTCTGACAAACTTACAATTGTGGAAACATTAAATATAGGTGCAAGTGGATCAAGCTTAGCTCGGGAGTTTGGTGTTGGGAATTAAACGATAACTGACGTTAAAAGGAACAGTGAATCTATCACAAAGTTTGCTTGTGTGCTGGACAGTGAAGAGGGAAGCTGATGATGAAGACGCCTTCCAATGCTTTGAGACTGCTATTAAATGGTTGGAACAGCAAGACGAATGCGATGCTGTGCAGCTGCTGTCTTTGAAACGCCTACATGACTTGGCGGCAAAAAACGAGTCAAACAAACATGTTCGATTTTTCTTTTAGGTTAATTTTGTACTTTTTTTATCGCATCTAAGAATGTGCAATCCCTACTTTATATGTACAGTATGTATTATATATAAACTTAAATCAAAGTATTATTTCTAGTCCAATAATATGTTTTATTTGGGTCTCGCTACCCTCCCAACTAGACTTTTTCCAGAAATGTTCGACTAGCCGAAAAATCAATTATCCAAATACCCCCTGCACCAATTGTTTCGGATAATCGGCGCTCTACTGTATATTGGTGATAAAAGGTTCTATTTATACACAGTTTATAACCTCAAAGTAAATATTATAACGTATAATAGCATACATTAGTTCTATAACTGATATTTAAAAAAAAAAACAACTTCTTAAGAAATTATGATGATTGAAGTTGTAAACATAACCCCAAAGAATAATCTACACTGAGTTTGTTCAAGTATTACAGACGATGGATGTTATGAGCTAGTTGTAAACATAACCCCAAAGAATAATCTACACTAAGTTTGTTGAAGTATTACAGATATGATGGATGTTATGAGCTGTTATCATCAGTTGTTTCTGATGATGTTACATATCTATGTAAGTACGTACGGACGTACACTCGCTTTTATAGGAGTTGATGACTGAATGATGTTTGTGTAATTTTGTATATATTGGGTGACATGACTACCACCTATGTGTGTACTGTAAAAGCATTTTCCACTTTAGCTAAATATTATAAGACCTCCGATGACCTTAGCTCGCTGCATTGGATGTCTCACAGTCTATTATAATTGAATATCCAGTGTACTTAAACTTGTTTTTACAGGAACAAAGATAGATCTGAGAGATGATCGAGAAACTTTGAGTGCATTAGCAGAACAAGGCCTGTCACCTATCAAAAGGGAACAGGGACAGAAACTTGCCAATAAAATTCGAGCTGTCAAGTACATGGAATGTTCAGCACTTACACAACGAGGTCTTAAACAGGTTAGTTTAGCATACATTGTTCCACCTCCACTATTTCAATAGAACTGTAGTGAATGTTGACGGATACATTGAGATTTAATTATAATTCATCCAAAATTTGAGTTCATTGTTAGACAGGCAAATTGTGATTTAATTGTCAAACTTCTTGAAATTAAAAAAGGTTGATTAAAAGTTCAACTTGTTGGAAATCCAAAGATGGCATTCTTAGATTTAAAAAATGCAAATATTTTGTCAAATTAGCTAGTTCCAGATTCAAAAACTGCCACAAACATTTTTAAGTATGCTAATTGCGATTTAGTTCCAATATTTCATAAAATTAGACCAAACATAAAGTTTTATTCCAAGCTACAAAATGAGATATGGTTGTCCAAATCCCTGTTGTTTAAACGGGGCAGAAAGACTAAAGTTTAAAACAATATATTTAAGTAAGTTATTTTATAGTTTTTTTAGATATTTTGTGTGAAATATTTAGATTCATTATATTTTCTCACTCTCTACCAACTTTCGCGTTGTTGGTGTTGCCGTAAAATCCGTGTTTTGTAACTTACTGTTTTGACAACTTCCAATCAACAAGGAATTTTCTGATGGTGGGATAGGCATCCCGAAGCGTGATAAAAGAAAAAAAGAGGTCACTACAGAAAAAGTACTGTACGTTACAAATTTGTTTTCAAAGTTTCAGAAACTCAATTATTAAAGTCAGACAATTTCTGAAAATAGATGAAATAAATTTAAGCATAAGAACAGGTAGTGTTATTTAGCTTTTTAGATACATTTTGGCTTAAAATTACAGTACAGTCTCGCTAATCCGGACTTGACGGGACCGGACCCTGTCCGGATTAGTGAAAGTCCGGATTAGACGGAAAAAGCTTAAAAAATGCATGAAATGTATACAGTTTGTGTTTTTAGTGAGAAAACGTATTAAAATTGGTATTTTGGTATTACAGTATACAGTAAATATCAGCGACCACAGAATTAAATAGACTGGTCAAGTCGAACGCAAGAGTGAAGCCAGTTTTAGAGTCAAATACTCACAGAATATGACGAATGCAAGTCGCGAGCCGCCGCGCCGGCCAGCCGTCCGTACATGTTGCTACATTACCCGCGAAACGAAGCTGGTGTTCTAACTGTTGTATGATAGAACCTACAAAAGCTATTTTTTTCAAAAAATACTTTTTAGAAAATATAGCTTTTCAGCTACATTTCTCTTGCTCGCATGACGCACCTGCCCTAAAAACAAAATTTTTTCTCGCAATGCAACTTTTTGATGTCACGAATTATAAAGTATAAACAAGTTTGGACTTTATTAGATTTTTAAAGTGCCAAACCATTTTTATATTCAAATTGTGAACACACCATTAGCGTCCCACACTATTAAACTGTAAGTTTGTTAAATTTCAAAGATTTTCGAGTATTTTCAGCTATTGTAAGCACAGTGTAAATGAATAGGGCGCACTGAAAATTTCACTCCAGGCGTCTAGCGAGAAACAAATCAAAAAGGGACTGTTGATTCGACAGATAGTTAGACAGACAGTCTGCAGTCAGGTATAGTGCGGCGAGTCACTTCCTTGAAATACTGTGGGACAAAAGATAATTGGCCGATCATCCGTTCTATCCTCCGCTGAGCTTTCTCTTCACGCTAAAAATAGGCAAGGATAAATGAACCCTTAACTATTTTCGCTCTCGGGAAACTTCAATTGCGTGTACAGTAACCAGTAAAATACTGTAATTTCTTTTTTTTAGAGCCGTCCGGATTAGCCGGACGTCCGGATTATCGGAGACCGGATTAGCGAGACTGTACTGTAATTGTATTAATACTTTAACGCAAATACTTTTATAACTGAAATTTTTAATGTGCCCAAAAACTAAACTCGCTTTTCCTGATTTTGTTTTTTTAGGTTTTTGATGAGGCAGTAAGAGCAGTGTTGCGACCTGAACCACAAAAAAGGCGACAGAGGAAATGTTCACTACTCTAGTCACTTTCTGTCTCTAATTTTTAAAACCTCCTGAACTGTCCATCACTACCTCCCAAATCATTCTCGCACATCACTCACTCATCAGTTTGGTACATTTTATGTTTTTAACATGTTACAAATATTGTTATCAACGTATGTTTCAAATACTAAACACGCGGCCACACTATGAGTCCAGAGTTTGATCAGGACACGTGATGTTGTCGTGTGACAAAAGTCTTTTGTCCTGCTCCGACCTTTCACCGTAGGGATCGCGTATCCGATCAAACGTTTGTACTCATAGTGCGACCAAGAATAGAACAAAAACCTTTACTTTTGCGTTCCGTCGAGTATCGTAGTAATATTTTTTTATAACACTTTTATTTACCATTCCATAAATAGTATCGAATAATACACGTTTTTTTTTTCTTCTGAAAATACAAAGCACAAATGCATTACAAAATAAAAATACGGCACAGAAAAGTTGTACATAGCATATTCTCGCTTCTAGTCTTATTATGTTTAAGCAAGGGCATTACAGATGTTGTAAACACTGCCTCTTTTGTTATTTATAATCTTGTTTTCAACTAATGTAGAAAATGTACGGAGAATGTTAAGCAAGCTGCTGTGAAGTTATACATTAGTAGCACAAACAAGTTTTGTACATTGTGGAAATGTGTCACTTTTATTTTATGAATAGTATTTTCGTAAATACTTTCTCTTACCTTTATTGCAGCGGTTGTTTTATTACATCAACAACTTGTTCGTTTGATTGCTAAACAGTAGGTAAATAGTGTGTTGTGTAGCAGCTAAGATGTACATTATAAAATTTTATATTAAATAGATATTAGGAATGAAGGATTATTGTCTGGTTACGATCGTCACTGTTCCTTCCCATATCTTGACTGACATTAGGTAGCTCTATTCAAGTGTTTGTTACTATTACTAAAAAAACAATATTTTTACCTTGAAGGTTTAAAATGTGTCGGACATAGTATTTTTTTATACGTATAATCTTTCAGTTGTAGTAATGAGGGGTGCTTACTTATTCAGTAACCTATACTAATTGTCGACTTTAAATTAATTTTTGTACACTCATGTATTGGTTTTCCAAACGGATCGTTGGAAAATTTACTTAATTTTTTTAAGCTTTCTTCTTGCCAAAAATTGTGTACACACTTATGATTTCTAGCATAAAAAATAATAATTTTGTACTGCCCAAACCACGTTTCCCCTAATTTAAATCTAATATTTACACTTTTAACTACAGAAATAATTACGTTATAAGTAGAAAATAAACCATGTATATTATCACTCTACACTATACTTGTTACTTTAAAGTGGTGCCTTTATGAATAAGTTTGCTGTAATCAAAGCGTAAGTTTAAACGTATAAATTATTGTTTCTACAATACTTATTGAATCAGAAGTGATAGGGTCACTGTTTAGTTTGTGATTACTCCTTGTTTTGGTGCTAGATAAATTTAACAACCTTATCTATACTTACTATCATGTTTAGTTGGCTTGATTTGTCGTTATCATTAACCCTTTCTACTCTCATTTCTGACTCTCTAGGTTTCGTTTAACCCTACAAGCGGTAGACAACACTAAAGCAAGCCGAGACAGCACTTTTGTAACGTCTGATTGTATTGAATATTTCACCCATTAAACGTCATCTAATCGCAATAAAACAAACACGGTTGGAAAGGAAATGATTTAAACTTTATTTTTTGTATTTACAAATTTGTTCTAAAACGTATACAGTAGAGCGCCAACTATCCGAAATGTTAGTTAACCGAAAGATTTAAAATTCACGCCACGACAACATTTCACGAACGCGCGCATCGGTCTGGACCGTTTTACTGTTCCACGTCCACCTAACCTCATTTGTGTCACTGACATCAGTGTTGTTTACTGACAGTGTTGTTGTTTGTTGTGCTGTGCGACTTCTAGAAATGCCGTCAAAACGTAAACGTGTTGTGCTTAGTCTTTCTGACAAACTTAAAATTGTAGAATAATTAAAAAAAAGGTGCAAGAGGATCAAACTTAGCTCGGGAGTTTGGTGTTGGGAATTAAACGATAACTGACGTTAAAAGGAACAGTGAATTTATCACAAAGTTTGCTTGTGTGCTGGACAGTGAAGATGGAAGCTGATGATGAGGAAGCCTTCCAAAGCTTCAAGACTGCTATTAAATGGTTGGAAAGCAAGACGAATATGAAACGCCTACGAGACTTGGCGGCAAAAAAATGTTCGATTATCCAAACACCCCCCTGCAATAATTGTTTCGGATAATCGGCGCTCTACTGTATTTACATATGTAATCATCGTTTTAAAATTGTAGTTTTCTAAATCAATTGATGGAGTGCAAGAAAGCAATAAGAACATGCACAAATATGTCACATCTTTTCAATTGCTCGACAGAAATATTTTGACAATAATATAATGATACCTTTGGATTCATTGATTTGAATTTTCTAAAACTCAGACATCACTCTTATAGTTTAAAAAATATAAAGGTTTCTTAAACCCTGGCAATTGACAGTTTTCAACCAACGAAACGGCACATTTTGGATTCAACATATCTCTTACAATTCGATATATTTGTATAAATATGTTTATATCTATTTGTAGAGAAAAGTTCAATCTTCCGTTTCCTGTAAAGCAAACCACATTTACTCTTAACGGTTTTATTCGTACAGTCCCGGGAAATACAGACAAGTGGGAAATTCAAAACTCGTCTTTCTCACGCTTGGAAGTGACAATTGCAATGGCTTTTCACATGGTATCTTGTATAGGATTCGTGCGCGAGAGGTTTCATTTATTTAATTTCATTTTCTGATTCAAGTAAAACTAAGTCAAATACTTTTAGGAAACTTTAATTTACAAGTATACAGTTCAATTCTTTGATTTATTCTCTACACTTTGTTGTAATCATATTTAAGATTCCTCCAAATACTGATCAATATCTTTGTCATTCACTAAACTATTTCCACTTTCAATAATTACACACAAAGTAATTCAAAGTAACCTCGAAACGGCGTCAAGGTTATAACTACGATGTAATTGCTACTGCGGCAGTTGACAATAGTCGATCAGCTGACGACACATCATTCACAGAAAAATAAATAAGAAAGTATTGTCGTAGATTTGTTCGTCACCGCACGGAATATAATGAGTACAATCGATTGCAGCGAAATACATAACTTCGAACGGTAATTTCATGCAAAGTCATGGATGGTATCGAAAAAAACCGATGTCGGCCAGCAGCCAACATGAAATTGGAAAAGAGAAATGGCCGCTGTCAGCTAACAGCTGAGATGAGAGTCGAAAGGGTTAAACTTTCCATGCACCCCCTTCATTATAAATTTAACCTTCACAATCATATTTTGTCATAAAGTGTCAGACAAAACAAAACTTTATTTAAACATTATTTTTACAATACAGTAGAGTCCTGCTATTCCAAACCCCGCTAATCCGAAAATCCGCCTATTCCGAAAAAAAAATAGTGTTCACAAAAAATACCGATTTTTTAAAAATAAAAGCAGGAGAAATTAATAAGATGTTCGAGAAAAAATTACATTTATTGTTATACAAATAAGTTAAATTGAGCTTAAGCTTGATGAAAACGCCTGAAACCAAATTGGATTGAAAGCTGGTTTTGTTTCCTTCACATTTTCCATCCGTTTTGCGGGAAGGAAGTTACCGGGGGTGAAAAGGCTACCGGGTCCTTCAGAAAGAAGGAAAGATTAGATACAACAGCTAGGCACTAGTAGCGTTGTTGCCACCTGCCAGTTGCGTTCATCCGTTTTTCCCCTCCATTTTCGTTATCCCGAATGAATTTTATTTTTTTCTCGATCTTTTTTCAAGAAGATTCTGTACTAGCAGACAGACTGGGTGATGACAGAACGGACAGTTTGAACAACCTAACCCTCCCTTCCGTTTTTAGAAGAAAAAATAATCGTAACATAACGGAGGGGAAAAACGGATGGTGTAAACCTACTCTAAGGCGAGGTCAAGAGCATTTGCCGCGTCTACGTGTGATATGAGTTCAGTTTGAGCGTTCACCTCCTCACTTTCCTCCGAGCCGATCAACGCTGTGTAAAACTGACACTAGCAGATGTCCCCGCATTCAATTTACGCCTTAACAAGTCAATACGTTGATATTATTCATGAAATCAGCCTATTCTGAATTCCCGCTAAACCAAACAGTGTTCGGTCCCAATTAGTTCGGAAGAGCGGGGCTCTACTGTATTGTTTAGTATGGCTGCAATTTTAAACTTATTTTTGAGTTTTCAAATGAATAGTTTAAGTACCCCATATCATATTAAAATCTATTTTCCAGTAAAGTTTTTCTTTTTATTCTAAAACAATTGACCGAGACAAGAATGAACGTTACCTTTTTTCCTAGGTTTACACTGAATTCTGTTAACGCAGCTTCAACACAGCCAAGTAGAAACAAAGTTAATTGTATTTTTGACAATATTGTTATCGTAATGAGTAATTTGATCATTTAAGTGTATAGGTATGATTTATGATTAACTTGTGTTGTCTGACCTAGCCTGTAATGTGTGCGAGTCGCCCCTCCTCATCCTTAGATTTATTAATATATTTGTGGCCAAAGTTTACAAACATCATTTTTTCATCTCTAGTCAAGCATAAACCAAGCTCTCTGTTAGTAGCGGTTTGAAACTATAATTCTAAATTTGTATTTATGGTTTGTAATTTAATGTTTTAATTACTAACATTATTATATAGTTGTTAAATATATAAAGTTTTTTTTCTCTATTACAAAGTATTAAGGAGAGGACAGAACTTTGATTAGGTTAAAAATCATTTTTAACTATTTTTTGCTCACTGTATCGTCCATAGCATTTTATGTGGTAACTTGGTTTTTGTCTTTCATACCCATCAGCTTGCCACCTTAGATTATTCTCCCACTAACTCGGTAGAACTGCCTGTCACCCTGTTTTGATTTTTTACTTTATTTCTTGATCATACCGATAACACACCTAGCAATCTAAATGTAGGCCTACTTTTTACAAAGTAAAAATAAATTTTAAAAAACTTTTTTGTTTATAAATAAATATCTCTTTATTATAATTTAACGGGTTGTTATGTCTAAATTTAAAATAAACAAATTAAAACATACGGTTATCAACTCAAGCAAGCTGGAAAAATAATTTTACATGTATAAAAATGTAGCCGGACCAGAGCATTTGTAAAAAATTTGGTGTGCCGAGTTCAAATCATTAAAATGTCTTGAAGTAATTTGTGTTTTATCAAAATAATTTCACTGAATTAACATTAATATTTCTGATTATTAGGATGTAGTTTTTAATAAGTTTTTGTAACACAGTTTAAATTACCCAGCTCAGGGATAAGTTAAATTGGCCGTTTATTGCAAATCCAGTTTGTAACTTTGCTACCTTATAGTAGTATTTAAGGGTCGGCTCTAGTAAAACACAAAGCAACCTGCGTCTCCAGCGTAGCGCCGGTAGGTTACGTGGACATTGCTCATCCTAAATCCATCTAAAACCCGCAATTGTTCAATTAGCGTTTTTTTAAAAATACCAAACTCTTGGGGACAAAATTCTTCATCCGAATGGCTTGGTAATTTTTCGCTATAATTAATAGTTACAACGTAAAAAAAATATTTAAAATCACCCTATAGCGGCGGTAGGTTACACGGACATTGCTCAGCCTAATCCATTTAAAACCCGCAATTGTTCAAATAGCGTTTTAAAAAAAATACCAAACTCTTGGGGACGAAATTCTTCAGGCGAATGGCTTGGTAGTTTTTCGCTATAATTAATAGTCACAACGTAAAAAAATATTAAAGATCAATGTTTTAAATTGTTAATAAATATTAAACAAAATGTGTTTCTTAGTTTTGGAAAAGCCATGTGCATGCATATTGGTCATAGCTTTAAAATGACATATCGTTCATAATCATCCGATCAAAAATAAAGGAAAAATTTGGATTTTAATTTAACATTGGTCTTATAGAGTGTCAGCCAACATGGCCGATAGCTAGAGCCGACCCTTAAAATAAGTCTGAACGCTTTAGCCAAGGTCGTTCTAGATCATTGGAAAAGTAAAATCCTCAATATAATCACATTTTATGTCAAAAACTCATTTTGGAAATTGATTTTTATGATTTTATTTAGTTACTAAATTTTGAGCACAAAATTTAATACTTTGTAATAATATTTTAAAATTTGTTTGGTATTACGTAATCATTTTTCAAATACTTTTTACAATTGCAGGCTGCCACCCAGTATTCACTATTATTAAATCTGGAATTTATTTTTATTGAGAGGAGTTACGATACAATGTTTACACATTCTCATGCAATGGGCAAACTAGTGAGTAAGTTTTTAAATGATCAAAGATTAAAGTAAATAATTTAAATAAAATTTGAGTAAATAATAGTTTACGTCTGGTTTTTTTAGTGAGAAATTCCAATGTTACAGGTACCTTTTGCATTTATACGTAAAATACCTTTAAATGAGTTTTTATAAACTAGGCCTACAAAAAAATTTGGCATTTGTAGTAATAAATATTTGATTTTGGGAGGGTTTTGCTCACCGCCTGTAAAGTACATGCAAAGTTATTACACTTTAGCACGATTTGTTGGTCTCACGTCAGATTCTTTACCAATAATGGCAGCTTATTTATAGTTGATTTTTGCAATTAAAAAGTTAAATCATACTGTGCAATACTTTATAATAGAGAATGCTTTAAGTAATACAAATAATGTATTAGATTAGTTTTACATGTATTAACTGCCTTAGGATTTTATGTGTGCATCTAATGATTAATTTATGTAATTTCTTTGGTGTTACAACAATAAGAAGTTTAGTCTCCAGCCATTTTATAGTTCGAAATTATGGTATTTTTGTATTTAGAATAATATTATTATTGGGTTCGACTTGTATTGGTCGATTTTTAATTTCAATCGTACATGAAATCGTAAAAGAAATTTTGTTTGAATCTTTTATATTAAATTAATTTTTTTACAATGGTTGTTCGATTTTAAGAGGTTGTAAAATTTTCTTCTTTGTAACTTACAAAGTGTCTCAACTTAATTTAGTTCTAGATGTATGCATATTTTTATAATTTATACAACTAGTCTTGTTTTATTATAGATATGAATATTGTAATATATATAAATATATTAAAGTTTTTAAAACGGATATGTTGGGATTTCTAATTTATTTACTCGGCAATGAATTGTAGGGTAAGTATGATAGCAACAAAACTTTGACGGATAATTATGAGCACACTAAATCTAGACTGAGCTAGTGATTGTATATTAAATCAGTGATTCATATTTGCTATTGTGATGTTATTGCACACAGATCTTAAGCCAGAGAAAAGGTCAGTAATTCCCAAACTCATTAAATATGAAATTATCACCCTCACCTTCTCCCTAAACAATGACGTGAGCATCATCAGCAGTTTTTACACATTCCGGAGGGTCAGTTGAAAGGGACGTCCGGGAATGTTGAAAATATTACTTCTCAAAACATAATTTTTATGCATTTCTGAGGTGAAAACAAGAGTATTGTTTTTTTATTGTCATCTTCTTTTTTATTCGCTTCATAATTATTACGGTATTTGAAAATTTCTCACTATTTAATTACGCACAAGAACGTATACATATTGTTCACACTGATTATATTAGGTAAGCCGACTAAAATGTAAGGCCCGACCAGTCGAAGATTTTTGAATTGACGTTTTATCTTTTTTAACTAATGTATCGTGTTATTTATTATTGTGTTTTGTTAGTGTACTGTAATGAGTTTTTCGTTTTAATAAGTGACAAAGGATATTCTGCTGAAAAATACTTGAAAATGGCTGAATAGCGGAAACGGCCGTCGTATACGATGGCAAATTGAATATTATAGACGGTAAGTCGAAATATATATTTAAAATGTAAGGTTATGTTTAACTGAACTGCTGTTGACTGACAAGTGTAGCGGAAGCAGACGGAATGAGGGAATGTCTGTGCGTTGTCTCCTAGCCCGTTTCCGCCTACATCAGCATCGCGTCCTTTCCGGATGTACCGAGTTGTTATTTTTATGATTACCTTACGTCATTTTGTTGCCTTTAGGCCGGTTTTATTCAAGGCGTTTGGCGACCTGCGCCAGACGCGCCGGGTTCCTAGTTCTATTGAATAAAATGGGAGCATTTATGCACAACGTGCCAAAATTTGTGTTGCCGGAGGAACACTGCGTCCCTAGATACTGGCGACAGATATTTAAAACGAGGGTTCCGAGACTGTCATTGATTCTCTCTGAATGCATTGAATCAAATTGGTGCATTTATGCAGGGCGTTTGGTGTCTCGCAACAGCAACAAAGCGGTGGACAGGTTTCTGCTCTTCTTGGAATCCATGGGTGAGTAAGGTTCTATACATAAATATTTTATGTTTCTATTTTTCTTTTGAAGCTGATTTTTTTTTTAGTTTTAGTAGTTAATTATTTCTGTAACCAGCAATTGTTTCTTGTCAGGTAAACCAAACAAGGATGGTTAATTTCTTGTACTATCTGTTATTTTTCTGTTTAAGAAATTTGTTTCTGTCAGCAAAACAAACCATCTATTGTTAATGTAATGATTTAGTAAAATAATTTTGTAATACCTTTTGTTTATTATTTATATCACATATTATATTTAGTTTCAAAAATTCAGTGTAAATAATTAATCAATACAAATTATTCTGTAAGTTGAAATGAGTTCTTAAATGGAACATCTTATTAACTGAAAAGTAATATCAAATCACATCTGTCAGAATCAACATTGTATCAATCCTATTTAGGAAATCGGCAATGAAAAACGCGTCAACAAAGTGTGACCAAAATGTCATACGCGCATTTAGAACAAACGCGCGACAGTCAACATGGTGAAAACGCACGATGCGCCGAGTTCCTGGAATGTGTGACACAAAACGCCTTGCATAAAACCAGCCTAACCTATTAAATAGTGATAATTAATAAATAGTAACAGTAATGATGATGAATAATAATAATAATGAATAATATATAAAGAAAAGTAAAATCATGTGAGTATTTTATAGTTCCTTTTATTTACAAAATTATTTTTTTTTGCATCTCAGATATTGGGAGGGATGACCCCCCACCCCGGTGATGACGTCTGTGAACAATGACAGCAGTGCAAATAAACATAAAAAGTGTTTCTAAGATTGGAAAAGAGTTTATAGTACGATAACTATGTCATTTGTAAAAAATAAGGGCATAATTTTTTTAATGTTAATATTTTGATGGGTCATAATAATATTGTCTGCGTGAAGGTTGCAACGATATGCGTTGCAAAAATAAAAATTATATTAAGTTATACTGTGTAAAAAAAAAATGGGGTTCGGTAAAAGATTCAAAAATAAAAAAAATATGCTTTAAATCAAAATAAAAATGCTATATGTGGATTATCTAATAATTATTAATATCTCTCCATCACCTCCTTCACTTATTCACTTTAAAAACAAAAATCGTCGCTCATGTAATACTCAAAATCACTTATATACCTCCTAGGCCTATTGCCTCACTTCAATAATAAATCATCGCCCACCTTAACTCTCCATAACATCTTTCTCCCAACTTCAACGTAGAACAATATTGTATATTTCACCTTACTTCAACTCACCTTACTATAATTCACCTTACCTAAATTCACCTTACCTAAATTCACCTTACTTAACTCCCACAATCTTAATAAAAAAATAACAATCATAATATTTGCGATAATCCTCATATAACCTCACTTATACTCTGTTTGCATACATTTACTTGTAATTACTAATCACTGAAAAAATATTTATCAATTAGTTTAATTTTCTTAGGGGTGGGAACCTGGCTATTAAAGTAGTGGCTAAATGGACATTCGTGGCTATAGAAAGAAATTCAAGGCATTGCGGCAAGACAACTATTATTTACTCAATCATGATTAAAAATTAACATTTACAGCAATTAAGAAACATAAACACAATGATACAAATATACAAACAAGTCAAAAATTATTTACAGTTATACAAAGTTTCGTGAACCATATCTTAAGTGATGACGCAATAAAAGTTAAAAGAAGTTAGTTTTTTAATAAAATAAAAAATTCTACATTTGCAGACTAAAGATATGTCTTATGGCCATTATTACTTACAGTTTCACTTATTATGTTCGTCGCACTGTTCGTTACCTAGGATTTTTTCGTCGATTACACAATTCACCTCTGAAGCCTACCTTACATAATCCCGCCAAAGCACATGGAAAAAGTTATGTGTTGAAAAACACTTAATTTATTTGATCAACTCAATTTCTGATAACTACAACAACTCGAAGACACATTTGTTTTACTTTGTGACAAAACTCGTCACCCTGTTATAAGAAAAAACTACATTTTCTTGCACTTTTATTCGCCGACTTTGTGCAACTCGCACTACTATATCGCCATCTTGGTAGAAGTCTAAGTTTTTCTTCGACGTTCCGTCGCGTACCCTCTCGCTGAGAACCTGTCTCCAGGCACGTACGCAAGTTGTTTCCCTCTCTCTCTTTCTTATTGCTTCCATGATCACTGCATACATTATCATATTAAGACCTCGATACATTGAATTGTGTTATGTTCCGTTACTTTTTTCTATTTATTGAACTGTTTATAATTTCGACTGCCGCTTTATTATTCGCTTATAACGCACTACTCATTGAAACAAAGTTTTTATATAATTTTCACATCCTACATACGTTCACATATTAATATGTTTTTTAAGTCTGCTTTTATATTACCTACTTTTACAGTCTGCTTTTATGTTTTATTATTTGTTTATTAAAGAAAAAATGATTCTACTGTAATTACTTTGCGTCATTTAGAAATGTATATATAAAAATTATAAATGGTTAATATTATTTATATATTGCGTCATTATTCATTTAGACCAAATCTCTGTATCTTTAGTCATTATAGGAAACAGCTGATTTATTTCTTATTTTATTATTTTCTCTGTGACATGGATGTTAGTGTTACAAGGTTTGACAATACAACCTCGGATGATGTGCAGTGCTCGCTAACTT
>JAGFPH010000602.1:210788-242802 GCA_018207615.1 Philaenus spumarius
TTTTTTTTTTTTTTTTTTTTTTTTTTAAATTTCAAAGAAATTTGGTCTTTACATTATTCAAAAATTTCAAATTTACAAATTATACTTAAATTTCAATCATTATTCTTATTCCAAAGTACTTCACTTGTCAATGTTTACTTTCACTTAATTATTAGTTGCCACAAAAAATTCAAAAATCCAAAAACTCAAAAAAAATTCAAAATTCAAAAATTCAAAAACTCAAAAATTAACTTAAAACAATCAAATATTGAAATCAGATACCACAATTAAACAATATTAAAAAGTTAATTACACATCAAAATTAAGTTTCACAATTAAGTATTACAATTAACATTACTGAAAAAATCAAAATTACATATCATTATTCATTATCAGAATTATCAATCAAATTGTACATCATTGTAATCATTCAAGTATTAGAGTTTTCATTGTTCATCTCTCAACATGTCTTAAGGCTCAATATACCCTGTAAATTAACATTACACATCAATTGCAAATCAAAGTTCACTCATCAATCAAATTTTACACATTATTAATTACTTTGGCAACAAATAAAATTCACTTATTTTCATCCCTAACCTGTGGCAACTCTACACTCAATCACTCTTAGTTAACACATTTTAATCAATCATTCACACTACAAATCAAATTCTTCACAATATTCAAATTTACATTTACATTTACATACATTCATAACAATTTAACACATCACCTACATATCAAATTATGAATAAGAACTCCAAAAATGGCAATGACCCCCTCTCAGACAACGTACATGGATCATTCCATCAGAGCGCAATAACCAGACAAAATGGAAAGAAAAAAAAATTATAAAATATTCAACGGTGCATGTACATGTACATAAAACAAGTTTGTGATGGTGTGCGTCAGCAAACACCATCCTTATAACTATGGAGGTTTATGACACCAGCAAACATACATCACTGATGTCCACCATGGTGAGTGAACATCAGCTACTTGGCCGTTTTTTAAAGGACGCCGTACCTTGAAATCACCAGACATGACCCAACATTGCTATCTCTATGACCCGCAATAATGACGCGTTGGGCCATGCCTGGCTACAACACACAAACTTGGATTAAATTATCTATTAAGTCTTACATAATCATTTCTCATAACATAATCATATATAACATGCTAATCTATCTATGTTCTCATTATTTATTAACTAACACCTAATACAAGTATTACGGCGTAGCAAGGTTCGTTGAAACATAGAATTTTCGCAATTCCACCACATTATAGGTGCCTACCTCTTCTCCTGTCTCTATCTCCTCCAAAACATAAGCATTTTCCATCTTTCTTGCTCTCACTTTATATGGACCTCTATACAATAGAAAGAACTTCTTTATTTCTTTCTTAAGTTGCGACGACAAATAGTGATTTTTCACTAATACTAAATCTCCAACCTCATATACTATGGGTTTCACATTTTTATCATGTAATCTCTTACGCTGATCAGCCTTCAACCTGAGTTGCTTCCTTACTAACGCTAACCTTTCATCGTTATTCATTTCATTTTGATTTGGGCTTTCTACCAAATTCCTATATATCCTTGGACATTTCTTCTGATACATAATCTCATAGGGTGCAAAGTTCGTAGAGTCATGTATAGAATAGTTAATACACCTCTCTATGAATGACACATACTCAGGCCATCTATTATGCTGTTCATTGACATATATTCGAAACATTTTCCCTAACTCCCTCATGCATCTTTCGCTGGGATTGCTTTGTGGATGATATACAGATGTGTGTCTGATGTGAATGCCTTCCCATCCTAAAGTATCATACCAAACATTTGACTGAAATTGACTGCCATGATCACTTAGAATGACATTCGGTTTCCCTACTTCTACCATGTAACACTGTGTTATTTTTTCTGCCAAAACTTTCGAGACTGCCCTCTTTATGGGATATAATTTAACAAATTTGGAAAAAACATCCAACACGACAAAAATATATTTAACGCCTCCCCTCCCAACGGGCAACTCTCCAAACAAATCAACCGCGATTAAATCTAATGGTTTACTCGGTATTATATTTCTCATCAGTCCCTCTTGCTTTTGATTACTAATTTTGCTTTTTTGACAAAGTACACATCCCCTTAATTTGTTTTTTATAATTTTTTCCATTTTCGGAAAACTAAATGTTTCTCTCAAGATACGGTAACACTTGCTGCTGCCAATGTGACCATACCTTTCA
Organism: Philaenus spumarius; assembly: GCA_018207615.1. Taxonomy (NCBI): domain Eukaryota; kingdom Metazoa; phylum Arthropoda; class Insecta; order Hemiptera; family Aphrophoridae; genus Philaenus; species Philaenus spumarius. The sequence continues at coordinate 213,015 of JAGFPH010000602.1, forward strand.
TGACAGTCATCTATTATACTATCCAACATAACCAATGGTATACATATCTTATAACTATCTGAATCATTATACCTTCTAAACAATACATTCTTATAAATTATGAAATATTTCTTTAATTTACCATAATTTTGATCTCTGTCATTTAAAGTTTCTATTATCTGCTTATATTTAACATCGTTTTGTTGTTCAATTACTAATTTTTCAAACATTTTCTTAATTCTCTTATCATTAAATTTCCATTGTTTTTCTAATTTAGCATTATACACCTTTAGCACACCCTCTTCATTTTTTCTAACCATATCTTTATTACTTGTTCTTGACAAAACATCTGCAGCTATATTTTCTTTACCTGGGCAGTATTCTATGTCTAAATTATACTCTTGAAGGTATAACATCCATCTAAGCAATCTCCCATGAGTCAACTTACAATTCTTCAGAAACATGAGCGCCTTATGATCTGATCTTACTATCGTTTTCTTTCCTAAGATGTAGTTTCTAAATTTCTTACATCCAAACAGAATGCTCAACAGTTCTTTTTCTGTTATGGTGTATCTCAGCTCGAAGTCTTGCAAGCTTCTGCTGGCAAATGCTATCACCATCTTATCGCCATTCTGGTCTAATTGATACAATACAACTCCTAGAGCAATATCTGAAGCATCGGTGCTCATGTAAAAGGCCTCACTGAAGTTCGGGTGTTTCAGCATAACACATTTTAAAAACTCTTGTTTGATCTTGTTAAACACCTCCCTTTCTTTCTCTCTCCATACCCATTGTTTTTTAGTTTTACCATTATTTCCTAACAAATGTCGAAATTGTGCCGTTAACTCTGCATAGTTTTGTCTAAATTTTCTATAGTAATTACACAGACCCAAAAAACTTTGTAACTGTTTTAAGTTCTTTGGCTCTGGAAATGATTGAATGACTCTAACTTTTTCTTCATCTGCCCTTATACCCAAATTTGAAATGTGATAACCTAAAAAATTAATCTCCCTTTTACAAAAACTAGATTTACTAAGCTTTACTGTAACATTGAACTGTCTTAATCTCTCAAAAAGTCTTGCCAAATGTTCAATGTGTTCATGAAACGTTCTTGACGCTATGCAGATGTCATCGACATAAATGATAGCAAAAGATTGGACTTCTGGTCCCATGACATGGCTTAACCCTTTCTTGAACACTGAGGTACTTATATTCAAACCAAACGGTAACCTTTTAAATTGTAAATTTCGCCCATTAAAAGTAAACGCTACATATTTTCTGGATTCTGCATCCAATTCTATTTGCCAAAACCCACTTACTAAATCAATACTACTAATGTAATTTACCCCCTCAAATCTTTGTAACAAGTCATCAATGTTCTCAGGTGCTTCCCTGTCAGGTACTATTAATTTATTTACTTGTCTTGCGTCGAGACATAACCTAACTGAGCCGTCCTTTTTTATGACGCATACTAAGGGATTTGAATAAGGACTGCTTGAACTTTCTAAAATGTCGTTTGCTATCATTTTCTCAATTTCGCAGTGCACCGCTTCTCTTTTCGAATGAGGCACTGCATATGACCTATTTATAAATGGTTCATTTGGCTTAATGTTTAATTTGGCCTTAAAATCCCTTATTTTTCCCGCTTTATTTGAAAAAATATCCCTATAATAATTCAAAACAGTGGCCAACTTACTTTGTTCTAATTCATTCCCCAAGTTACTACTATTAATTACTTCCCTTAAATTTTGTTCCCACTCTAATTCCCGATCGTTTCCTAATATTTCCGAATTGTCCTTACTATACATTGCCTCATTATAAAAAGAATAAACCGTGTCCTCCATTTGTGACTCTATATTATTGAACATATTTGTTTCTTCAAAAACAACATTATTTTTATTTTTACACAATTTTAAACCACACACATACATTTCCTCTTTATCAATGAATTTTGTATCTACTTCAACGTTCTCATGTTTAAAATGTATCAATTTGTTTTCAAAATCTATTCTAGCTCTATAACTTTCCAAAAAATCACACCCCATTATAAAATCTAAATTTAGCCCATTAATTACTAAAAAATTCATTAATAAAGTTTTATTGTTTATCTTAACCTCTAAGCATATTTGTTTTGAAATTCTCTTACTTCTAGTGCCAGTTACTCCAGTTATTAACAGATTTGACACTGGTAACTCCATAATTTTATTTTTGCTTAATTCTACCAATTCTTTGAAAATATTTTCACTTACTACAGTAACTTCTGAACCAGAATCTACTATACAAGAATATTTTTTATTAAAGACTTCTATCTCTATTTCTACTATGTCACCCTTAATAGGTTTAGATTTAATTTCAGTGAAATTATTTTCATTTATTAACATATCATTTGATTCTAACTTTAAATTATTATTATTGTTACTATTATGTATGTGTGTCGTTAAAATTTTACTAATACTAGGTTCCATCGGCTTGTCTTGTTCCGACAAATGAATACCAGCCGATTGTATTATTGTCGACGTTCGTTTCCCTTATCTTGCCCAGGTGAGGTTTGTCTATTTTGACTGTTACCATTACCTGCCATATATCTATTAGAATCACCCGATGGCCTATTATACTGTCCATTCTGTTCCCTATTGGCTACATTTCCACTATTATTCGTATTAAATGGTGGCCTATTTTGATTAAATGCCCTATTTTGTTCAAAAGGTGGCCTATTTTGATTAAATGTTGACCTATTATTATCATATGTCTGTCTATGTTGCTGGAATGGCCTATTTTGGAAGAACGATGGCCTATTTTGATTACTTTCTTTACGAAATACGTTAGCCTCTGGATTACTATTTCTATTTTCATTAATATGTTTTTGGCTCTCTTGCCAATCCATGATGATTTTTTCTAACTTATTCAAACTATCAGGCATTGCCGCCAACAACACTAGTCTTAAATCATTAGGTAATTGTTTAACAATATGCCTCGTGAATGTTTCCATTGGCATTGGTGGGTCCAAAAATTGAGTTTGATGAAATAACCTGATTACATAGTTATGTATATCCCTAACCTGTCCCTGATAAACTTTACCTAACATTATTTTTACTCTCAGATTCTCCTGTTTGTCCTGAGACCAAAATCTATTCAAAAAAGCTACTTTAAACTCTGAAAAATCTTTCCACTCTATATTGTGAACATCAAACCAAATTTCTGCTTCCTCTTTAAAATATTTTCTAATCAATACTTTTTTAAACTCCCACTTATCTTGTCTACATTTGTTAAACATTTCTAGAGCATTCAAAAATGTTTTTGGATGCGGTTCTCTTTTCTCATGATAAAAATCTGGTATTATAGTCTCATTTTTTATATCCCCAATCATAACTACAGAATTATTATCTAGCCTATTTTCCATATCACTTTTAAATTCTTCTAAGTTATTATTTACACTCTTAAATTTAGAATTGATTTTGTCAGTAAAGTCGATTTCCAAATCTTTTGTTTTTTGTTTCACTTGTTCTACTTCTATATCCACCAATGTAAATTTATCATCCATTTTCTGTTCTATTTTAATTAAATTACCCTCAACTTTACTTTCAATTTCAAAACATTTATTTTCCACTACCTCTACTTTGTTAGTCACACTCTGGTTCACTTCTGTTAATTTATTTTCAAAAGATTTGGAAATGTCATTCACTTTATTATCTATTGATTCTATTTTTACATCTAGGCTTTTACAAATTTCACTGAATCTCAAGTCATTCTCTACTTTTAAGTCTTGCATCTCTATCTTGAGATTGTCTAATTTAGAGTTTAAATTGTCATTATTTGCTTTTATTTCTGTTCTTAAATTATCATTATTCGTTTTGATCTCTACACTTAAATTTTTAATCTTACTATTTAGATTTTCATTTAAATTGTCATTATTTGTTTTCATTTCTGTTTTAATTTCAATCAAAAAACTCATCATCATTTCTTTAAAATTGTCACCAACCAAGTTATCACTTGACCTAACCTCACTCACATTTTCTTTGATTATCTCACTCATTTCTGAATTTACCACCTCATCCTGCACACTGATGGACTGATCCAGGTCTAACCCTGAATCGTTCATTTCAACTCTATTTGCCATATTTAGAATTATATTTATCAATTCGAGATTGTTGGTTGCCTGCCACAACGCCTCAAAAGTCCTCAAAGTCGCCACGACATCCATTCCGCCTTCGTTTAATAGCCCCCGAGTTGGACGCCATTTTGCAACGATATGCATTGCAAAAATAAAAATTATATTAAGTTATACTGTGTAAAAAAAAAATGGGGTTCGGTAAAAGATTCAAAAATAAAAAAAATATGCTTTAAATCAAAATAAAAATGCTATATGTGGATTATCTAATAATTATTAATATCTCTCCATCACCTCCTTCACTTATTCACTTTAAAAACAAAAATCGTCGCTCATGTAATACTCAAAATCACTTATATACCTCCTAGGCCTATTGCCTCACTTCAATAATAAATCATCGCCCACCTTAACTCTCCATAACATCTTTCTCCCAACTTCAACGTAGAACAATATTGTATATTTCACCTTACTTCAACTCACCTTACTATAATTCACCTTACCTAAATTCACCTTACCTAAATTCACCTTACTTAACTCCCACAATCTTAATAAAAAAATAACAATCATAATATTTGCGATAATCCTCATATAACCTCACTTATACTCTGTTTGCATACATTTACTTGTAATTACTAATCACTGAAAAAATATTTATCAATTAGTTTAATTTTCTTAGGGGTGGGAACCTGGCTATTAAAGTAGTGGCTAAATGGACATTCGTGGCTATAGAAAGAAATTCAAGGCATTGCGGCAAGACAACTATTATTTACTCAATCATGATTAAAAATTAACATTTACAGCAATTAAGAAACATAAACACAATGATACAAATATACAAACAAGTCAAAAATTATTTACAGTTATACAAAGTTTCGTGAACCATATCTTAAGTGATGACGCAATAAAAGTTAAAAGAAGTTAGTTTTTTAATAAAATAAAAAATTCTACATTTGCAGACTAAAGATATGTCTTATGGCCATTATTACTTACAGTTTCACTTATTATGTTCGTCGCACTGTTCGTTACCTAGGATTTTTTCGTCGATTACACAATTCACCTCTGAAGCCTACCTTACATAATCCCGCCAAAGCACATGGAAAAAGTTATGTGTTGAAAAACACTTAATTTATTTGATCAACTCAATTTCTGATAACTACAACAACTCGAAGACACATTTGTTTTACTTTGTGACAAAACTCGTCACCCTGTTATAAGAAAAAACTACATTTTCTTGCACTTTTATTCGCCGACTTTGTGCAACTCGCACTACTATATCGCCATCTTGGTAGAAGTCTAAGTTTTTCTTCGACGTTCCGTCGCGTACCCTCTCGCTGAGAACCTGTCTCCAGGCACGTACGCAAGTTGTTTCCCTCTCTCTCTTTCTTATTGCTTCCATGATCACTGCATACATTATCATATTAAGACCTCGATACATTGAATTGTGTTATGTTCCGTTACTTTTTTCTATTTATTGAACTGTTTATAATTTCGACTGCCGCTTTATTATTCGCTTATAACGCACTACTCATTGAAACAAAGTTTTTATATAATTTTCACATCCTACATACGTTCACATATTAATATGTTTTTTAAGTCTGCTTTTATATTACCTACTTTTACAGTCTGCTTTTATGTTTTATTATTTGTTTATTAAAGAAAAAATGATTCTACTGTAATTACTTTGCGTCATTTAGAAATGTATATATAAAAATTATAAATGGTTAATATTATTTATATATTGCGTCATTATTCATTTAGACCAAATCTCTGTATCTTTAGTCATTATAGGAAACAGCTGATTTATTTCTTATTTTATTATTTTCTCTGTGACATGGATGTTAGTGTTACAAGGTTTGACAATACAACCTCGGATGATGTGCAGTGCTCGCTAACTTTAAATTCTTTTAAACCTTGGCCGCCTAGCTAGACTGGCTTTGAAGATCATCATTCCAGTTGGGTCTAGCTATTTTTGTGTTTAATGCGCTGAAACTTTGGGGATATTACTCTTGAAATGGGTGTAATTTCAGCGTTTTCTCCGTCTAGTTGTAGTGCTTTATATTGTTAATTGTTATATTTTATTGTAACTTACAGAATTTTTAATTACTTTATTTGTGAATGTGCTTACCGGAGATGAACATTGTTAACTGGATGATTTAGTTAGCAGCTGACAAAAAAATTCAAGCTTGCGACAGATAATCTGACTACTGAGTCTACACAATATAATTATTACTGCATGGTCGCGTACGAAGTCTGTGAGTGCATCCTGTGATATTGTTCTCACTGTTAACATACACCCCGATACTATAATAATTAGTAGTAGTATAATTAGGATTAGTAGTAGTGTTAAAACCCTCTGAGGATGATGACCATGTCATCGAAAAGTACATAAGCGTAACGTAGTAAACATAACTTACATTTTAGTTTTTTAGTTATTGTTTTTGTTCCTTGTTTTGTGGTTCGGGATTTTATTTAAATCAGTGTGACTATAATATTTGTCTAACCTTAATTAAAATTCTAGACTAGGTATATTTAGGTAAGGTTCTTAATTCTTGTACCCAGGAATAGAAAAGTACATAGACGACAATACAGTGAATAATGCTTTTATTATATTCAACAATTTGGGATTTTTACAACTTTATATTTATTTTTCCCTTCAGTATAAAAGTAATGAGGTGTCAGGAAAAACTATATAAATGCAGAGTATGAGCCACTTATTATGAACTTATGACAGGCAGGTTGAAATTTTTGCCAAATATCCATACGCACTTCCCACAAACACATTCCCCTTTTTATCTGAACATAGCGTATTTACAACATTATCTATATTTATACTGCCTACCAATGATTGATCAGATAATTTCCATCCTTTTATTATTTTATCATAACCACCGCTGAAAATGACTGCATCTGGGTTGTCCGCACAACACATTGTGTTGATTATCAGGTCATGACCCTAGAACACAAAACATTTCTTGAATGCCATTATAACACATATTATGTACAAAAAATTATTTTAGTAAAACAATCTATAGTCAGTTACAAGAAAAACGTATAATTGGACCATACCAAAACATAGGCTTTCTCCAACTTAAAAATTGCTAACAATTTCTGGGGCCATCCTCTACAATTACTGTCTGCCACATGAAATTAAAATAATTCGACCACGCAGCTGAACCGCTGACGTGAGTTGAGCAAATTTCCAAAATTAAGTTTATAGGCCTATGTTTTAGGGTTTCAACCAACAATTTGGGAAATAGGTCTATTCACGACGGTGCTGAATATCTGCCTGCCTGTTTGTACGAAATATATTAGTAGAATTTGTTTGCGCCTAAGCCTCCAGCTCCGACTCACGCGCTCCTTCTTTACACTCGCAGTGGAAAAACTCGCTTTGCGAGTTTGCACCTCGATCTTGTAGCCTTGGGTTATGCGCTTCGCTCGCAGCGTAAAAACTCACCCGTCGGCCTCGGATGAAAAGATAACCCCCAGGTATAATACATACTGTGGATTTGAACCGGGTACTTTTATGGTATTTTACGTTTTGGTCGATTTTGGGGGAACTAAGCGAGCTATAAGGTCGCATAAAAAAACAAAATGTGCAGAATAACAGCCTACATTTATATTTTTAGAAAAAATAATTTTCGTAGGAACAATCTAAAAAAATAGTTACTTCCGGTCAAAAAATGTACTTTTGGTTGTTGGATTTTTTTGGCTAACGAACTCGTCCGAGCGACATAGACAACCAACATGTGTTCCAAATTTGGACCAAATCAGATTTAAAATGCGGCCGATAGAGTGCGAACACATATATATATGATTTTTAATGACACCCCACAACATGTTCTGGGGACCGTGATCAGTGCTCATTTGCTACTCCCGACCTTAGGTGTTACCATAAGTGTTACTGCAAAAGCTAATTTTTCCTATGGAAATTCGCTAGTAATAACAGAGGAATTGGTCTTTAAAATCAAATGTTAAGGTAAGCAAGGCATTTTTTATTCTTTAGAAGAATTCATGCCATCAATTGGACAATAAAGGTTTTTTCTGTTTTATACATTTGATATAAATGATTAGAAAAGTAATTTTAAAAGTTAAATTTAAAAAAAAAGTATTGGAAAGAATTTACAAAATTGCCTCCTAGCTGCTAAATAAATAAACAATATTAACAAGGAATTTGTTAACAAGGATCTCTATAGGATGTTTTTTATTAGAAACTTATCTCTTGGCATGAGGTCACCTAAGCTATGTGATAGCATACATACACAATAATGTATAAATAATACACATTAAATCAAATGCGTTTAGATTGAACTAGTGGCTTGTAGGGGCAATAGCCCCTATATATAGGCTATATTTCTAGGAGCAATACCTCTTCGTGATGGCCTACCTTTGCGAGGTGGTCTTCCAGTGTTATTCACTACAGTAAAAAAGTACAGTTGAAATAATTTTATAATGTGTTTAATCATATAGCATAAGCTTTGATTTTAATTTTCATTTTTAAACAAAAAAACACAGCTACAATAACAAAACACATCACAAAACTGCACATTCAGGTGTTGTAATGATAGCTGAATTTTCCAATTTATATACAATCACCTGTTTTTAAAACTAAAATCACTTGATTTACACCTATATAACCATGCTATTTAAATGGGAATTATTATATACAATCACCTGTTTTTAACACTAAAATCACCTGATTTACACCTACATATTTCCATGCTAATTAAACGGTAATTATTTTATTCCGTAACAAATTTTTGTGACACAATTAACAAACATGAATATTTTCCCCCAAAACTTCATGCCCAAACCTCTGAAATAAGACCTCTCCCAGCTTTCTACGACTTACCGTTCGCTCACAATTTCATTTGCAAATTTGGGCTTACGGAATTATAGATGAATTTATTAGACGGCGACCTGCGCGGAAAATCTTGCTCATGTAGGAGAGGTAGGTGAAGGTTCCCCACCATCGCGCACCTCGTGCGTCGACGCAACCCCATCCCCCAGTCATATCCTCTTTTCAGATCTCAGCAGCAAATACGAGGTGTGCGGCGGTGGGGGACCTTCACCTACCTTTCCTACATGAGCAAGATTTTCCGCGCAGGTCGCCGTCTAATAAATCCATCTTTTGATGTATAGATTTGTACGAAAGGTTTTACTGAATTTGTAGGTTTTTATCTCACTCCATCCGAATTTATACACAGATGAGCAAACACACATAAGCTTAAATAGTGCTCCTAAAAATAATTATTCTGACTTTTTCTTCTTGTTCTACAGTTCTTTACTACTATAATAGTCAAATACATTGGATTTTAAATAGTTTAAACGTCATGACATATTGAACAGAGACACTTGCATCTAAGCAGGGTGGTGGAGGTAAAGGTGACATATACTTATTATAAGGCAGAAATCGAAATAGACATGACCATCCACAATAATTCAAATTATGGCATACATTGTAATTTCACAATTAATGTTTAAAAATCAACATTTTAAACTAATTTTGATATTGCCAACTAAAGGGAACAATAAAATATGTAACTCCAGATATTTGACTTATAATACAGTAAGCCTTTTGTTTGCTTTTACCTAATCTAAAAAAAATGTTAGTTGTGAAGAATAGTAACCTGATTCTAAATTTGCCAAGTTGGTTGCTATGCTAATGTAAATGCTCCCAATAAATGTGTTTTATTTCAGTATAGGCCTAACCTAAAATTATGTTAAGTTTTTGATCCAAATCAGCTGATTTATTTATGACATGTAACAACCGATGTTTGAATTTAATTATAATACAGTAAGCATTTTTGTTGTTGTTAGATTTTACTTTGTTACTCTAACCTAAAAAAGCTGTTGCTTGTGAATAACAATAAATTGATTCTAAATTTGTTAAGTTAGTTGCAATGGTAATGAATGTAAACATGCATGTTTTGCTGAGCTTTTGATCCGAATCTGCTGTATTATCTGTTGTAGGGCTGGGAGTAAATCGCCAAATTTGTATGTTTAGGAATCAAAATTTTACAAAATCATTTCTTAGTATGTGTCTATGATCCCATAACAATATACCTTTAAATTTTTGTATTTGTATCTAGGTTGATTCTATGCCAGTCATTCGGTCAGGACAAAGCTGCTTATATATATATATAGATACATTATATCTGATATAAAGTTAATTTACCTCTATTTGCGCAACACTTGGAAACTGCTTCTCCAAATTAAATTCATGAATGTTAATGATTCTCCCGCAACGGGTTAAAAAGCACAGTTTATCCTTAACAATGCACAGTGGACTTCTCCCAAATAGAGATGCTTTAAACGTGTATTGACTTTTACCTATATACGTAAAAACATGTCAATCACAATGGCACAATATACAAAATAATGTATTAAAATTATACATTATCTTAAGCATAATTAATTAATTGGAAAAAAATACATTCTATACTTGTCTTCTTCTAAAACTACATGACTATTTTATTTGTACACCAGTAAGCCCCGTGGAAAATCACAGGCTGATTAATTAGATACACATCAGAAATACATCATTTAAAAAAACAACTTAGGGCTTACTCATCTAGGCCTACCTAACTCGGTAAATTTGTACAATAATAAGGATTATAAAACTAATTTGTTAAACATTTTTATTTACATAGGTTATATATTTTAAAAAAGATCAAAATTCTATCTTTTAAATGCTTTTTATTTCATATTGATAGATCAAATGATTTAGAAGTTATAAATATTATAGTGAAGAAATTAATAATCGAATATGTTTATATGTTATACGAAGATGTATGTATGTTTCTGAAGTTAAACAAATATATTGATGATAATAGGTTGTATTTATATACAGAGTTTATAACCTCAAAGTAAATATTATAGCATACATTAGTTCTATAACTCATATTTAAAAAATTAAATTTCATAAGAAATTACGATTGAAGTTGTAAACATAACCCCAAACTATAATCTACACTGGGTATGTTTAAGCATTACAGATGATGGGTGAAATCTGCTTTTATATTATATGGGGTTGATTTGTAGGGGTTGATTAGTTAACACGTAAACTTAATTTACACATGCTACTTTTTTCATACAGATAAGGCTTAGGCACATAGATTCCGGGCTGCGGCAGTGGGTAGGGCATTGTGAAAACCAAAGCGGGCTGCAAATGGTAGATGTCACAAACACTGCAGCATAGTAGTGCGTGCGGGAAGCAAGAAGGTCACTTCCTTTTTGTGGGCAGAAGAGTAACGTATACAACTATGAGGTGTTCTTATGATAAAGAACAAATGTTAGCCTTATTTGTTCTTATGAGAAAAACCAAGAAGGGGAAGTGGGTCCACAAAATAAATTTGCAACAAGAACAATCAGACGAATATCATAGATTATTCTCTGTTTGAAGTTATCATTAATGATGGATGTTCAATTTTATTATTAGTTATTCGGACATTTACCATCATTTGTGTGTTAAAAAATCAATACACAACTTTTCGGAAATATAAATCAACTCCCGTTATCAAGTGACTAATAACTAAGGGAACATAAACCTAGAGATGTAGGCCTATGTAAAGAAAACAAGTAAAGCTAAAATATACCACTAAACTTAACCATCTACACAGTACATCTCAGAGCTGATGTAAAACTTGTGCTTTTCTGTGTTTGTATTATTGCGTGGAGAAATCACAATAAGATCGATTGAAGGTTGAAATCGCAAAGGCACCAAATTGAAGGTAACTCACAGTATGCATTGTTACCGCAAGGTGACAGTGTACTGACTTGTAAAGAAGCAGAAAACATGTTGTACTTTATATTATTGCCATAAAATGTAATCAATTATCTGACTTATTTTGTTCAAGTGAAAAGAATAAGACATCATATGACGTCAGTAGCCACGTGTGAGTAGTCACACAGAACTCTTCAACAGGTTAAGTTATAAAACTTATAGTACATCTTTTAAAAACTCAAGAAAGGTTTTCTTCTTTTAAAGTGATCATAATAACTGCAATGAACAATAGGACTGCAATGAACAATAAGCCTACATAAAAGAAAAATAAACGAATAATGTACGTAAACGGAAGAAAATAACACAAAATTATGCACATACGCATGTCTTCTCTCTCTTTAAACCTACCTCCCACCATTTCGACAATTGATACATCCAAGTTCCTCACTGTTATTAACAACTTATCTACAACGGCTAGATCCCAAACTTCCTCTCCTGTGTCAATCAAACCAATTTCTTCGTCATCCTCCCAAATACGGACCTAAGAATTCATAAAACATGTTTTACATATTTCAATATTGTATTGAAACTTAAAATGTAGAAATATTAATATATAACGTACTTGTCCTTTATCATCTCCAGAATAAAGTTTGTTATTACTTGTCTTCAATCTCAACACTTCCTCATGAGGATTATTAAGCAGTGTTTTCTTTAATGTCCAGGATCCAATGTTCCATGCTTGTATTGTACCATCATTGGAACTAGAATATAGTGTATCTCCATTTATTGCTAAACTGTAGACATTGACTGGATGAGCTTGGATTTCAGCTTGTAATCTCAAGTTGGTGTCCCATACCTGAAACGATAATAGTCGTACGAAAAAGTAAATAACAGTTATCTTTATCGTCTCTTATTGAAATCACATATTATAGTTCTAAGTTTAAAAGCCATCTCCTTGTATTCTTCCTTTCGTACTGTCTGAATAAAATAAAATTACAGTAAGTTACAGACTCTTGTACAACGTCTGTCGAGTCAATGAACGTTTTTACTTTGGATTCCAAAAGTCCAGCGCCAATTTTGATAAATGTTCCTCTTAAGTGTTTGTTATATTATTTAAAATACGATAATATACCTGCCAGAATCAAGTATTTATATTTTTTAAACAGTTTTAGTAAAAAAGTGAAGAAATTTTAATTTTCAATGATTTAATTAATTTGTTTCACTAATTAGCAATGTCGTTAAAAAATATTCCTCACTGAAAAATGATTTATAGTTAGCTATGAAACACACACAATATAGAAATCGACTTTTGTAGTCATGAAAGCAAAACGGTTGTATAAATGAGTAAAAGTCATAACTCTAGATGTAAAATCACTCGTTATTATCCAAATGCTTTTCAGAGTGATCAAATAAGTTTAGAGAGTTAGCATTTAGTTTTATTTTCAAGAAAGAAGAAAGTTTGTTTAAGGCTCGGCATGAGCGAACAAATATTTCTGAGATGCCGCACCTATCCAAGTGGCAGAGCTGTACACTACTAGCATTGAGTTTGCTAGTTCATCATTCTTCCGCTAGCAAATATAGGGCAGCTTGATAAAGGCGGAAAATAGAGAGTTACAGACGTAACCCCGACTGTAATCATAGTGAAATGTGCATGCATGCGATGTATGTGAGTATGTGTTATTAAACACAGCTTTCTCTCACACATTAAACGGATATATTATTTTTCTAGTATTTTCCGTGAGCAACAAGTTGATGTGATAACCACCAGAGTGCATGCTTAACACTTAAGTAGGAACACAAATTCAACGCATACATGCTTCCACAATAATGTGGATTTTTCGTCATAAATTATCCAAAATTAGTTCAATTACTTTAATTTGGAAGGTAATTAAACTTCGAATGTGGTGATCTTTTTACATTTTTGATAAGATAAACAGCCTTCCATAAGATAATACATAACTAATTGTAATTTATTGTAATTCATTTTCAAAAATACATAAAGACTAGCTAACCCATATGAAAATTTTGCAAGTTAGGAGTAGACCTACTTACCTGATTTAATTAAGTAAACTACATTTATTCATTTACATTGGTTTAGTTTGATATATTTATATGATAGATTACACTTGCTTATAGAAACTAAACAATCTCACTAACAACTGTCATGTTAGTTAAACAGATTTTTAATAGATTAGGAATCATAAATGAAAGTTTTTAATATTTTTTAAACAAAAACATAACTCTAAGCTATTTGTATATTTTTTATGAATAAAGGGGAACAAAAGCTTTAAATTGATGTTTGAATCATTAATTTTGATGAAGAACTAAGGGAGACATGGCATTGCCACAAAAAAAAAAAAACACTTTAGAAAAATAATTTATAAGGATACTTACTAAATTTGGAATTATGAGAAATCAGCAAGTCCTACTGGAAATTTGTTACATGATGGACTCCAAATTCAGTAGGAAACAATTGCCCAATTCCTATTGGGTCATTAACAATTTTTAAATTTGAGGAAAAATTTTAGAATGTTTTGGAAAAATGTCAGGATAATTAATTATGGAACATTTTATATAAATTGGAAAACTTATCCCTATTTGTGATACTAAAATTGAAAACATCTTAGATACATAATAGATTAGTTAATAATATAATCCTCCTTATATATATTTTTTAAATCCTTATTTTGATAAAGCATTTTTTTATCCTATAATAAACTAAAAGCAGGTATTATCTTGTCTTGTTAACTGAACTTAACATTTTAAATACCTCTAAATACTGGTATTATATGATTTACATAAACTTTTAAAAAGTTAATTTGGCTGCCATATTGTTTTTGATTTCAAATAAATAAGTTAGTTTTAAACACATTTAAAATAAAATTATTCTTGAAGGATTGATGATTCATTGACTACCCTAATAGTCAATTCTTAATTTTAAACACTTATGTCAGCAAGCCAGAATTTTGATTAGCTATAAAATTTAAATACTTTTATGTGCATTTAGTTTTTACTTAATAAACATAATACAGTATATATTTCAAGCTAAGCTGAAGCTTAATTATTACTTATTAATTACACACTTTTAGCAAATTTAAATATAAGTTAATGGTCTTTTGTTGGATATTTTTAGAACAAGTATTCTGCATGTGATAAAGAATATTTATAAAACAATATTGTAAAACACTTTAAGATTATGAAAACTGAAAACAGGAAAATGCAAGTTGTGTGCCCTAAATATTTGTTGAAATAAAAAATTTTGTTTGAAGGAAATGAATTGTTTTGAGTGTTTTACCTTGATTTTCCCATCATCAGCTCCGCTATATAATCTGTCATTGTCAAAAAGTAAAGTAGTAATTTCAGCAAGATGTCGCTCAGCTTCTGACACTTTAGCTGTTATTTCAAAAACCATCTTTGACACTGAATTCTGTTGCACAAACTTAACTACTGAGAATACAAATTAAATGACGGAGCTGTAAAACAAGTGTTGTTATTGACTCATAGAATCTATTTCAAGCAGTCTTGAATTGAACTCCTATTTTTAGATTGGCTGATGAATGCAAATGAAGAAATGTCTATATGTATCCTACCTGCCAATGTTGATAGTTTTATAATAATTTAAGTTTAATTATTATTATAGGCTAGTTGTAATGCTTGTATCAATATCCATCTATATCCGATTTTCAGAAATTTAGATCTCAGGGTGGTTCAAATTAAGATATTCAAATTTTGTTATTAAGATAATATACAAGGCTTGTGGCATCCTATTAAGTAGTAGAAAAAGCTGAAACTATAAACTAGGATTTTTGAATATTTAGCTTACAAGGGGCAGAAAAGAAAGTAAATTTATAATTTAAAAGAGTTTTAAAGATAAGGAAAATGTATTTCTACAGGCCCACATTTCTTTACAAACCTTGCCAAAGGTGGAACAGTAGCAGTAAATGTGTTGGCATAATTAATTCTGTATGAAATACAAATTACACCTCTTTTTGTTTGTTATTAATTAGGTAGAAAAACCTCAATTTGGGTTTTACAATCCAGGGGTCGAGGAAAAGGTAAGCATTTTAACGTTTAGTAACGTAATATATAGGTGGTCAAGTGATAGGCTAATAATATATTATGAAATAGTTAAAAGGGCTTGAGAAGACAAGAAAGTGGATTTGAGAAACATAATTTAGGACCTTTCTAGCAAAAACATTTTTATTTTGCTAACTGACAGAGTGTTTGCTTTTAATGGGGAATACAATGTTCATTTTTTTTTAAGTCGGTAATGGAATCCTCCCCTCCCCCCCACTTACTTGAACTTAAATTTTTTTGTGGGCAACCTATAGATTATTGTGATAGGCTACTTCAAATAAAACAGAATATTATGAAAAAATAAACAGTACCAGGAACTGGCACATACTTTCTCACAAACATATTTAAATTATTAAACAGATTCACGGTGACTTGTAGGGTGGGGTAGGAGAGGTGATTTTGTATGAAAGTTGTTTTCCCATAAAAATCCATAAAATAACGGAAAAACCAACTTTTCTCAAAAACGGCTCGAACGATTTTGATTAAAATTTTACAGTTTATAGTACTTTAGGTCCCTAATAAACTATAAAATTTTAATCAAAATCGTTAGAGCCGTTTTTGAGAAAAGTTGATTTTTCCGTTATTTTAAGGGTTTTTATGGGAAAATTACCCTTAAAAATAAAAAATTCACAAAAATGAAAAAAACGCCTGGAGATACCGTGGATTAGTACCGCTATACCAAATTGCATCAAAATCGGACTACTGGTTTAGGCTCTAGGTCTGATAACAGACACACACACAGACATCACTCCGAAAACCACTTTTTTAGGTTCAGGAGGGCCCAAAACGGATATTTCCACCAAAAACTCAAACTCGAAAATTTTGACGAATACAATACTTTCTCCATATACTATGGTATAGGGGGAGAAAGTAAAAAGGCTAATAAAACGTTTTTTGTACTTTCACAGATAGCTTACAGACTGTAGCAATGCCAAAGTTTGTGAAACCATGGTTGGCAAGGCTCAATAAATACATTTTGTGAAAGTACAAAAAATGTTTTATTGTTTAACATGATGGAATTTCAACAAGAACCTATCGTCGTTAGTATAAGTTAGCCTATATAGAATATTGTCAAATCATAGAATTTTGATAAACATTTTCACGAAATAGCCCTAAAAATGTGGCGATTTTTTTTTTTCACGAGTGGTTGTGCTAAAAAATGGCTTAATAATTGATGTTACAGTTTATAGAAAAATGCTCAAGCTAAGGCAGTCTTTTAGTAACCTTGGCCTGGAGTCTGCTCCAGAAACAAGCACAGGCTAGACTCGCTTGTGTTTGCCTTCTAATAGTTTAGTTATATATAAGTCCGAGCCAGCAGAGGGAAATGATGTTTTGCTTTAAAAAACGTTTGAAGTAAAACAACTGTTTACCGCCTTTTAGAAGTACCAAAATTCCTACACCACAACCATCCTGACAACGAAAGACGTCTGCAAGAGGAGCGATTGCACACCCGAGAAGGGAGTCGCACATCGCCAGGGCAACGCAGAGGTGAACTGAACGAGGGCTGCGCCACAATTTTGAAATGCTAAATGGAGAAACATTGTTAGGCTATTATAATATTTCAAATCAATTGTCTGATAATAAAGTAAATGAGTAGGTCTAATAATTGTGTGATCTCAAAACTTAAAATTCCTTGATTTAAGACATCATTGTTTCTATTACATTTAACTAAATTTTGTGGTACGGTAATTATAATTATTTTATAAAGTTAATAATGAATAGGGCCTAACTTATTACAGAATTTAGAGTTTTAATCTAATGATTAGCCATAACTTTATATAACGGGTCAACTGATTTAAAATTTCATGATCAATATTAAACTACTGAAAAACCTACAGTCACATTTCAGAATTTTGAGTATGAAACCCCGCGCAAACTTCTAAAACAATCTGACTGTGTGCAATTTTAAATAAAAATTATTGTTCAAATAACTTTAATTTAAAACTTGTTAGTATTGTAAACAGTCTAACAATCTATGTTTCTAAAATAATGTCTAAAAGAAAGGATTTTTCGTTTAGTTACCGAAGGATAAGGCACTTTTCTGTTTTCTTTTTATACAAATTTTATATTGCTAAAGCTCTATAAGAGGTTACCCTTACAATTTTAAAGTTTTGGTTGGCTTCAAGTGGGCTAGGGCAGTTTTAAAATATTTTAAACTGTATTCCCACTTTGAATAATATCAACAAAAACAGAATTTATGTAAATTGTAGGTTTTGTCATCACCGTACCAATTAACAAACCCGTTATCTTATGTTTAAATTAAAATAATTCATGATCCAGTTTAATATGTAGTGCCTACATTTTCTGATATAGACCTAGCCTGAATTTAAAAATATAAAGGATTTTTTAAGAACTAATACAAACTAAAGGAAAAATTGTAGCCTAGTTAACAAAAAAATATTTGAAATGTTTTAAATAATGAATTAAAAAATATAGGCCTAAGCTTATTCATATATATTTTGAGAAATTTACACCATTAAAAAGTTGTATGTAACCGGAGCGGCTTGGCAGTATTCGGACCGTGAAGTGGGTTGGGGAATTCATAATTAATGACTATGAGATATTTAAAATGTAAGTAGCACAATGTTTAGTCTAAACTAATAAACACTGTGATTCATTAGGCACAATTTTTGCTTAAAATTATACGTCCATATCTATTTTAAATTAGTTTAAATATAATTAAGTTTAATTTAACTCGTACATGATGTTATCATGTTTTGTCTGACTAGGCATACAGTGGATCCACTCAGAGAATTTCCGGGTCCTCGGAAAACTTGAATGTGAGCTTCTCAAGGAAACCAGGAAGTTTAGGAAGTGTTGCCAATCAGTCTTCTCTTAATTGGCGAGCCCTCTTTTCCATGTCTTCCTTAACGTTTTCGGCTTCGTAAACATATTTGCGATCTTGAACTTTTAGGCCTGTACTAAAAAGTTTACATCACACTTGTCATATAACTTTTCTAACACCAACCTTCCCCAACACTCCCTCACTGTAAAAAAAATCACATCAAATACACAATTTTTCAAAGATTTAGTCCAACAAAGTCAGTTTTAGAAATTCTAGTTCAAATGATTCTATTATTAAAAGATTTACTTTGATTTTTACCATGTACATTTTTTAACAATACGGGGTCAGCTAGAACTTTGTATGTAGGTTGAATGGCTTCTATAAATTACTATGCGTAAGTTGTTAATAGTTTCTGATAGGGAAATATTGAGTTAAGATCGGTTATATTTGCACCGTAAATCTTTCCCTTTCGAACGCAGGCCATGCACAGGTTTTTATAAAGTAGGTACTATATTTGTGGAAAAATGCTGTTTTTATGCTGTCAAAATACTATTACAGTTCTTTCTAATTGCAGAACCATAGCAACTTTGTAAATAATTTATTACACTATCAGTTAACCTACCTTTACCTGACAGTGTACGGTACCTAATTTTACACGATTTATGCCGTCGATTTCTGTAAACCTTGCGATTGGACAGTTTTTCAACCAATGAAACAGCCCATTGGTCAACCGAGATAACGCCTAATATATCATATGTGTTGACAGATTTCTTTACACCATTTTGTAGAGAACAGTTTGATCTTGATAACGGTGGGAATTAAACTAGAATAAACCAGTTTTTTGTTTGTCTAGACAGTAGTGAAAAGTACATAATTAGAGCGGTCTGGTGTAACCGACTGCTCTGTCTCGTTCCCACGTAATTCAACGCACCCTTCTTGTAAGACCTTTACCGACAGCAAAATGTCATTAGATTCATGTCATTTTGTTATTCAAATAAAGATAACTCAAACACTTTTATGAACTAAGGAAAGACAAGCATACCGTTCTTTTGAGTATCCTCTACAATTTGTTATAATAATATTTAATTTTTGGGCAAAGCATATATTAGTAAATTATTATGTTTCAAACTAGGCCTAGTTTTGTTAGCAGTCGTGTATTTGGAACATAAAAACTGTTTTTTTCAAAATAAGAAATTTGAAATTGATAAATGTTTTTATATAGTTCTATTTAGAACTAAAGTACAAAACTTTTTTACGCTTACGAAAAAATTACAAAAAATGTTTACTAGGGTACTTGTTATGTAGGCCTAAAGTTGAACTTTTTCCTTTCGTTACGAACATTTTTTCTTTCTTGAGCTACTAACTTTTACAATTTTACATCAATAAATTTTTTAATTACATATATGAATTCTTTGAACCTTTCTCTACAAAAAGGTACAGAAGGCTTTTGGATTGGTATAGAATTACTATTTTTGGCGAATTTTTTTAAATATGCTTGCAAAACACTAAAAACCGGCTGGCCAATTTGAGCTATAACCAGGGCATTAGTAGGGTTAATAATCCCTCTTACCAGTTCCTTGTTATGAATAGAGATTATTAATGTTTCCAAACATCAGGTTAAATTAAAATTTCAATTTTGACAATGTCTATTGTACTAAATGTATCAAATGGAAAAAAAAAAAAAAATCATATTTCAGAGGAGGCTGAAGCAAGTTCATAATGGAATAGAAAGTCTGAGCAGCTGCATGCCTTTAAGTTTTCCAAGCATACACTAGGTCTAACCAAATATTATTTTAAAAAACCTTTCCAGTCTAAAGCTAGCCATACACGGTCCAATTTGTAGGACGAACGAGTTGGACTGCAAGTTGGATGCGTTTCACCACTCACGATCCAACTTACGATTTCCGATCATCCAACTCGTCGTCCATCAAGCCCATTCACGCTCCTACATCGGACGTTGCATCGGACTACAAATCGGACCGTGTATGGCTAGCTTTAGGAAATGAAATAAAAGATTTGTCTCACAATGTCTAAATACTATTTCTAAGTTTAATACGATACCTTTAAATTTTTCTGGATTTTGAAAACAGTTCAATGAAAAGCTCAGTGCTATGACAATATTTACAAACTGCAAAATTTGATAACGCTCTAGGCCTATTCTGTATATCAAGGTTAATCAGTACTTTACCATCCATGAAACGATCACTGTAATATTTGGAATCTTCAGAAAATAATTGTAAGCATTTCAGTTAATTCTTGAAAGAATTAACCTTGCTACTTTCACTGTTTGGCACACCTGCCTAGACTCGTTTGGGGTTTATATTTACATTTCTTACAGAATCTGAGCTATTTACAACTTGATTCAAGAACGCGTCCGATTTACATTACTATTAACACATTGTTTTATGAAAGGATCTTTCCTTTTACCAAAATGTTTATTTTGTACATTTTCCAAAGTAATTCAAATCACTTTCACTAAATTAAATAAATATTCACAAAAGAAAACATCACAAGGGAAATACATCAAAATTTCAAAACAAAACAGCTGAGATAGCTATTTATTATGTGCTGCCAGCTGACAGACTTGACAGTATTTTTGACAGTAATGCCAGCCTAATTTTAAAGAAACACAAAATTACAGTCATGACTACTGTAATATTAATTTAAAATTTATATAGAATACAAAAAAATAATAATAGCTCGTGTATTTATACAATTATCGATATATATATGTAAAAATATATGTAATATATGTAAAAATACCACGTAGGCCTATTTGGTATGGATTCAGAAAATTCCATATATTCTTAACGTTGTTGAAACAATCATTATACTCTGTGACGTCAAAACTAATCTCTCAATAATCTATATATAATAATTTTGTTCCAACTTCCAAACATTGTTTTAGCGGGAATTAGCAAGTTGCTAGGGGTAAATAGAAATTATTAGGCGTTTGTGAGGTTATGATATTTGTCATTTGATAAGCGAATTTTTGATTATTGTTATTAAGTGAAGATGATAGTGATAGTATTTAATATCAGTTTGCAACGTTAAAGAATGAAACCTTCACAAGCTAGCTCTGAACTTTCAACAAATACTGAAGATTCAGGAGATGATGTGGTTTGCTTCCTAGAGTTAGCCTATTTTAAGCCCTTGTTTTATTTTCGTAGGCTATTTTTTTGGCATTATTTTATGTCATGCTAAGTAGATTATATAAAGCTGTTGAGAATGTTGTCTCTTTAATTTATGATGGTTTTGAGGTTAAATATAATGTACGTGGTACCGGTACTCTATTTTTAGTGTTGTACCTTAAGATTTGTTCATAAGTCTATTAAATTAATTTTTTATTATTGACTAATTACTCAAGCTTAAAGTTTTAAGTATACATTGTTTACCCCATGTCCTAGATAAAAATTTTATAAATAGGCTAGGCCTAAGTGCAAAAAGTTTGAAATTCTTGACACTTGACTCATTTCTCTTTTTAAAAATATTTTTGAATAAAAGTAGGCCTATCATAATTTTGATGGTAGGTCAACGATCTGATACTGTGTAGACCTACAGTTCATCAGCCTACGGGCAAAATTCAGTAAGCCTATATGCCACCATGCTTAACTAAAGCATAAAAATAAACTTTTTGCAAATTTACTATACGACCCTACGCCAACAGAAATGCAAGAATAAAGAAATAGCCTGAAGTTCTAACTTATAGTGACAGCATGTTTTCCTGTTTTCAATATGATAGTAGAATGTAAAACAAGGTCGTTGTCTGCAAAAGTATCAGGCGAAGGTCGTATAGTAAATGTATGCCCATAAACTAACTTACAGGAACTGATTACCATATATTTCCTGTTCGAAACTTTAGATGTACATACACACACATTCATATAACTAAACAATATATTATATAAACCAGACTGATTTCTGTTTAGTAATCAGTAATCTTATAACCATACCCATCTCTGATGTTATTGCCAATCTTATTTTTGCGCAAGTTTACTTTTCGACCCTAGGCTAATCTATGGCAACAGAAATGAAAGAACAATGAAATAAAAATAGCTTAAAGGTTTTAACCTATAGTATTTAGTCAAAGTATGTTTACAATATATGTATTTAGGCCTATTCAACATTTAATAGTAGAATGTAAAACAACGTCATTGTCTGCAAAAATATCAGCCTAGGGTTGAATAGTAAACTTACGCCCTTATTTGTGTATTCTTTGGAAGTAGACTCTTAGCTCTTGCGATAAAAAGCATTGTGATATTTATATAAAGTATCATAGGTGATGGTTAGTTTAATGCATTAGAGGTTAGTAACCTTGTATATTGAAATTATTTAGTAGGCCTATCTATATTTCATTTACATTTTCTAGAGGTTTTGAGGAGTAGGCTAATATGTCATTAAATGAATTTTGTAAATATTGTGTATTGTAAATAAAGTAATAACTGTGCATAGAATATTAAACAATTAAGTTACTGAAGTTTGATAACTCAATAAGCATTTTGTTTGAAATTATCTTACTTTGTAATAATCTAATATGACAAAATGAATGACTTCTTCAATTTATGTAGAAGATAAATATATGCATGCTTGATTACATGATTAGTAAGTACGGTAATAAACTTCAATATTTATATACACTATTTTAATCAAACTTTTAAGCAAAGGTTCTACTGCTCTTGATCTTGAATCTTTCTTAGTTTTATATAAAACTGGATATATTACTAAACCACATTGTAGAAATAACTTGTGGTTTTTTTTCATTGTTGAGTTTGAAGAGGTTTTACATTTTATTAGGCTACAAGTTAAATTTTAGTATGACTTATGGAGTGGGTTATTTCTAATTACTATGACTTTCTATAGGCTAGGCACAAATTGAAAAGCATGCGAGGCAACCGGGCATAAGCCATATTTATGACACTAACTCTCTCTACTCGATTACAGTGGCGTAGCCATCGGGGGGTCCAAGTTACAACCCCCCCTTGGCCCTGTAAAAGAGGACCCAAAAACGAGTAAGAAGGCCACAATAAATAAAACGATAATATCGGTTACGGTACTGGAGATATAAAAAAATTTTGTACGTGAAGACAAAATAATGAAAAAACATAATAGTTGAATGTTTAGGGCCTACTATAAATCATATTATTTTATTTTTATCCGGTATGACAAGAATAATAGAAAAGTACGTTCTGAGCGGGTGCGGGCTGGCTTGTAGTGGTGCCAGTAACAACTGCTACAAGTGAATGCTCTTTTTTAATGTTAAGAAGACTAAAATCCTATCTCACAAACACAACAATTGAGACGCGTTTAAATGGCCTGGCTTTGCTCAATGTCCATCGTGAGATTTTTATCACAACAAACGATGTGCTGGATGCGTTTTCTTTATAGCCACATAGAATGGACTTGGTTTTGTATTTTTTATAGGACAGGTGGTTGTAAAGCTTGTAAAAATGCATCTGTTATTATGCAATGAAAATAAACACTAATAATAGTGAAACAGACATTGTAATATTAATTTGAAACCACTATTCCTTGTTAAATTGACACTATAAAAGTAGTATTTTTTTAATTTTATACATTAAAATTTATTTACGGCTAATTCATGAACTAACAATGTATGAAAAGTGGTTCGAAGTTCATAAGCAAAAGATTCGTAAAAGCAATGATTTATTATATTTAAGCATTTACAAAATTTATATACCGTACTTTATTTTAATAAATACTTGTACACAATTGTTTGTGAGCCTCAAATCACGTTTTTAGCATCACAAATTCCATACCCACACCCCCCGGAAGGGCCCCAAAATAATGTTTTGAAGAAAAAAAAATTTTTGTTTAAGTTAAAAGTCAAATCATGATGTCTATTATTTCGTGGGCAAAAAATTTTGATCGTCCATCATATCACAGGATGGTTATAAATCTCTCTGTAATTACCAACAACTGCCTATATATTAACTTCTCTTTTTACATAATTTCAAATTACAGTAGAGCGTCAATAATCCGGACGTCAAAAATCCGGACCGTCGATAATCCGGATTCAATTCCGGCGAAAAAAAAAGAAAAGAAAACAAGTTGACTTGAATACTGTACAAACATAAAAATTTTTGTCAAACAAAAGCATTGATGCGACAGACTGGGCGGGGTCGTCTTACTGCCACAAAACAATGCAAGGGTATTCTGCTCATAGTAGGGTAGGAGGGAGGGGTAAACAACAAGTCTGACTATGTACCTGAAAACCTGCCACTTCCCGTGATTTCTTTGTTAGTTGCGTCTCTTGACTACATACGCTGTTACTACACCTGTACTGTATTGTTTTCTGTGCTTATTAAATTGTACTTTAACTTCTATCGCCAATCGTTTGCGTTACTTACTAAAGCGAACCACTTCTGTAGTTCAAAAATCAATAATAGACTAATTTAAAAGCTCTAGCAATGTATAAACTGTTTAGTATTTTGTAAGTACATATATACTGTATTGTACATTACATATTACTGTAGCCTATGTATGTATATTCTATCATTTAAATACATTATAAGTTCATATTAATCAATGGTTTTATTTATCTGCTTCAATTATTTAACCACTAAAGTGAATTATTAACAGTTTTATCAAGTTTTATTTTTGATATGAACTTAAACGGATTTTTTTCTTTTCGAAAATCCGGACATTTTGATAATCCGGACAGGGTCCGGTCACAATTAATCCGGATTATCGACGCTCTACTGTAGTTGAATATAAATGAAATAAAGATAAAAATGAACTATAGATTTTATTTAAATTTGAACATTATATAATATGTCCTTGAAGGCAGGCATGTTGTGGTGGTCTACCAAGATCAACTGTAGGCCTATCTCGACCATTGAATAACACGCTTTTGAAACAACATGTAGCATAGAGTTCACCAATTTAAGCTGTTGATTTTGATTGATTAGAAAAGAGCATATACTTATTGTGCTTTATCGCCGTGTCTCAATTTGCGCTTAGCCATAGAATGAAATTGCATGCTGAAACTTCTTGTATTGCAGCATTTTAGCTTGTTTAGTATTTATCAGTATCGTAGGTAAGTATTAATAAATACTACGTTTAATGTATGGTTCCAATTTCTTTAGGACGAAACTTCAAGTGTAGGAAGTGCTGCTACAGACAATACTTCCAGGAGTGAAACTCCTACAAATAGAGGTCGTAAAGGTCGCAGAGGTCGGCAAAAGACAAATACAAGTACTAGTGGAAAAAATATGAAGCTCCAATATAAATTTACGTACGTTGTTAACTTAATTCATATCTTAGGCTGCTTTTAAATTAACATTTTTTTTTAAATAACCCCAAAGGATGCACTAGGCTAAACACCTAAAAGAAACAGATTTCAAATAGTTATTGTGATTCTCTAACAGTAACCATGGTCGGCAAAATATTTGTAGACTGTACTAAATATTGTGTTTAATTAATATACATTTTGTTGACAAATTATTCCACAAACACTTAAGGAGATTTAGATGGTTTGGGGGTGTTTGGAAGGTTTTTTGTAAAACACTATACATTTGAAAGGTTTTAATTTTAATTAATTTTTGTTAAAGGAGTGGAATGGATAACTAGGCTGCTACAATTATTGTAAAAATAACTTTGAACATTAGTAAATACAACAGATATACTCAATTATATGTTTGTTAATTAGGTGTAGTATTAAAGAAGACCATGGACAGCCTTTGTTTGGAGCCCAGTTTAATCATTTACTGAAAGAAGGTCAGCCACAAATTTTTGCGGCAGTTGGGAGCAACAGAGTTTCCATCTATGAATGTCCAGAGGAGAATGGCATCATCCTGGTACAATGTTATTCTGATCCTGATGTATCCTTTTAGATCAAAACCAAATTAATATTATATAAAGTTAATAATTATTGCTCATTACGGATTCATTCATTGTTTACTATTATAAGATCAAGTTGTTTAATCAAAACAACTTGGTTTCAGTTTCCAAAATGTTTGAAGTTTATCAATACAATGATTCCTTAATTATAAACAGTTGGATGAAAACTTTTATACATGCGCATGGTCGTATGAGGAAGACAGTGGAAAACCTCTTCTTGCCGTTGCTGGTTCACGAGGCATTATCCGAATATTTAGTCCTTCAACTATGTCTTGCATTCGGCACTACATTGGTAAGGTGTATTAATATTTATTTCTATTTGTATTTTACTTTCACTATACGTATAAAAATACATTTATTTACTATAATTATTGTCAGATGTATAAATATTTTATCCAATTAATTTGTATCACCAATAATAAGTAACAGCGTCAACAACCATTTTGAACGAATCTGGTTCTGTGCTTACTAATATAGTTTTTTTTTTATATATAAAAGAGTTTTATTGATATTTCAGTTT
This sequence comes from Philaenus spumarius, assembly GCA_018207615.1. NCBI lineage: Eukaryota > Metazoa > Arthropoda > Insecta > Hemiptera > Aphrophoridae > Philaenus > Philaenus spumarius. The sequence continues at coordinate 240,067 of JAGFPH010000602.1, forward strand.
TTGCAACAAAATTTCCCTATGTCCATTCACTTTGCCTGATTTTGTCCCTCATTAACAAACTCGACCAAGACTTTTCATCTTTATATGTTTAATTACAACAGTTATCATGTTATAATTGTTTTGGAACTAGGAACCGTGCCCCAAAGCAGAATGTTTTATCTTTCTGCAACGGTTCATGTTAAGACGAAAAACTTTCTGCGAGTGCGGGCGTTTAGTAATAGTAATACAGTAAATTTTATTAATCATAGAGGTTTTAATGGTGAATAAGTCGGCAATTTACGCATGATCAATTGTTTGTGTTTATTGAACTAAGTAATTATTTTAATTTCTATCAAATACTTTTTGACAAGGTTTCATACAAATCTTCTTGAATTCTCCTTACAACTTTCGATGCTTGGGGCATTAATTTATTTTTTGAGACAGGTTTGAACTGGTTGTAGTACTGAGTCCCGTATTTCTGACACAGGGCAAGTTTCAAAAATGTTCTGTTTTCTTTGTAACCAGCAGGAGGTCCATTAGTCATTATATAAGAAAACCTATCAGTAGTGCCAATCTATTCATATGAAAAATCGCTGGCAGCAGGGCGAAAAATACAAACAAATAATAAATAACAATGACAAATAATGTCCGCCAAAGAATACAGTGTCCGAATATTATTAGCGCTAATTTTATAAAACGCTGGCATTAAAACTCAATTTAATATACAACAGCGTATGTCCACGAAAAAACCCATTCCCGATAACAATAATTTTTTCTTCTTTCTATGAAATACTGGCGTTAAAACTTATTTAAATTACAATGGCTAAGGTCCGTGAAAATGTTATTTAGATGATACTTGTAAAATTCGGAAAAGTGGAAATTAAATGTCGCTATTTGCGGGAATGAATAACAAGTAAAACAAAGGCACTTCGTCGGGTCTACCACAAAAAATCACGGGGTAACATAAATCCTGAAAATGTTTTACCCGACTTAAAACAAATAGAACTATTATAGTTTAATTATGGATCAATAAAATTTCTAACTTTTCGTCACAATAGACACCCTAATTCTGTAAATATGATAAGAAACAAATCCATAAGTGGTTGACCTTGAGCCTACTTTACCTTCCTTTTTTCAAATAACAGCCTACTCATAAATACAAATAAAACAAGAAGCGTTTACTTAACAAACGAAACATTTTACTAGGGAAAATGTCTACATACATCAAACTAAGAAAGTTTTTCATTTTTTCCTTCTAATTTTTATTGTTAAATGCTGAATTGGGTTTAAATACAGAGAATGTGATTGCAAATACCGGAAATTTCATTCAAAATATGGAGACCTGGCAAGTCCGACAATGATATAAACTGAGTATCTCTCGATATCGAGTTTCGGCTATTGATACCCAAGATAAAGTATCGCTGGTATCGAGAATCGACCCATCCCTATTTTATGGCCTGCGAAAAACGTTTATTCCATACGATATCTTTCTGCAGCCCTCATTTTCGTTCTGCGACAATTTCGCACCGTCGCTTGGTGTTCTGCTAGTGAAACGAAAAACTAGGTAGACATTTTCAGGAAGCGCCCCACTGCAATAGTCTTTTTGAAATCTAGGTAGACTACCCAAAGTTCATAATTCAGTGCATTAAATCGGCTTTTTAAGAACAAGCAATTTTTCCGAGCACAGATTTTTTTATGCTTTATAGTACACCTACTGATCTACAGACTACAAGCCTAATGTAAAAATTTCCATTAGACTAAAAATCATACTGGTTCTTGCTAATTTTCAAATAGATTATGACAATTACGTTTTAACTTAAACTTATCTTTCACTATTACTAACTTTAGACCTAAACTGAAATAGCTTGAAGATAAACTTTTAAACCAGGTTTGATTTATTTATTCGAATTCGCCTATATATAGTCACTAGCTGACCCGTACGGTGTTGCCCGTGGTGGTTGGTATTTTCAGTCTTCTTAACGTAATTGTATTCTTTTTAAGTGTTCAGTCAGTGAGTGGTATTTGGCTTATATATATATATATATAGATCTTAAATAATAAAAGCACTATTGTCATAATAATAAAAGATCTGAAATTATGATTTTAGTAACTTTGATCCCCCAAACCCCTCCTAAAATTTCGACATTTTTCATACCCTTTCTTAGTGAGCACCTATGGCCCTAGAGGAAGCTACATACCAAATTTCATTTCAATCCGTTCTATAGTTTTTGAGAAATCGTGGTGAGTGAGTGGTATTTCGCTTTTATATATATAGATTGCTATGTTGTACACAATTTTAATTTCGTGCAATTATAAGTTCTTGTATTTTTGTTCCTGTTCAAAGGTCATGGTCATGCGATAAACGAATTGAAATTTCATCCGCAAGATCCAAATCTGTTACTGTCTGTGTCAAAAGACCATACTTTAAGATTATGGAACATCAAAACTGATGTATGCATTGCAATTTTTGGGGGAGTCGAAGGACACAGAGATGAAGTTTTAAGCGCTGTAAGTTTTAGCTTTTATAAGTCTTTGATATAGACCAGTTTTATATTGATTGGTAAGAATCTGAAGGTTCTCGTTTTCTTTAATGGAACAGATATAAGTTGTACAAAACATTTTCGTATTGATCTATTTTATATTCTTTTACTTCCATTTCAGATGTTACAAGATCTTTTGTAGTATAAAAATACTTAAACAAAATAAATATTCTGTGCTGAAAACACATTATCCAATACTTTTAATAATTTGTATGAA